>WEKY01045006.1:7520-49825 GCA_013390045.1 Picathartes gymnocephalus | reverse complement strand
ACAAAACAAAAAAAAACCCAACATGTTTTTCCCTTTTTCTTTTCATTAAACATATATAGCTAGCAAGTGATCTGATTAGGTGATTCCTCTTTTGACTAGTTTATGGCAATTCAATATCTAATTCAGGATTGAGATTCAGACTACAACAAAAGTCTGAACTCTTGAAAATCAATAAATAGAACACAGGGCTTCAATGTGATTCTTCAGTGGTACAAGCTATGCCAAGTGCAAATGAAAACTGTGTTTTCCACTGACTTTGCTGAGAATTTGAAATAAAATTCAAAATTACAGTCATTTTCTCTTGCAGAGATGTCCTGGAGGCATTTGGGATACTCCCTCCTGGAGCAAGAACCTCTCTCAAACAGTTTCTGTTACTGTTTTTTTGTGATGCAATTTCTCATTCCATTTAAATCAAAGTAGATAACTTGCCCTATCATGAACAAATCCAAGAGCCACATGAACATTTTTGAAAGCAACAGATAGACAATGTATTGGTTGCCATATTTAGTTAAATTTATGACTAAAACAAAAAAAAGGGGCTATTTAAGTTGCTTTACATTATTTTTGTTTCCCTGTTTCTATTTGTTTACTTGTAATGAATGAGAATGTATGTTCCATGTTTTTAAATCTTTGAATTAAACCAAAAGACTTATTGGACCAGTTTCCAATATCTCCTTAGTCACAGTTTGAGTAACATTGCAATGTGGGTGAAGTGTAACTGGATGAAACAGAATTTCGGAGAAAACAGTTCTTGGCTGATCTTTCTTAAGATGTGAGAATGATCAAAGTCTTATTATTCTTGCCTCCAGATACAGATACATGTCTTTGACACCACTTTTTCTAATGAATAAATATTGAATTGTATGCCTGTTTTATTATTATTATCTAAAGCAAGAAAAACTGTTTCTGAACTGGGCACCCCTTTGCACTGGGAAGATGATAAGTTAATGAAAAGCATGTGTCAGATGTTAATTATGTTCTTTAATGCACTGTTTAAAAGTGTTGGCAGCATGTTTTGTAATGTTTTTTAATTTATTTCTGAGTCAAGTTCCTTGAAACTAAATATTTACTTGATTAAAAAAAAAAGCTTATCACTGAAAATCGCTAGTGGATTATACTTCTGTCAGATCTTATTGTACACAGCAAGAATCATAACTTTAAAGACAACTGTCAGTTTATTCTCATTTTTCTTTGCACCTGAGTTCCCTCTTGGCCTGCAGTGCCAAACTTGGAAACTGAGTTTCCAATTTTCTTTCTGTTCTGCATACGGGTGTGAGGAATAAAGTAGCAATTTAAATAAAATATGTACCTGTGAACCCTATTCTTTCTGTATGAAAATCTGCTTGTTACAGTGCACAGATGAAATCAGAAATTAATGTTTTGACTAAACTCCATGTAATATTTATGGTCACATGCAAGAAAGTCTTTAACAGAGGTGTGCATGAGAACAACAAAATAGTTAATTTTAAATCGTGTTTTAAACTTTAGATTTCAAAACTAGGAGAGATCTCCTCATCGACTGTGCTGCCATGGTTAAATCTCTTCCAAAATTCAGCTGTAGAATGGAGATGGTGTCTGTTTGCTATAGGAAACAATGAGTATGTGAACCTGAGAATTACACTTGTTTGCCTTGAGATATTAAAGTCTGGGTTGTGTGCACTTGCATGGCACTGTATATAGGACAAGCAATACTAGGTCATACTTGCCACTGAATGAAAGGAAGTGAGAACAGATGTGAGACATACCTGAGAACTGCCAGAAGATCAAAATTCACCTGGGAGAAGGGAGTGAATTTTTAGAAGATAACATGGAGTCAGGAGGTTCATCCTTCCCTAGGAAAATCGAAGTGGTAATGCTGTATCATGACATAAAGGCACTGAGTAGACAGCCCTGCAGACCAGATGCTGACTGCTATGGCTGTTACCAAATTTGTGTGATAGCATGGAAATTCTGGCACTGGAATGGCCACGGGCAGTTAACTGGAAATTTGCAACAACATGGCACTACCTCTGGCAGGTGTTGTCAGAGCACAAATCAGTACTTTTAGTGATGGAGGGTGCCTGTCTGCAACGGTAGTGTGCTAATACAGGGATCATATCTCACCTTCAGCTGAAGAAAGAATGACAAGAACTACATCTCCTTGACACCCCTTGGGATGCAGAGCACTGAAGAGTGCTGCTTTACACAGCAGGGACCTGTGATGATGCAGACAGGCTAAAGACAGGCAGAGGCAAAAAGATCTTTTGTCTAAAACAAGGTGCAAGTGATACTTTTATGATTCCTTGTGCATTAATCAACAAAACTGAATTTAAGATGCCTGTTTGTGATGTGGCACTAGTGACGGAAATCAAACACTTTTTCAAAAAAATCTGGCTTTAATTCCCACTCTGCAATGAGCTAGGCACCAGGAGGCTGCTCTGTGATAGCTAGAGCGGCATGGAACAAGCTGTCAGTAGTCTCTCAAATATCACAGATCATCAAGTGCAAGAAAATTCTGAGTTTTGAATTAATCATTGTTGAAATGGTCAAGGAAAGAGTGTGGCTGGGTAAGATTGAGGTGAGTGCATGTGAAAGTAAATGTTTGGACTGCAAGCTTCACGTTACTGAAGAGGTGAGCGCAGCAGTGTAAGCGAAACACCTGAACGGTAGCAAAATACCCTTAAAAAGGAATGCCTTTGAACAGGGTCAGCTCATTCCAGTGTTTTCATGAACTTGCAACTGCCACTGAGGCAAAACAGGGTTGATGAATGTGTAAAATATGGATGGGGATAACAAACGAAAGGTGACACCAGTGTAAATTATTAATGCCTTCAGCATTTCTTGATTTCACAGCTTAAGCAAGTCCTGCTGTGGTTTGTCTTGTAATGATAACTATTGAAATTGCTCAAGTCAAGGGGCTTTACTTTTATTTTGCTGGGTTTTTTAATTCTAGGTAACAGTGAAATGTGAACAAGTTTTGTTAGTGAATGGACTGTTGTTTAAGGAGGTAATGAAAACCCAGTTTGCTTCTGGTTTCTTCACGAAGGCTTTGCAGTTCTGCTCAACATAAATGTTGCAATGACAGTAGGAGATGGTGGACTAAAAGGTCCAAAAAGAGTATTTTTATTCCCACTGAAATATGAGGCACTTTTTCTAAGAACTTTCATGCTTGAGAAGGACCCCTGCATATGTGATAGAATTGAAATGTGTGCTGGTTCAGCCTCACAATGCTCTGTTTTCATGTCATTGTAGGTAATGTTTTGTGCTTGCTTGAGGTGTTGTGCACAGAAAATTATCTGTCCCAAACTGGGACAGGATTAACAACTTAACATGGTCTGAAAAAGAGAGTGGCTGTGAGGTATGAACATTTGGCAAAGACTGATGTAGAAACAGCTTAGTATATATAAGCTCTGCCATTAGCAATAGAAAAAAAGTAATAGTTTTTAAAGCATTCACAGAAAATAAAGACCTGCTTATGAGGAGTATATCAGTATATTTTACAGTTATCTATTATTTATTGTAAACTTGCCATAAACTTGGCTACTTGCTTGTTCCAGGTCAATATAGGAATGCCTCAGCAGAAAATGGCTATTGTGTATTGCTTATGATAATGAAACTGCATTTTACTGGTTTTCATAAAAGCAGAAGAGGGAAAAAACAAACCTGTTTTGCCACTGTCTTTCGAATTCTCCTTATGAGGGCAAGTCTAACTCTCTGGGGAGTGGAAGGAATTATTTAATGGGAGACTGAGGGAAACCACCAGCTTGGCATCAAAGTTTGGATTTTTATTATAATTAAATTTATGGTATATGTTATCCCCCTCTGCCTTTAGGTGTACATGTGCACATACACCTGCTTTTATAGAGTCAGAAAAAAGCAAAATGAAAGCAAAATATTTCTTTTTAGTGTATAAATAAACACTACTCCACTGAAGTCATATTCACCATAGAACTAACATGTCTATTAGAACATGTTTTACTTATTTATATAGTTTTCATCTGGTGACTTCAAATTCTTCAATGGATTTATCTTCACGATAGACTCTAAAGATAATGAAGAACACACATTTTCACTTTTTAGGCAGGAATTAACTAGACAAAGACTATCCGAGATATTAGACCTAGTCTTTTTCTGAGCCCCAGTTACTGTTCTACCCTAATCTCTCATCAGGCTAGCAGAAAAGTAGAAAAAATCAGAAACTTGGATTCACTTTCTGCTCTGTAACACAACTTTCATCT
Organism: Picathartes gymnocephalus; assembly: GCA_013390045.1. Classification (NCBI taxonomy): domain Eukaryota; kingdom Metazoa; phylum Chordata; class Aves; order Passeriformes; family Picathartidae; genus Picathartes; species Picathartes gymnocephalus. Next base: position 45,608 of record WEKY01045006.1, on the reverse strand, counting down.
GGGGGGGGGGGCTGCTTTGAATCTCTAATGTTCAGTCGTTTATTTGCAATACAGGAGCAGCAACACCCTCCGGGCAACATAAATAAATGGGTACCTGAGAGATTGTGATCAAGAGCACAAGTTTTATAATTAGATTCAAGTAAACCACCAACAATGTTAAATTTTGCTCTTTCCCCATATTTAAGTCCAGCAGCTTCTGTGTGCTGAGTACTGGTGAAGAAGAGTTAGAGTTGGTGTTGTCCATTACACTGCCCTGCACTCTTGCAGCCCAAGGGGATGAAGGAGGTTTATCCCTCTCTCTCTCTCTCCCTGGTGGAGCAGTCTGAGTTCTGCAGGGCAGGTGATAGTCTGATGGTAACTTCAGTCACAGAGAGGGACAAGGAAGGAATGGAACTTTCTTAGCAAGAACAAGATCTCCAGGCATTTTATCCAGCTCTGAGAAACCTCCTGTTAAGTGTATAAGCATTTTCATAGCAGTAGTTCCCATTTTCAAAATTTGGCCAACCTTGGGAGAATTTGCATGAGAATAAGGAACATATTTCTGACACAAAATCTTATGCACCAATCTTCCAAATTGCAGCTTACTTTTTCAGTGTGTGAGATGCTGCCGTTTCTCAGGGAACAATCACCTGAATTGTCTGAAATTGCAGAACATTGGGCTCTTTAACTTCTTTCATGGAAATGTCTGAACAGTTGTGTCTGAAATTGGGTGGTGTGATCATGTATGGGAAATCCAGACTGTCAGGAAATAACAACCCAGTTGTTTATTTTCCCTTCTCTTCAAGGCTTTGTAAGGAGAATTGTCAGGTAGCCCTAGTGACTGGCAAAGCGATGAGTTCTGCCAGTGATAGTGTTATTGATACAGCTACCAGTGTTGGCTTTCTAACCAGGCACGTTGGCTAAAAGTGACTAATACTCTTCTTTCTATGTTGTCAGGATACAGTGTAGGGTATTTTAATTCCTAACCAAATCAGACCAGTCTTAATGATGCCCAGCATATAACATCTGGCACACAAATTTATCATTCACATTAGTAATAATGTTGGAAGTTGAAGGTTTTGATGTGTCTCTCAACCGTTTACTTTGTATGTATGTGAACATTTAATATATACACTCTCATGATAAAGTTTGCTTCTTTGTACTGGGATGTACGTGAGAGTTATTCTAGAAAAATGAAGGAAAGCAGAGTTTGGCAACTAGTGTAAGTGGAAAATTTAAACGTGATTCAGCTTTTAATGAAGAGAGTCACTCTCTTTCATCTCTCTGCTAGACATGTAATTCTAGCTGGTCCTTCATTAGTACAGCTTTCATCAGTATGAAGATAAAGCTGTGTTTAAGAAATTACTTAAGATTAGAGTTCAGTATGAATTTTGTTTGCTATCTAAAAATGTGGTGCATTTTTCAAACTGGAATTTGACTGAATATGTCACAGAAAATGTGTTTCTTCTGATTTTTTTTTAGTGTATTTTTTCTTTTTTGAGGGATGCCAGAGCCACTGTGAAATTCTACAAATTGACATGAGATCTGTCACACACAGTTATGAATTAGTGAATGAAAGGTTAGAGTAAACTGTGTTAGCAGAGGTGCATGTACTATTACATAATTCATTGCAAGCAGTGTTTTGTAAAATTAATATAAAATCTAACATGGTCTTTAAAGGTTTAAAGTGAAAAGACTAATGGCGTCAGATCCATTTTGTCCTGTTTCCTGCTTACTGGATTCCAGCTGACAGCCTAGGAAACCCACACCTCATTACCATATTTTGAAACATCTGTTAAGGAAAACAGATCTGGTTGCCAGAATTCATCTTCCTTTCAGAAGTGCCAAGTATGTGAACGGAACCATTATTCCTTAGGCAAAAAAGACCATGTTCAGCTTTGCTGTCATCAGCCACATTGAGGCTTTATTTGATTCAGAATGTGTGTAATTAATTGAGAAAAGCTATTCATACAATGTCACTGTAATTACTGAAACATGAATATTTCTCCCTTGTATTTCATCTGAGAAATAATCCTAAGGTATCAGCCACATTTATTTTAATTCCCCATTTTAACAGCTTGCTACTTGTTAATGTTGTAATTATGACATCAGAGCTACTGATCTGTAAATGAACTGCCATCAGAAACAAGATTCTGAAGTTATGTTTTACATGAAAGGAGATGATGTCCTTCAGTCCATGGTTCTGGACCAGTGATTCAGAGACCTCTTGTGCATTGTAACTACTTGTCTCTCAAAATACCCCTAGCAAGAACAGCACCTCCCTAACTGTAGTCATTAAAGACTCCAAAAAGTCTTGTAAAAGGTACTTATTTAAGACCTGTTTCACAAAACCAGTGAAATATTAGCCTTTTATATTTGCATACTTTTTTCTTTTTTTTTCTCTAGCCTTGCTTATTCCAAGTCTCTGTGGCCTTAAAGGGATTCAGTTATTGACATGTAGGTAAGTAGAAGATGATAAGGTTCTGGAGGACATCAGTTTTCTTATTTCCTAGAGTAGACAGCTGTGTAAGCAGACTGTTCCTATGCACTGCTTTCCATTTCACCTTTTGGCTTCAGTTTCCTAATTAGAACAGTTTGCTCAGAATGAAAATGAATAGCAAAAGAATTAAATGCAACTTTCTCCTTATTTCTTAATGAGACAGTGGCAACGGGTAACGAGGCAGAGAGCCACTGCTCGGTAACTGGCCAGCTCTCCTGTACTCAACACCTGCCTTATGGAGTCCCAGAATGGGTGGCAGAGTTTGGTGCTGTGAATGTGTTGCAGGGTTGTGTTGGGTAGCAGGGTGATTGATTGACACAGCTCAAGCTGCCCGGTAGCCAGGCTATGCCAAAGGTGGACGTCCCAGAAAGGTCCCCAAAATGGCAGTAGCTCACTAGCCCACAACAGCAGCAAATACAGAGCGAGATTGTAATGCAGAGGTGTCGGCAAGAACAGAGAGGCAGAGGAGGCCCTTTGGCTCAGGGTTCCAACGAGGGTTTATTCTCGTGGAGGGTCTGAAACCAAAAGGACCGCGAACACCGTACACAGGGGTTTTAGAAGAGGGGCGGATCTCAGGGGAGGGTACAATCATTGAACCAATCCAAAGATAACCAGGACGGAATCTTTCAGGGAATGGCAACTGGTATGCCAATAGGGTAACCACAGGGGAGGAACATATTTGAATCATCCCAATGGGGAGAAATGGAGAGGAGACTTTTCCAGAGGGTAGGCTGCAGAAGGGAAGGACTGACACCTCAGGGGTGGATACAATTTCAGGCAGAGGGTGGAGAAACAGGGTACGATAGACACAGGTGAAACGAAGTACCTGGGGGAAACAGAAATGAACCAAATAATACATACAAGGCTAATAACGAACCATAAAACCTACCACAACAATTGATGCTCTGAATTCATTTAAGTACAAGACGCCCCTGCACAAATACCATCGCTGATCACACAACCACTGGTCAGTTGGATTCAAGGAGAGATCCACTGAAAAGTAACAAGGGGATGGCCTCACCTTTCAGCTGGATCAGCCATTGTTTGGGCTCATCACACTGCTGGTTCCGGCATGAGGAGAAGGAAGGCAGGGCATTAGGACCTGAAAGTTTACTTTGATGGGAAAAGCTTCACAGTACATACACAAAGGTTGGTTTTCAGGTGTTCTTTCCACTTTCCCCTTTGTATGTATTTATGTATTTATGTATGCTTTTGTAATGCTTTTCTCTTTGCTATTTCCCTTTACACCTTCATCTCTTTCCTGCACTTCTTGATCAGTCAGACGTACATCTGTACATCTGTAGTGTGAATTTATCCCATTAGCTCTGCAGGTATCTCTAGTCCCTGCTGGAGTTAGGGTACCTTTCTTTATACTGCATGTTGAATTCATGCCCAGACACATGGATTACTAGCCCTCTCCTGACCTTTTTCCACCTGCTTAAAACCCTGTCAAGTGTGCATGGGCATCACCTGCTCTGGAGCCCTTGAACAGGGTCAACTCAATGACACAAGTCAAACCTTTACAATGTAATGGGAGCGTATTTGAAGGTGTGAAGAGAAATAAGCCTTGAATTGATCTAACAACTTCTCACAGCCACTGAGAAGGGATGTTATTGTACATCATCTTCCCCGGCTGTCCTGGTAACACAGTTCTGTGCCTGGTCAGCCTCTCCTGGAAATGCTTTGTTCCTCTGACCTATTAGGAAACTCATCCGGCAAAGGGAAGGTAGACAGACATAATCCAAGGAAAGGAGAAAAGTCGTGGGACTGGCTGCGGGATAGCAGATGAAAGAAGAGGAGGAGAGATAGGAAGCAAAACCTTAGACTTTTGACAGAAGTGAGGTTTGAGCATCCTTATTGCCAGACTGACCTCACTTCTAGGGTCCCATCTGACAAATTGTCAGCTGCGTGCTGAAGCAATCAAGTGCACAACATCTGCACATTGGTACTGACTGTTAGACCACAGCCTACCCTAACCTACTTTGTAACTGCAAATATTGTGAGGTGTTTTTCTATTGCTCTTAGGAAAGCTAATGACAGCCAGAGTTGTCACTAATCCTAGAAAAGGCCAGCAGAGTGTAATTTGGAAGTCCCCTGCCCAAGCTCTTCATGTCCTCAGTAGTTACACGGCTCTTTCCTTCCCTTCCCACTTCTCCCACTGCTGGCTCAATAATTGCTCCTTCTCTTAACTCAGCCAGTGCTCTCTCAGGTGAAGCACCTAAGAGAGGGTATCCATACCTGCAGGTCAGGTGGGCCAAGGTCGTGGCTCCTGGCCTGAATTGGATGTGCATTGTCACCACATCCACCAACCTGTTTTTCAAAGCTCTCTGTTTGGACTTCTGAGTCTTTGATCTCCGTAACAAATCCAGGGGAAGCCTGGTAATCTCAGATTTGCTGTTTGTGTGCAAACCAAGCATTCTGACTGGTTTAGCAACATATTTTTATGCCTTATCTTTATGTTCTGGTTTACAGTTGTTAAAAAAATTTATCCTTCCTTTCTGATCTTCTTCTGAAGGCTTTCTTCCTATGATGCAAAAAGGCACTGCTAATTAACTGCTGTTCCTGCCACATCCAGAACCACAGGAGAGAGACTCCAGTGCACTGTATTAGAAGTTGGTTTACCTCACTTTTCTGGGTTTGGAACTTGCTTTGAAATATTATTACTATCTCTGTTTCACTAACATATGTAAATTGGATCATCTCTGGTAGCATCTTTGGCACTTAGATATCTAAAACTAGCCAAGACAGGGCAACATTCATACATCCTTCTTTCTTCTGTATTAGTGGTGGCCAATGTCACTTGTAACTCTGTGTTTATAGTAAAGATAGGTCAGTTCTTAATTTTTTTCCAAAAGGTAAAAAACACGTTGTTTGACATTCCTCAGAGAAAGGTACCTTGATGATATAAGATAAATGAAAATAATGGGAGATAAAGTGGAAATGTGCCACAGGCAAGGGGCTTGGAATGAGATCCCTTTCAACCCAAACAATTCTATGATTCTGTGATTTTTTCATGCTTACCACTGCTCAGATATGGGATGTAGGGAGATGGAATGAGATGGCAACTTCAAGATGAGCATTTACCTGTAAGAAATGGTAGTTAAAAGGAGCTGGCTTGCTTATTTGTCTGCTTAAAATAAAAATAAGACATGTTGTTTTGGCTATTAAGTTGGAATGGGAAAAGCGTGACTCACCAAGACCCATGTTTTTTCAGAACTTTTTTCCAATGGTAGTCAATTCTTCATATCTCTGTGCCTATGGGAGCAATTATTCTTCATTTTCCTGCCGTTTTGTGTTGAAATTTCTTCCCGTAGTGACAGCTATCTGTTACTAAACACTTCTGCAATTTACTCCAAAATGGGACTCCTGCTTCAAGAGGGCATCACTACTGAGACTGCTTTTTAAATACAAGATAGGATTAATAAAAACAGTATTATGGAGGATGTTGTGAAGGCTGGTGGAATTTCAATAGCTTGATCTCAGCTGTATCAAAAACATAGAGAATCTGAATGTTCAAGCTCATAACCAAAAAAATTGAAGAGATCACTTCCTTATATCAAAGTAATCCTGGGGTCTGGGAGTGTCAGAATTTGTTATTGCTACCTTTTGGACAATTTTTGTTTTCTTGGAAAAAAAATCTATTCATTATCTCTGCCTCTGCATCCCAGTCTCACCTTTGAGAACTTTCTCTGCCTTCCCCTGTGCAACTCTCAGGAACATATTGCATGGAGAGCATACATGGCTGACAAGTTTGGCACATCCCTGTCACCAGGAGTAAGATAAAAAAGGGCTTAGATGCAACACTCCAGCTTATCTTGGACTTATTCCTTGCACCTATAGGTAAGGTGGCAAATTTTGCCTAAGGTGATTTCCCTCCCTATATGGGCTGCCGTTTGATTTCTTGGAGGCTGAACTTCCTGAGAAATAGCCATTGAGTCTTTCCTTCTTACTTGGATGCCTGAAAAGAGTTTGGCAGTAAAATGTTGTTATTCCTTTTTCTTTGTCCCCCATTTCACATTCATGTTGCCTCTTTCTCCCCTCTTTTTGCTTCTCTCTCTAAAGGTTGAGAGTGTCTAAAGTAATTTATGCTCCTGCATTTTGAATTTTTCTGAACTGTTTATAATGTGATTGCCAAATGCTTTTGTGACTGAAAGAAACTACAGAGAACCCAAGGGTGTAATATAAAACACCCTGAGTGTCTTGAAACCAGAAAAGAGTTGGGTTCAATTTACCATCAAGATTTGACCTTTCTGTAATTTTACAGGACTGTGAAGGTCTACTGGGACAGAAACATTTTTTAAAAAATAAATTCTGTTAGTAATCCAGTCAGCACGCTGGGGTACAAGTCCATTCCTGAGTATATTGCAGCTCAAACAATAATAACCTGTATTTGTATGTGTCTAACCTGTAGGTTATCTGCTTGAAAAGTAGAATGTCATCCAGCAGCAGAGTGGGTTGTATATGTGTGTGAGTAATAAAAGGAAGAAAAATTTTCCTGGGGGTCCCTCCATTGTCTGTTCTCTCTCCCTCAGTAACCCCACCTTCACCTTCCTTACCTCGTATTTTGTTTGAGTTATCCCAGGATGCAATGTGTATTTTAAGGAGTAGTGCTTTTAGAGGTACATGTGGTTATCTGAGCACAAGAACTTTACATATGAAAATAGAGTACTACTGATGATATTGTCTGAGTTTGTTTTAATCTAGTGCAATGAACTATTAAATTCACTTTAAGAAAAATATCTATCATCCCTCTCTCAATTGGACTGAAAGCAGGAGGGGGTTGAATTCTTAGCTGTGGCAAAGGAGAATTGCTCTGAGTAAATTTTCATTACCTGCTTAATTAGTGATACTTTTCAAATCATATTTTAACAGCTAGCATTTTTCTGCCCTGTGCAACAAAAGTCTCATGGTTGTGCAATACTATAGGACACCATGTGGCAAAAAACATCAATGAACATACCATAGTTATGTCCATATTTTTCTTCCTGTAGAAGTGAAAGGGACTATTTTACTGTCTCCCTCACTCTTTGTGGAGACATAAGGAGTGGGCTTCTCTATAGTGGAGCAAAGCAGTGTTCCAGATTACTTTCTTTGGGTATCAGATTTGGCTTCAAATCAAAATATATACAGTTTCTGCTAATATGTTGAGCGTAGGGTTGGTGCAAGATGCCAGTGGCCTGTGGTAAAGGAAAATTTTGCACTACTTTCTTGGGATTTATTTCTTGGTAAGGAGACCAGAGCAGTATTAAGATTCCTTATCTAATCTCTGCAAAATGTCATTGCCCAAGGGATACTTCAGAGTGTCTCACACCTTGCCTAAGCTCCATGAGCTCTCTAAATTTGGATGCTCAACCTTTTTTTGTATTGGAGACCATTACAATTTAGCTGTGTACTGTGAGAGCAAACAATATAAATGTGTTGTAGAACTCTTTATTCTTTCTCTGGGGAAGTTTTCAGAGAGCTTAGGCTTCAGAGGCATGGTCTGTGCTGGATTAAGCTCCAGCAATAAGGGCATTACTGCTTCCAGGTGTCCATAGCCTGAGCTGTGAGAGACTGGCAGGTCTGTGGTGGAGAGGCAGAAGGGAATGTTGTTCTCCTCAGCATCCTGCTGAGGACTGGTTAGACACTGCAGCTAAATCCAACAGACTGAGTGTAGTTTAAAATAATTCACTGAACTTGTGAACTCCAGAGTCCAGAGAGCCATTGCGCTTTTTTTGCACGCTGTTTCTGATGTCCTTGCTGTGAAGACACTAATTGCTAAGAGGGTGGATGTCCAAGAATGTAATATCTTAAACCTCAGCACTTTAATCCCACAGAATAAGTCTGTGGGCACACTGCAGGAGATCAGGTTCTCTGTTTAGGAACATTGGTCAGTTTGTTTCTTTTGCTTATAAGATCATGACTAAACGTTTATATCCTTCGGGATATGTTTGTTGTTGTTTTAATTTTCACGCTGGATATACAACTTAGTGTGCAACTCTATGATTGCTTTCTCTTAAAACACATGTATCTGCTATGAATACAAATGTACAATGCAGAAAATAAGTGCCATAGAAAACAACAACCTATCTATCATAATTTATTCACTCAGCAAAGCTATAAAAAAGTTTAGTACATAATATACTAAAGCTATTCCTTTTGTTCAACCATTTCTTTTAACTGAGTTATATCGGGGTAAAAGTGAACCAATAAATTTCTGTAATAGCTCCTCACCTGCTACAATGTAACACAATTACAAAATTATTCAGCTGTGTTTCAGTTGATGATACTCAGGGCTTTGCTGTCTCTGCTTGTGATTCCTTCATAACTGTCCGATCACACTTTATTTAGTTTCATGAAACCAAATGACAATGAGTTTTATGTTACCAGTTCCATTGTTATGTATCTTTTTATAGCTACTGGCTTACATATTAATGCAAGATAAAAAAACCCCATGAAACTACAGGGATATCTACACCAAAGATTACATCAGAGGAGCTAAACCTTGAATTAAGGCATCCTTTTCCACTTGAATGCATTTACAGCTGTGATCAGAGTCAGAGAGGGAGCTGTGCAGCACAGCTGTTATCCAAAGAAATCTTATTTCGCACTCTGTGTGCTCCTGGAATATCCCACGTATCTGCCACTGAGATGGGGTTAGTACAGATGGCAAGTGTTTAGAGACAAGGATTGAGGGGTATTCAAGCATTAACATAACAGACACTGTAGAAGAGCTTGTGATGCCATTTTGTATTGTCTCTGTTTTGTGGAAAAATCCGAAGGGGGGATTTATGCCAATGTGTTTGCAAATCCTGGCTGCAGTACGTCCTATTCTAGAGCCAGCTAGACATCAGCCATGTGCATGCAAGATGTTGTGATTGTTTTTCCTTCACTGCTTGCTTGGAAGCAGAAATCCCTAATTTTATCTTCACCACATGCAGGAATTCAAGATTATCTTCCATCATCCCCATGATGAAAATGGGGAAATTCTGAAATGAGCATTTTGCCAGTATTCATGATCCTTACAGACATCAATCTTGGCATGCTCCTTTTGTCTGAATTCTTGCCTAGGATAACATACACTCTATAAAGCTGGAGAGGTTTGTGGCAATAAAATAAAATAAGAATCAAACCAAAACACCACTGTCCTACGCTGACTGTAGGATGCTTTTATCCTCATTTCGTCTGCTTAGCCCAGAAATAAGTTTTGCACCTTTAAGACAGGATCTGAGAGCAAAGGAGGTAGAAGGAGAGAGAAGCAGTGGAACATCTGAGGCAGGTGTTTTCAAAACATAGAGATAACACCTTCAACATTCCTGCTCCTGGACTCTGGGTTGTCTGCACAGACAGCAGAGATTGGTTTTTTTCCTCTTTTCCTTTTTCGGCTAGTTTTTATTTTTAATTAGCTGAGGCCAAAGGGGTTTTTTTGGACTGTTCTGCTATTGTTCGATCTGCGGACACCAGGACCATCGCCCGCAGGCGGGGGGGGGCTCCCCCCAAGCGGCACTGCAGCCGGGACGCCGGGCCCGAGCCTCGGAGAGAGAGAGAGAGAGAGAGAGAGAGACTGAGAGAAAAACCAAAGACACATCCACGGAAAAGACTTTTCTGAATTTGCCATCTCTTCAGAACGGCAAGAGGTTTTATTGTGTAATATTGTTCGTTATTTATGCTTGTGGGTGTTTTCTATGTTAAATAAATAGTTTTTTCCACTTTTCTGCAAGGAAATCTATTTCCTGAACCAGCTGGGGGGAGGGGTGGCTTGGATCTGCTTTTCTGGAGGGACCCCCTCCAGAGGTCTTCTCCTAGATTTGCCTAAACTAGGACAACCACTCAATAAGAAAGAAAGAAGAACTTTTCATATTGGAAATTCTTCCTTTCAGAGATCTTTTAGTGTTTTATGGGGAGACACAAATGGCTGATAGTCTGTCAGGTACCAGCTGAAATATCTAGCTTCATTTTTGTAGGCACTGACCAGTTAGTATACTGAGGCTTATCTTATTACAGTTGTGTTACTCTGTGTGTGGCACTTAGCTTAAAAAGGCAGGAGGGTACATTTTTTTTCACAGAGTACTTTATTCAGAGACAAAGCCTTTGTCTGTTGTGAGTCTCCCCACTCAACTTTTGTGAAGGTTGTATGTGAATAAACTTAAGCTGAACTGCCTGATCTAATAGAGAGCACAGTGCTAACACCGTTATGTGAACTTGAACCCTAATATAAAGATACCTCTGACTTGATAGTTCCTGATGTTACTTTACCACTTGGAACTCAGGACCTGTAATGCAATCCTTTTGAGTACATGAAATTACAACACAAATCAAAGCCCAGATAGTTTGAAAAGGAGAAGTCAGACTAAAGCTGACATACCCAAGCCTCCAAACTATATTTTAAGTTATAACCTTACTGTAGATAATAAAACCGTGCTAGGAATAAATGAGGCCCATTACTTCTTTTTTTCTCCATTGTCAATATGAAATTCTGATGATAGTCACTTTATTGCTCTGCATGAAGCTGCATATATTATTTAACTAGTATGAAAGATTTCCGTCTATTCAACGACGTGGGCAGCTTTCACACTATAAAGTTTTATTCTGGCAGGGGAATACTGCCAAGCTTTACTTTGGTTAAGTACATTAAAAGAAATTCTATCACCCATGTGAGTCTGCATTGTAAAATTCTGGTTTGCTCCCTTGATATTATTTTCACTAAGGTTATCAATGCGAGAAACCTTTTCAGTAATCTTTACCACATGTTTGCTATGTAAATCAAATTGTAAGTAGCAGATAAAACCTTGCTAGGGCTTCTGAAACTGTGGGTGTTAAATGGATTTGAATTCAGCACCAGGTCTAACTTAGAGAATGAAGAGCTTTGTTGTCTTAGAAAATTCGGAATACACAGCTGTTAAATCTCCAGTTCCTGCCACGTTCTGTTTTGGTGACCTTGTCACACTTACTTCAGGTGTGTTCTTCTCCCCCATGAGCATCAGTAGAATATGATTTTCCAATCTTTATTATAATAAGATAACACTCTGAGGCACTACCACAGTGGAAATGATAGGGAGGAAACAGCATTTCAGGGAACAAAGAGTTTAGATTAATTTCTTATGAGTTTCTAGGAGGCAGAACTGTTCATCCCTTTAAAATCCTACTCTACACTCTGGAAAGAAGATGCTGATAATGGGACAACTTGGTTAATTTTGAGCTTGGTATTGAGATTTGCCTTGACTGCAGTGGAGTAGTTCTTGCTACTTTTGATCAGATAGTTTTTTCTGAAAAACTGAGGTGTTCTAAGGCCTCCGTTCCACTCTTTCTAGTCGTGATAGCTGCTTTGGAGGTTGTGGTGTCACAGTTCAATACTTCCTGGATCTGCTAGGTCTACACATAGAATAGATTTGATACCTTTTGCATGCTTTCCCTCATTCTTTTCCAGAATTAATTTAGGTTCAGAAATCTGACACATCTTCTCTGTATAGTCCCGTTACCACCAAGATACTTGCATCCTTTGAGAGGGACTGTGCATACCTCCTTCAGAATTTGATTCCTCTCAGTCTCAACCATGTTGCATCTGCTTTTCCATCACTTTTCCTCAGATCAGCCACATAGCTTCACGACTGCTTGTGCTCTGCATTGTCTTGAGCCCTTTTCTTAACCACCTGTTTACTTTTCTTAGATTGTCTTCCCATCTTTGGCTCCTTCTCTTGCCATAAATGTTGTCTTCTGTTCCTGCAGCTGCCCATCAACCCTAGACTGTGCCTCTGGGCTTATCTTTGTAGGCAGCTCTGACAGTGCCTGCTGCTTCTCAGTGCTGAGCCCTCATGGATTGTCTCTGAACCTCTGGTAACACAGTGTTCTCAGACACTCACTCTGCAGGTCCTTGTTTTCCCACATGTGATTAAGGGTCAAACTCTACTCTTTAAATGGTTGCCAAGAAGTAAGAAGAGCAGTGATGAGTCAGAAGCTCTATAAAGACAGCTGCATAATAAAGTTTAAGTGTTCAATGAATTAGAACAATAGGACCAGTCATAAAGCCTTCAGTGCCAAAATGGTCCTTTTCTTTATAAACACCTGCACGGTGGGATTTCCCATTGCATCATTGTAGTGGTTTGGTTCTTTTTCATTAAAAGATAATAATTTTTGAAAATAACACAGGCACTCGGGTTGAAGACTGAGAGAGTCCATGGGAAAAATTGCATTTAGATAAAGAATCCTAGCTAGATAACACTCTCTCATCTTTTTTCTCTTTTCCTCGTTTGGCATTCTCTTTTGGACTTTATGGGGATGAAATAAGACAAGAGGGTAAATTTTAGAGAGTTATTGCTGTATTTCTGAAATAGATGCTTATGTCCTGCTGTGGACTCTGTTTAGAGACCTGGATTATGTCAGTCTGTAACACTGGACAATAAATCAAGGCTTGGTGGATTCTCTGATTTTTTTCTACAAATGTTGGCTACACAGCATAACATTAACTTCTGTACATACCCTATGCTTTATTAAATAGAATGAGCAATGGCAAAAATTCTTCAAGAATGAGCTATGCTACAGATCATATTGATGGCTCAAGAACTGTGAGCAGTGGTGAGGTTACATTCACAGCACTCCATTTGTGGTTTCTTCCCTGTGCTTTTCTAAAATAGGACTTAAAGCTGTTTCAAAGAGCATAACAGGCATGCCTAAAGGAGGTTTTGGCATTTCCAAAGAGGTCCTAATTTTACTGAAAAAACAGAAAGTGAAAACTAGAAAGAAAACACTTCAAAATAATAAAGCACATTTTAAAAGTTGAATTTCATCTCAGTAGAAATATCACAGGCAGCTATAATCAAAAAGAGCTTGACTAACACAGAAATAATCAATGTGAAAGAAAACACATTCAAAGAAAGAAAATATCCAAAGAGCGAAATAAACTTAAGATCAAAGATATCATTAGTCTTCTCAGTTGTTGAAGTAGTCTCATAAGCAACACTTTCTTCCAGAATTACTGGGAAAATGTGATGGAACATAGTCTTATTAACCTTAATTTAGACATTTGATGTCAAAATCTGATAGTGCTGTGTCACAAACATATATTACAAGCTCATTTTCTTCAGTTCATGACTCCTGTGCATCAAATTTTTATGCAAATGTATTTATTATCAGTATCAGGAAGAGCTAAAACATTCAAAGGCAACACACAGTTGTGACTCTGCCTTCCCAAACTTCAGGTATGCATTTAGTTAATCTCCTTGAGAACCATGCAAAGGATTTTTCTAGGCTCTGAATGAAGAATTTTGTAAGGGGTTATTGCAGACAGTGAAGAAGTGAAAATACAGGTATGCTGAAATTCCTTAGATCACCCTCTGAATTTTGCCTAATTCACTTCTGCTGCAGGTTTTCTGTTCAGTGTCTTATGGCTCTCCTTTATTGGTACGTTTTTATGTGTATCATTGGCAAGCAGCTATAGATAGAAATCACTAACCATGTGAATCCTCAGGAAGCAGCTAAAGGCTGGAGCAGTTACAGAGGTGGGTAAATGTCCTTTACAAGTACAAAGGACGCGAGATGAACTAGAAGAAAGCAAGCATTTTTCACCTGACCAACAAAACACAAACACACTTGAAGAAAAACCCTTCTTTCTGGGCTGAAAACAGACACAACAGCACCAAGGGCAGATTAGGAACACTTTATGTTGATTTAAATTAATTGTACTGTTTATTAAGATAATTTAAAAGACAAAAATCACTGGCACCTGTGAAGCAAAATGATAAGATGAAAGTGATTATTCTCTGTAGAGGGGACAGAAAGACAAGTGTTTGTCACAAAACAAGATCTGAATAGGGAGAAATTTTTACAGCTCTGGAAAGCAAAGCATGCTGCTTATGGAGGCATACTCGTTCCCACTTATTTTGCTCTTAGACCTATTTTCTCTATCCTCCTAGAGGATCAGAACTAAGCCAGAACTGCAGCTCTGTGGCAGTGGTGTGGTATGATGTTGTTGTCCTCTATCAATGTGAATTCATTCCAATGTGTAGAGATAGTTTATTTTTGCACACACATTTTCTTTGAAGACAACTTAGTGAATAAATAAGCACATGATATTTGGGAACACTGATATAAGGTGAGTGAGAGCACTGCTTCCTATCTCCATACTCTCTACAAAGTATTTACAACGATCAGTTTATGTAGCTTAAAACCCCTTAAATTCACACAGAATCTCATTCTGAAGCTCTACTCAGTACAGCTTAAGCCATATTTCATCAGTCACAAACTGCTTTTACCTCTTTCTGTGCTAATTCCATGAAGGGACTTCAAATTTTCGTTGATTTTTTTCATAGTTTTCCTTATTCTCCCATGGAAAAGGTCTTATTATTGTATTTGTGAATAGATGTGTGAATATATAATTTTTAAAATAATTCCTAGATTTAAAAGACTATTAAATCAAATTAAAACACACAGTCATGGAGAGCACTGTATATTTTTCACACTGGCTGCAAGCTTACTGCACCTATAAAGCATGTCTGCTTGACAGACCCAAGCATCTGCTGAAGCTTACAGCAGGCCCTCCAGGTTTTGTCCTAGTGTAAGCTGGCTTGCAATTAGTGTAAGGAGACAAAAGCATATGCAGAGATCCATTCGAAATTTGTTTGGCCTTGACCTGCAAACTAGTCATGACTAATAGAAAAAAATCTTCTTTACTACTGAGTGTATATTGCAAGTAAACAGTTTTGCAGAGCACACATTTTTAGAAACTTTGTCTCACGTCATCTTGGATTAGCATAGGTTTTTACCTCTGTGGAAGGCCACTCAGCAAAAGCCCATAACTTTCTGCCCAAGGTTTTGTGGGAGTGGCAGCCTCACATTGAAATTATATGTTACCCTTTGCTGAAGCTTGGTGATTGCATTTAAATTTCTCTGGCACTGTAACTCCTCAGCTTTCCTGAAAGGTGAAATGGAGGAAAGAGAATTTCACCCTGTAGCATAAGCATGGTTTGGTGAGATGGGATATGTCTACATTAACTTTTTAGTTCAAATTAGGAGGGCACTTTTAAATGCAACTCTCCCAACTCTCCCTACATGCTGTGCTTTGGTTTGCAGTACAGAGCTGCCTGAGAACATGTGAGATGCTTTCCTTTGGGAGGAAAAAAAGTTGTAAGATTTTCTCCAGAGGCATTCATACTATATTCAAGCTGAAAACAGGTATTCAGCCAGTGGAATCAGATCAGGGCCATTCTGAAGTGAAAAGCTGCAAATTGGGAAAACTGCAGATGTGGGATCTCCAGTTACAACTGTTTTGCTCCAAAGAGCTGCTTTTGCTGGTGTGCACAACTGGCTAAGGTAAGGTGAGCCCTTGCGATCTCAGGTGTGCAGCACATTCATGTGGGTAGAGACTCCCCCAGTTTCCAACTGAGTGCTAGAAAATAATTTACTCCCACATATGCTGGGATAAGGGACACATAGATTTATATAGGCATATATTGACATTAAAAGCTTCCTATGGACTAAGGAAGACTAAGGAAGATTTACAGTATGGATTGTTTGAGGTATACTTCTAAAAAACAAGTATGTGCTGTAGGGTGCTACCTGTCCTGGTTTGACATAAATGAATCATTCCAAGCACTGGAGGCATCTGCAGACACCTACTCCTAGGGAGTCAGTTCATCAAAATTAAGACCTAGTTATTAAGTATAATCACCAGTGTTTATAGAACAGATTACTGCTTTTGGGTGCCGCTGATATAGATATCTGATATACCACCGGTGACATACCAAGTGAGAACTTGATTTTTCAAGGTTCATTATGTAATTACTTCATATTTTTGCTAGGTGTTTTTTACTGTAATGTCTTCATATCATCTGCAAAATCTTTAGCATCATTTTCACATATAAATTATCAGTGCAGAAATTCTGCCACGCTAATTAGATGTGAGAAATGTACTCACTGCATTTGTGAATATGCATACCATTTCATACAAGTTTGCTAGTAAATGTATTAAAGGAATTTCTGTAAGTAAGTATATAATTTCTATAAGTAATCATGTTTTGGAAAACTTACACTTGATTTTACTATGTTCTTGTGTTTTCTTTTTCTGTAAATGTGGGGATGCATTACACACGTGCGGAATAAATTATTTATGCATATGAGGGTGAATTCTTCTACTCCCTCAAGCTTCCAGATTGAAGGTAGTTCACCAAAATCAAGATTAATTACTCCTGGACTTCATGTCCTGGTTCTTCTTTGGTCTGTGCCCAGTTCTTTCTGTGCTTTATTTGGAGAGGGGAAGGGGCAGAAGGGTAGCCTCTTATGAAGTGGACTCTGACAAATCCCCTTGGGCTTGACCTCCAAGTTGAATGTAATCATGTAGCTTATTTACTCTGAGTTAATAGAGTTTGTGTTTAACATTTATTGTATTTGATTAATGAAGGTTTTGCTGTTCTTTTGCTGAAGGAAAGGACAGATGTATTTGTGGTCCACTGCTTCCACTTAAACATGAAATCAGGTTTCAAACCTTACTGAAGGGTGAACTTTATCAAGCGAGCAATATATAGCCTTCAGTCTGAAATCAGCTATCAGAAGCAAAAAGTAGTATGTGGTTTTCTTAATCATAGGTGAGAGAGGAGCTGTCCTTGAGCATCTAGCTTTCCATACCACTGAACACTGCCCAGTATTTAGAGCCAGTGGAAGAAATAACAGCCCTGGAAATACAAGGTTGGTGGGCTTTTGAATTCTTCAAATCCCTCAGCACGATATCCCACATTCCCTGTTTCAGGTTTCCTTTCAGATGATCAGTGCCCACAGCAGACTCTGTCTAATCTGAACGATAAATGTCATGTCATGTTTAGTTTGATGCACAGTACTAACTTCAGAAACCACAAGTAATTTCGAGCAAAGCAAGTCCTGTATACCAAATATGCAAAAGTTTTAGTCCACTCCTCCCTTAAGCAACTTTATTTACTCTATTGAATTAGAGACAGGAGAGATCTCAGTCATTGTCTGTACATCTATCCATTTGCCATAGGGTCAGCAGTGTTTTTTTGACACTCAGGCTTGTTTGCCCATTCAGAACAAAATCAGAGGGAGAATAGTATGGTTGCTTACTGTAAGATTGACTTAAAAGTAAGAAACTTGGTTTGAAGCAATACGACATGGGTTTGTTTACAGAAGAACAACAGGATGATGGAGTATTTTAGTAAACATGAAGCACATATCAAAACCAAAATCTCCTTGCTATCAGATATGTCCCATGTGTAGAAGCTGAGTATTGTAATGTAGAAGCTTAGTATAATAATAAAAGAAATAAAAATGTGTTTTGATTTGTGTTGCTTGTAGACAGATGTCCCCATTGGCCAGACTTGAAAATCTTACACAAGTGCTCTCTCATATCTGTAGCTCATCTAGTAAGTACAGACACTGCCACTAAAGTAGCATCTCCAACATATTTGTTTAATTTGCTATCTCTAATTCAAACTGTTTAAGCTGAAGAAGTTCTGACTTGATTTACAAGAACGTAGGCAGTATAATGATAGTGACACTGCTGTGACTCTTCAGCTGATGGTGCACATAGCAGAACGTTTTTACATAAATATTTTTCAGGACAGAGATTCTCAGTAAGACGTGCTGTGCTGTGAAATGTTTGTATTACTGCTGCTGAAAAGATTTAGCTGAAAATGATAACTGCCTGGCGTTTTTCAGGTATTGTTACTAACGAAAACTGGAAAAGTAGTGGAAGAGTGACTTCAGGCAGGCTTGTGCTGGGTGATGTGAGTTACTCTCTCTGCAGAGATAGCCTTGTTCAGTCAAGGCCCTGAAATAGTGTTCATTTCTTATGTATGCCTGGAGAAGGGGCAGCTTATCCAAGTCCAATATTTCCAGGTCAACAGATTGACCTGGAAGTTCCAGAGCAATGGAGTTACATAAACAGTTCTTATCAGTAGCAGCTTTTCTCACAGATTTTGACTGATAACAGTTCCTCCTTGGTCTTATCTCAGCAGAGTACTATGCATGCAGTCATGTGAGGCTTATGGGCCCTGCAGCTTCCTCAACTGAGACAAATCTATCACTGGACTTCCTGTTGTTGAAAGGAAAAACAAGCTTACAATGTTTTATCCTGTGATACAACGGCATTTTTCCTCCTGAAAAGAAAAATACATAAAAGATTTTCCTAGAAAAAGTGTATGACCTACATTCTAGATGTGGCCAAGGGCTTTCACATCACTTTAAGGCAAATGTGCTTAAACAATCCTAGATCTGTTTCAGTACAGTTGGGAACCTGTGATAGACACATAACCTTAGTGTCTCTACAGATCGTTGAGTATATATAATTGCCGGTTTAGGTTTGTGCTAAACTTTTCAAATAATTTCAACAGCTGCTAAAACATGGTAACGAATTTATTTAGGAAAATGATCATATTTTCACTTTATGTGTGCTTACAAGGATCCTTGTGATACAGGAATCAGGTAGAGAACTTTCTGATAACATCTTTATTCTAGAAAAGCAGCTGACTGTAACTAACACATCTAAGAAAT
The DNA here is from genome assembly GCA_013390045.1 of Picathartes gymnocephalus. NCBI lineage: Eukaryota > Metazoa > Chordata > Aves > Passeriformes > Picathartidae > Picathartes > Picathartes gymnocephalus. The sequence goes on along the minus strand of WEKY01045006.1, from coordinate 26,656 downwards.
AGCCTTGGTGTATTACTGCATTACACATCAAAAGTCATTCACCAGCAGAAGAATCAGCAAAAAATGCAAAACATTATATGCAGCTTTATTTTCATCATGAATTTGCCAAGTCAAAATCTTTACAGGAAATTCATGAAAAGCATAAACCACCATGCGTAATAAACCTAATACATGGCATTCCTGCTTTAGGCTACTTCTCTAGTGATAGTTTCATGTGATTTATTGAATTGTGATGGCTTCTTTAATCTGTTCTGCTTTTTCTAATTTCTAATGATGAGTCCCAACAGAAACTGAGGTGCAGAGAGACAGCATATGATGTAATATGCTAATGAATCTGGTAAACTGCTTTCTGTGCTAAATATGGTCAGACCTGGAGAGAAATGATTAGCAAACATTCTTTTTTAGGGATTCCTGCCAATTTTCAATATGCATGACAGATGAGAACTGCCTGTTCTTGAACATGAATGCTACTGCAGTCATTGTTTCCTGTTTCTGGCAGGAATATCATGTCTGCTCTGAATCTACAGGCCATAATCTTATTTTACCACAATGCCAAATTCCAAAGGTTCGTAACAGGACTCCCAACTGCTTTTAGTGCTTAGAGCACTGCTATGCATCCGAAGCAAGCCTCCGCCCAGCAGCTCTTATCACAGCCTGTGGAACACCAGATTGGCCTGCACAGAAAGATGGGTTTGTTTGACTCTCTAAGCACCTGCTGCATTCCCACAGCAGTTCATGCTGCAGACATCGTGTGCTCCTTGCTGGAACTGTGCTGTAACTCGAGTGTACCTGTGAAAGTGTTTTTGTCTTTAAACAGAAACCCCAGATGGAGTGCTGAAACAAAGCCACTTACATTTTTCCAGTTCTATATAGCCTGTCTTAGGAAAAGGGGACCAGAATCAAGTTCATTTCCCTGTTGTGGTAGACGAGACAGTTTTTTGTCTCTTCCTTGAGCACTGCTCTTGTCCCGAATGTGCCTAATACACTGTGCTTCTGCTTGCATTCAGGGGGATGCCCTACTGTAGTAGAATTCTTTAAAGGTTTCTTGAGAATCTTTATGATACATCCATGCTCCATATGTGTTTGGCATCTATCTCAACCTCACCAGAAAGAGAGAAGAGCATAACTTTGCCAGCTGCATAGAATATGTTAAATCGGCAACTGTGATATAGCACAGGTAGTTCTTCAGATAACCTGAATGCAGGAAAATCCAGTGCAGGACAACCTTCACATTTACATTTTCAGTAAGTGTGTTGTAGTTTTCTGGTGTTCCAGAGACTGGCATGCAAATCAGCTCCTGTGATGCAAAAATCCTAAAAGAAGCTCCTAAAGTAAATTTTTATTATGGTGAGCATTTCTCCTGAGAGGAGCTTGTCTTTGAACTAAAAGCATCCCACCTTGAAGCAGAGGTTAGTTATCAGGCTGCCACTTCATCATGTACCTCAGAACCCACTGCACAAACCAATGAAATGGTCACGGCATGGCTCCAGACCCAGAGTATATTTACAAAGCACCTGACGGATGTGGGAGCAGGGTGAAAAGAGGTGAGGTGTCATGAAAGTTCTTTGATAGCTCCGTGGTCACAAGAAGCTCATCAATTCATCTGTTTCTTAGTCCTAGTCATATTTCTTTAACCAAATTAGGAGAATATTCTGGGGTTTGACCTGCTTTTCAGCCTCGCAGGGGATAAAATGTCCTAACAGGTGTGACCAGCATGACCTTAGTGCTTGGGCAATTAAAATAAGTAAACTATAAAATATTCATAGCACATGTTACTGATGTGATTTTCTAGCAGATTCCTTCAGTCACGCTGAGGGGACTGGCTGCCAAGGACTTACACTGGCTAGCAGAAAGCACTCATGATAATAGGTCCTACTGGTAAAAATGACAAAGCCTGGAGGTCAAAGCACATAGAACAACAAGTGAAATAAAAATTACTCTGTTGTGACTCTATTCTGACGTAGGTGGGAGCAGCAAGTTCAGCATGCTAAAATACCTGGCAAATGTTTGGTTGCTTTTCCCAGTGCAGCATAGGGACAAAGCTCTTCTTTTAAAATGAATTCCTGATAGGGAACTTCTGGAAGAAATGTCACAAGGTTATGCTAAAAGCTACTTGATAGAACTTGTCCTTACTAAAGAATTGGTTTAAATTGCATACACTCAAGCTAATGTCCCTTAAGTTAATGCGGCTTGAATGAGGAAAGCCACCCTGTATATTAACACCATAGCACTGCAGAGTATCTGAGCTGATCAGCTCAGGAAATTGGTTTCCTCTTCACAGGCTGGGAGAGGAACTGTCTCTGTCTGTGGCCAAAGGTAGATCTTGATAAGGATGTTCCCACTGACATTTGCATGTTTCTCCTTTTTGCTAAAGGCATCTACAGTTGGAAATTTAGCAACCAGGATTCCATCTTCTTGCTGAAATTCACAGGAGTTTTGCTCTAGTAAAAGTGAGAAGGCACAGCTTCCTCTTTGCGGATAGGCTTCTGATTATATTAGATGCAAAGGAAATATATGTTTAAATAACAGAATGGCTGTCACAGAAGTGACAAAAGACAGACAGGTGTATGACACAAAGGAGGAACCAGCAAGTGAGATATTAGCTACTGCCATAAAAATACAAAACAAGGGGACTGCTGAGGCACTGAAGGACAGAGTGTTACTTTCCATTTCTTTCTCTCAGTGGCTATTGAGGAGTAGATGCTGAAGATTTAAATTCTCTTTAAAAATCGTTTATGAAATTATAAAAATTGAAAATATTTGCCTGTGAAGATGAAATACCTTTTTTGGATGCAGCTATATCTCTAGAGTAAATGATCTGTTAGGCAATTGTTTTAAAATGTGTACAATTTTCCCTGCTACCTGCACAATTCTGACAGTTAAAAACAAGTTTACAAGCAGATTAAGGCACTGCTTTATAAATTAGATTTAAAATAAGCTGTAAACAGGACAGGAGGGAATCTCCCTTGTTGAATTTCCATGTTCAACTTAATTCAAGGCAGGCCAAGTTTCCACATCAATTCAGATCAGAGAGGATCACAAGCTTCTTTTTGTAATGACCAGATAGTCAGACTATCTCGTGTGCAAGGTCAGAAGTAATTTCCTTCTTTCTGAAATACTGACGATCTGTGTCTGTGCTTGGGACAACATGGGGACCACAGCTTGCTTTAATCCAGCTAGTGATTTAGCCTTTCATTTCCTTATTCTCTCTTTTCTTTTGTATTGCAGAAATTAAGTAACCACAGTTGTATTTTATATCCTTTAAAAGACCAGGGACAGGCCTGTGTGAGTGTAGAAAATCTAGGAGAAAGAAAATTCAGACAAAGCTAATCACTAAGATCTGGCAGTTTTTCCTGTTGTCACTACTTAAGTTGAGCACAAGGATTTTTTGGGGGAGGAATTTATTTTCCTTTTGGATCAAAATATTTTTTCTTGTAAAACTCTATCATTACACTGATATAAAACTCCCTAATGCCAACACTATGTGTTCCCCACCCCATTAAGGTCCAGTGCTGGTCATTTCAGCAATTTCATACTGATGTATTCTGCCCCACTGATCAAACTGCTTTAATAGGTACAACCATAAATTATGTGTATAAATACCTTGCATGCTGATCATATATCATAAATATTCAGAGTTGAGCCTTGGTCAGCTACATAGGGGCAGATCAGATGTAGCACCAGTAAGCACAAGAGAAATATTTCCCCTTGCACCTTACTTTGCTGGAAGTAGTGTTTGAGCCTATGAAGTGTTGCTGGATCTTTGGGTGATATAATATTCATATATCACTTCCAGTGTGTGATGTTACCTTTCTACTCTGCATTACCTTTGATGTCCTTACTCACAAGAATGAAAATTGGAAAAATTACAGTTTCCCTCCTGTTCTGTCTTACTATTTATAGCTGTGGAGCTAGCACACTGGCAAAAACTTTATTGTTGGCCATTTTGTGATTTAATTCCTCTAGTTAATGCTTAGTTAGGTATTGGAGTGGTTCTATCAGTATTAGAACCTTGGTTTAGAGGATAAAATAACTATTTTGATTGAGTTCTACAAAAACTTCTGCTATCTTTTGGCAGTGATATGGTATGTTTGATTTGTGTGGCCAGGTTTTGATAGAGGGGGACTAAAGAGGTGGCTTCTGTGAGAAGCTGCCAGAAGCTTCCTCCATATATGACACACCCAATCCCTGGTAGCCACAAAACTGGACATGCTGCTGGTCAAGGCAGGGCCAATTAGAAATGGTGGTAACGCCTCTGCGATGACAGATCTAAGAGAAGGAATAAGAAAGTTAGTGTGCAGAAGTAATTGCAGCCAGAGAAGGGTGGGGTGAGAGGACCTGAGGCTGAGATTCCCCTGCAGCCCATGGTGTAGACCATGGTGAAGCAGCTGTGTCCCTGAAGCCTGTGGAGATCCAAAGGAATGCAGAGATCCAACTGCAGCCCATGGAGGAGCTCCATGCCAGAGCAAGTGGATGCTCTGTGACCCTGTGGGAGGCCCGTGCTGGAGCAGGCTCCTGGCAGGGACCTGCAGACTTGTGAAGAGAGGAGCCCATGCTGCAGCAGGACTTGTGAGCCTGTGGGGGTCCCACCCTGGAGCAGGCTGTACCTGCAGAACTGCACCCCATGAGAAAGTAACCAGCACTGGAGCAGTTTGTGAACTGTTGCCTGTGGGATGGACTCACATTGGAGAAGTTCAAGGAGGACTGTCTCCCTTGGGAGGGACCCCACATTGGAGCAGGAGAAGGACTCCTCTCCCTGAGCAGCAGGACAAACAATGTATGATGAACTGACCATAACGTCCATTCTCTTTCTTCCTACACCACTTCAGGGGAGGAGGTAGACCTGGGAGGGAATAGTGGCAGAAGGTGTCTTTAAGATTTATTTTACTTCTTGCTCTTCTGCTCTGATTTTGTTAATAAGAAATTCAGTTACTATCCCAAATTCAAGCCTGTTTTGCCCATGACAGTATTTGGTGAGTGACCTTTCCCTGTCCTTATTCAACTTATGACCTTTGTTGTATTTTCTCTCTACTGTCCACTGGTAGAGGGGGTGATGGAGCAGCTGTTGGTGGGTGCCTGGCATCCAGCCATGGTTAACCCACTACATTAAGTAACCAATTTCACAGGTTTCCGTCCCCAGTGCAGAGTAATTTTAAAATACTGTTAAAATTGCAGCTGGACACCCACTTTGGATCACATGACAACCTCAATATATTTTTTAAGTTCTTCATGCACAGCTGACAAACCACCTTTGATAATTGTGCACTAAAACACACAGAATGGTTACACTGTATATCAGGATGCCTGTACTACACCCACTTCTCACAAGTGCATTTTTACATTTCTCACCTTGAATATCTTGATGAAGAGGGACCATTAAGATAGGTGGAGCAATCCTGGAAATGTAAGATCTCATCTCCCTTGTTCTCAGTATCCTTTGGTACCAGTTCTTGCTCCTCTGGAAGGCTCAAATTTCTCCCCATTTTTTAAGGAATCAGGTTTGGTAGTTTGTCGGTTTGAGGGGCTTTTCTTATTTCTGTACTTCAGGATACATAAAACTAGATTACCTTTATCTGGCAATCATAGTCAAAATACCTCCTTATGCTGTTGTTTGTTGCCCCCTTAAGATCTTCCCCTTCTCATGAGTTGTTGTCCAGGAAGGAAAACAACTCCTGTAATTTGAAATAGTGGAAATTGAGAGCATGAAACTCTAGGAAAAATAATCTCCCAGAATCATTTTCTGGTCTGGAAGAAGGAAGGGCTCCAGTGCTCTGCTATAAGCTCTGAATTTTCAAATGTATTTGCCAGTTGAAACAGAAGACGGATTTCTCTGCTAGGTCTTTCAGACAGGTGGTTTTCTCCTCTTTGTGAGACAAATACTTCTGTATCACATTTCACCTGTCCTCTGACAGTTCGCACTGGCTGGGAGAATCTAGTTATCATTTCAGAGTGCTTTAACTTACTGATCTTCTGCGGGTGACCATTGTAAATTGGTAGCATGGCAAAGTGGCAAAAGATTCAGTTGCTTTGTATCTATTCTTGCAGAGCTACAAGTTGTGTTTCTTTTGGGGGCAGAAGCTCTCTATGTTCTTTTTAGCATTTCATGAAAGTTTAACAAGCCAGTAGGATGGAAATCAATTAACCTGTAAACTTTTTTCTTTTACAAAACTGATTACAAGAGACTAGTACAATCAACAAATCAAATTTGTAGCTGGAGTTGCATTGATTGTGCTTGGTTGATTAAATTGATTTGTTAATGAATTAGTATCTGTGTGAAATTCAACAGTATCCAGTTGTAGATGGAAGGAAGATTCAAATTATGAAGTTGTGCCGTACAGCTAGAGAACTGCAAGGAATTTAACAACTCTCCAGCTCTTAAAGACACAGTTCTGACAATCAGATTTTCTTCATGAGTTTATTTTTCCTTTTCTTTTGCCCTTTTTCGGTCTGTTTTAGAGAAGGTGGGATTCACAATGCCAAAATAAATGTTTACAGTGTAAATGTTGACATAGCCAAGCTTCTCAGTTAGCACCTTTTTAGTTCATAGAAAGTAATACGCACATATAGGATGTACATGGGTCCATTTTAAATTATATGTTTAAAACTGGTCACATAAATCCTATTTTTCAAATTTTTATTTCTCTTCATTGACTCTAAAGAAAGTGCAGGGTATTAGCTTAACTGTAGACATCTCCATTGCAGATCTAAAATATTAGGTGGAAATTATCTTATCAAGATGGTTCAATTTCTTTTTTTCCAGAAGATTAGTTCCACACAAACACACTCTTGCTGGCTCCAATGAAGCATGCTTACTGAAGGTAACATTTGCTAAAATGTAGATACTGCAGTGTTAGCACTTCATATGCCCACAGATGTGTATTCACACTTTGTGAAGTCTTACATCAAAATCAGGAATCGGGGGGCAGAAAACCCCAATGCTATAAAATACAGAAGAAAGGGAAGCAGTATTTAGGGAAGAAAGAAGAAGCCCCTCTGCTCACTTGAGTTGAGCTCTTCAGAAGTGGTAACACAGATGAGGGAGGCTCCAAGTAAGCCTCTGGTTTGCAAAGCAAGCTTACAGTTTTCCGATGGGATATACCTTACTGCATAAAACTACCAAGCTCCTGATAATTTTTCGCCCTAGAAGTCTAGAAGAAATGCATTGTCTCTGGAGCAGTTGGACACATATTTCCTTCTCGAAGAGGAGCTAAGAATAAATCATATTATCTGGTAAAGTGGCCCAGTTTGGAATAAGAGCTAAGAATATAACTTTTAGTTAAGGAATTCCTTCAAATTTCTTTTCTCTGTAAATTAGATATCATATATTGGGTTTGGGGTTTTTTTATGATATACATACTTTCCAACAATCATCATAATCAAAGAAGAAAGAAAGGATAGTCTTAGCAGTAGGAATTTGCAAGTAATACTACATCCCTCCTTGTGGAGGGCAGTGGGAATGTCACTGAGTTCAGTTTCTTTGCTCTCTGGTTCTGGTATAGCCAGTTATTTCTCTGTCCTTTTGGTCATTTACATATACCTTTTCGATTTACCCTTGTTTTGTAAATGGGAGACTTGACAGATTCCTGATAACTTACCAAGCAACAGAGATACCCTTGGATGAGTGCAGCCCCTCTGGTGCTTGCACCCTGGGAGAAGATCCCATGGGAACTCACATTTCCTTAGTGAGTCAGTCCAGTGCCTCAGGTCCAGAGACCACGCGGCCCCAGTGTCTTTGCTCAGATGGAGACTTTTAAGACATTTCCCCTTGTGCTGAGACCTCATATCTGTGTCAGGGTTTTACCAGGACCACCCAGCAAGAGCACTTGGAGCAGAGGAGGAGGCCTCTGGTTGATAATTTCCCTGGGAGCAGGAGCTCTGGTATGCAGCAGTGATTCTAGCAGAAAGAGGTGATTCCATGATTTCTTTTATGTGACTCGATGTACTGACTGTCAGCTCTACTGGTAGAAGGCTGCTTTGCCAGTGCAGCTGTGCCTCCACAAGGGAAGGCTTAGAAGCTGTATCAGTATTCTGTCAAATCTTAAATTATTGGAATAAATGTATGTAAATCTTCAGATACATTCAAGAGCACCGGAGTAAATATTCATCACTCCTAAGATTAAGGAATCTAATCATGTTTTATAAGAGATACACTCCTGAACTCTAGCTGTTTCTTATCTGGTACAATAACTTTGTAAATGATTCTGAATAGGAGGTTCTCATTCATTTTGTTAATGCATTCTCTCTGATACAACTATCCCTTGTGAAGGATGGTTATATTTTCTTGACTGTCATTCAGCTGGTCAGCAGATAACCTTCTTATCCTAGCATTCTCTAAAATTTTCCAAATAGAACTTACCCTTATCTAAATTGGATGCTCCAAGTGCTGTTCTGACATCTTTTCTTCATGTCACTGAGAGCTAGTGAAAACATCTTCTTACAAAAGCCTTTTTCTTTTTAAGGAAAAATAATCTAGAGGAAAAAATAGAATAAAATAATTGAGTATCTGAATCCTTCAGAACTGAAGTACAATTTAATTCACATAGACAAGCTTTATTAAAGGAATTTTAGTATTGTAACCTAAGAAAGTGCAAGGGTTAGGGCTAGGGCTAGGGCTAGGAAGGGAAATATAGGAAAAGTTTAAATAGCAAACAAGTATGCTTGACGGGTAATGCAGGTTTTCCATCATTCCTAGCCATTGAAGATGTATCCATTGGTAGTTTTAAGTCTAATGACAAATCATAATATTTATAGTTTAGATGGGAATGCTTCAGTTTTCATTTGTTTTACAAGTTTCAGCTCAAACATAAGACAATTGGGAGCAGAACTGACTTCCAATAAAGAAACTTGATCTGCCTGCTCCACTAGGATTATAATGCTACTCTAAGCTTGCAGAGTGTTCCTGTGCTGTGTTCCCTGTCCTCTTGTGAAGCAGAGATCCCATTATACCTCTGTTGAATCATGTAATGAGGAGCTAAAAAAACTCCTACTGTGAGTTAAGGATCCAAACAGAGTATGATTTCTGAGAAGGACCTAAGACCTTCTTTTAAATTAGAGAAAAACACCCTGTCATGTTTCTTATTTTTAAAATTAACTTCTCTGCCAAAAAAGTAAGGAAAACAAACACTAATATATTGAAAGGTAATATATGTGCATATACAGACTCTGTTCAGTTTAATAAAAAAAAAAAGGGTGACTGCAGCTGTCTAGCCTTTACATATATTCCTTTATACTCTTTCTTTACTATGTTTTCTACTTTTTATTCCTGTGTAGGGTTGAATGGAAACCTTACAGAGAAAATGAAATAATTTTTACTCCCTGCCAATGTATTTTCCCTCTACCACTATATCATTGTATTCCCTTCAGTTACAGCTCTATGGCGCAGTATCTCCAGGTGTTTGTTTTTTAGATTATTGAAGTTTTAGAAAAATTGAAACAGGGCTTTGTAGTATCCAAGAATTCCTTCAAAGGAAAAAAAAAAATCAACAAATTGGTGTGCTGTTTTTCTGCCTTTCTAATAGCAAGACAAGGTTTTTGAGGTTATTTCAAGTTGGTTAGGAAGATTGCAAACTGTATCCCCAGAACAATAGCTTTAACAGAGGATGGCTATAATGTACCCCTCTGTGTTCATAAGCCAGCCTGCAAAGCAGGCTGTCACTTGGGAAATTTCTACCTGTGGTTCCATTAACAAGCAAGGAAATAAGGGATCATTGCAAGAAGAGGAAATATTCAGAAAAGGTTATAGGTAAGACTTCCAATTAACTCAGCTAACATAGTTATTACTGAAATTTGGAACCTTTCAGTTTTCCCCATTAGGTTTATGTGGAGTATATCAATATTCAGCTTCCTCACAGCGTATTTTGAGATACATTTTTTGCTAGGTAGTAGATAGTTTTATTCTCTGTAATGAGGCTTCCTGTGAGCATACTATTCATGAGACCTTTGTTTTTAACAAGCAATATGGTATGCTGGCATACATATACTGAGCTTGCCCCTCTTGGCACAAAAATTTGTACGTGGGCTTTTTATTGCCCATTATCTAGTAATCATAGTTTTCAAAGCATTAGTTTGAGGGTACTAGTTGTAATATCTCCACTACAAATGATTAAAAATCAACAACTTGATGTTAAGTTTGCATATTTGTGTAACTTGGTGGGGAAATAGTGTAAGACCTATGTTGTTGTTGCTTCTTATACAATCTGGGTGAGCATGTCTCTGTGCTGTGTAGCAATGTATGCAGTGTCTTCCAGTCACACATTTTCATCCCTAGGCCTCAATTCATCCTGACCTCACATTTTTCCTCCTGCAGAAGGATGTCTCTGTGTATATTACTGATGCTGTGGCTTAACAGGATTTTCTGGTTGTTATTGCTAGGTAGGGCTAAACAGAAACCTCTAAAAAAATCTTGCAATGAAATGCATATTTCTCTTTAACTGTCTATCTGCCAGAACATATTCTTATGCTATGGCTGTGCCACATAGCACCTTTGAGCTGACTGTATTCCCTTGCTTTGGCGCTGGTGTTCCTTGACTGTTCAGGAGGACTCTTCCATGGCTCAGTTCCCTTAAACAGCAGGAAAAAAATCTCCTCTAGACTGAGTTTCAGGGTATTATTTGATCTGGTATTTTAGTGCCCAGATACAGAGCTTCAATTCTTGCCCCTCAAAGCCTAATGTCTTGCTCACACCATCCACCTTCTGCCAACTTGAGTGCCAATTACAGCAAACCAGTTCAGGTCACTGAAATGGCACAAAAATAACTTGGTAAAATCTGCTTAGACACACCTTACAACTTCACCCTTTGCACAGTGTGCATCCCTCTGTGAACAAAACATCTGAAAAGGGCTCCTGACTTTTGGTAAGTTGCCTTTTTCACCTTGCTGTGATGCTGGGGAGCTGTGTTGTGCCAACAATAATTATGGGGGGGAAATAGCACAATATAGCAAAACAGGAAAATGTAAACATTTGTCCCAAGCCTACCTGGAAGAAAAAAGTCTGTGGCAGTCTATCTAATGTAAAAATATTCTGAATTTACCTTACACTTTCAAAACTATAGCTCAGAATAATACAGAGGATCTGAGTCAGCATTTGTTATTGTCCCCTGAACTTTCAAAAATAAGCTTGATCCTCAAGGCTTACAGTATTTCATCCCACTGATTTAAGCAGTTTAGAAAAATACAAACATACACCTCCACAGCTGTAAAACATTAAACCTGTAAAGCTCTTAGTGCTGCTGCCTAGGATCAATGTTTCATTTCCTAAGCCCTGTAGTAACCTGTATATTTTTTTACTAACCTGGATTGATGCAGATTGCTCAGGAAATACTGGCTGCTTTAATGGCTCTCTTGATAAGACTATCCTATTAGTATGTGAAGAAACAAAGAGATTTAGTACTAAACTTTTCTAAAAAGGTAAAATTAATAGACAGCAATAACATAAAAAGAAACACAATATGTTGAAAAGAATAAAAAAAGAGCTGTCCTTCAGAACATGGGTATTTTTTAGGTGTGCAGCTGGTTTAGATCTGTCTGAATGCTTTGGATAACAAGCATTGATCGCATGGGCTAGTGCTGAGCTTGTTTACACTGCATGCAGTCATGCCCGTCTCTGCAAGCCTGTCTGGGGCACAGACCTGCACCATGAACTTCTTCTGAGCCCTAGAGCAACACATCCATTCCCTTTCCTTTTGGAAAGGCTCCAGAGACTCAAATGGGACATCAGCCCTAGGCAGTGCTGGTTGTGATGTTATTGTCCTGCTACTCATAGCACTTTTCTGCTTGGTAATCCTGTGATCCCAGCTGACAGGACAAAAGAATCTTGCTCTCACCTTTAACTGTAAGAGAATGCTGAAAATACTGTAAGCATTCAAGAACATATGCGTGCTAAAATGAGAGATAATGTATTTCTAGTGTAGTTTTAGTTTATTTTCCCAGGGCAACAAATTATGAGGCCAAATCACTCAGCAAATGAGGAAAGCGCTAGGCTGTCTCTAGTAAAATCCACTTTTTGTATGTCAAGGCAATAGTATGAATCTGACTCCTGACTGATAACCATTTTTCCAAGCATGACGCACAAAAGGAAGGGACAGTTCTGCAGTCAATACTTTCAGGTTCTGATAAGCAGAAAATAAAAGTAAATCTGAATAAGAAGTAGGCAGATTTTGGCATACCTCCAAGTTAATCTTAAGGCCTATCAGGTCACTGTAATGTTTTCTTTGGTCTACCAAACAATTGCCTTCTAGCTAATATGATGTAAAGAATGCACTTTTTTATTTATGAAAATTAGGCCTGCAGGCAATTGGTGAAGGTGAAGGCATATACAGAGGAGTTTTAGTTTAGGATTGGAGCAATAACTGTTCAATTATTATTTTGTATTTTCCCAGTAATGTCAGACATGTTCAGAAGCTTATCTGTCAGACAGCTACGGACAATCATTCAACTTTGAAGCATTCATGCTTATCATCATCCTTATCAGCATCACATTCATCCACTTGGACATTGCAAATCAATAACTGGGAATGATGTGGGGAGCATTGTGGCGAAACAGTCTCTCAGAATATAGCCCTTAATGAAGTGGCTATTGTGAATGTTTTTTGCAGTTGGCTAAATTCACATGTTTAATTCTACCTACAAGCTGCTGCTAGTTATGTCCTTTTAGTGATTCAGTTTCCTGTAGTCATCTTTATAAATTCAGGTTTAGGCAGAACTAGTTTTGAATTAAAGGACCTACATTCAGAAATCGTGGCAATTCGCTTTAGTACAGTACGTTGATGACATGGTTTCTGTAAGTTCATTCTGTGCTATTTAAATCTTTCAGTAAAAAACACAACCTTTATCCAATAGCTGTACTTGAACTGCAATTTTTAGAAAAACATCAATCCTTATTTGACATTACTGGCAAAATGTAGCACACCTTTTTTTTTTTTCCCCCAGTAGTTAATTACCCCTTCCTGGTTAACATTATATACACTAGTAAACAAACCTGCCTTCTGTCTTTTCTGAATCTGAAAGTGTTTATATTCAGCTTTCAACCACTGGACCTCTGATAATTAGGCAGAAGATAAACTCTTTTACACTCAAACTTCTGCTTCTCATATTAGATGTGAGACTATGATTAAGACCCAACCCTTAACCTTCTCTTTGATGAGCTAAGTAGATTAACCTTCTGGAGTCTTTCACTAGAAGGCATGTCTTCTAATTCTTTAATCATTCCCTAGGCTCTACTATGAACCTTGTCCAATTTCTCAGCATCCTTCTTGAAATTTGGCTGTTTGAAATAGGCACAGTGTTCCAGTCACAGTTAGACTAGTGCCAAATACAGAAGTAATATATTGTCCTTCTGTCCCCCTCAATCAAGTCTTACGAGTAAATTGGGATTTGGGCTGCCTCATTTTACACATATGAAACACAGTGACACCGTCTTATCCTTGAGACTTACTGTCATCCTTTTTGTCATGCTATGTCTGTGCTAGCATCCACATTCTTATTCACAGTACTGCTCTTCTGCAGGCTTCCTGGAAAGGGGCTTGGTGTGTTTGGCAGGCTTAAATTTAGCTTTCACATAGAGTTCTCCACTCTGAAAAACACATGGGGTTTTTTTTCCTTTGATGATGCTCCATTCTAGAGAAGATGTGTAATCAGCTGTGGCAGCGAGTTGACATTTTAAATAGCCACACTGAGCTTCCCTCGAGTAGCAGGAAGTGTGTGAGCTAAGAGGAGAGAGCACCCCAAGCTGTTTTGAGCTTTGCTCATGGAACACTATGTGTTCCTGGATGGGGGCAGTAGGAAAAGACTATTGCTTCATGTTGGATGTCTGTCAGCCCCACACTCCAAAAGAGAGGAGTGATTAAAACAACATTTAGAATGGCACACAGTAACAGACAAAAGTTAATATTTTATACTTTATTTTCTGTTTAATCTTAAAGAGATGCAGGTGCTTGGTGGTACTCTTTTCCAATATTGCCTCATATTTTTTTAGTAATTTCTATTCCCATAGTGTTCTTACCACCCATAGGTCTGTCAGCATGAAGAATTATTTAAGAGATATGGTTTAATTCCTGTTCTTGCCACTTGGCCCCTTTATATTTGGGGCCAAATTCCCAAGTTGCTTTATAAGTCTGAGGGTGAAATCAAAGCTTTGAGAAAGTCAGAAAATACTCTGCTGCCAGTGTGGCCAGGGCTAGGCTCTTCCCTCGGGCTTTCACTGCAAGTTCTTAAAGGCATTTAAGTAACTAGCTGCCTTTGGCTCTTTTTTTTTTTTTCCCCTGTGTATTTCAAAATTGAAGGCAATATTTCAAGTGTAGTCAAGTTGTTTTGACCTTTACACTGCCCCCATCCTTAAGGAGAGAGATGTCACTCAGTCCAGTGCAAAGACCATGTGTACAATAGAGCGTTTTACTATTTGTTGACAAATAAGAATGTGTAGTTTCGGAGAGAGAGCTCAAGGAAGGTCAGCCCTTGGCTTCATTCACCAACAAAGGATTGTTCCCACTGAAAGGCAAGGACAGAGTAACTTGCATCAGGCTTATATAAATCTGGCATCATAGATGACCCTTTCTTCAAAGCTAATACATGCAGTTAGGATCCAATTAAAAATACCAGCAAAATTAAATAAATTATGAGTAGATGAGGAATATTACATATTATTTTTGTTAGAAGTTGTGTTGTGGTAGGATTTACTTTAATACAGGAAAGCATTCACTGAGCTTCTAACATGTAATCCAGTTTTTCTACATACACAGTTGTATAAATGACCTTTCAAAGTTTTCTGAAAACATGTTCTTGTTTTGAGGTTGAATATTGTCCATGATGGAAAACTTAAAAGATATCAAACAATGACCAGAACCATAAAGCTGGAAAATGCAGTTGCAGACACAGGTACTCGAATGTATGTATTTTGTCAAGCTTGGAATTGTGAGAATGAATGAATGGACCTATGACCAGTTACACATACAAAGGGAACAGACACCAGATTTTCAGATGTTTTTTTGAAGGATAACAGGAAATGCTAAGGGAGCTTCACAGGTAAGAGATAATGCTGGTTTTTTTCTTGTTCTTATTTCTACATATGGATCATGTTGACATTTACTGTACATCTTAGACATGTTATGCTTTTTAGGAAAGCATCTGCCTGATTTGCTTTCCTCGCTACTCTTCATTTTAGCAGTAAAGCAGCAATATTTCTGTGTGGTTTATTTTACTATTTTCGTCTTTCAAATGTAATTTTTTATGAGAAAAAAAAGAAAGCTAACAATATTCATCAGCTCTGTATGGATCAAAAATAGTCTTTGCAAGTGGGAATGGGCAATAGTTTTACAGAAAGGAAATCCATATGTATGACAATGAACTGTTGATTAGGCAATGTTATAAACTGTGCAATCATTTTATCTTAAAATTATTTCTTAGTTCAGATACTAATAAAACATTTTAATTAGTATTGCTATTGGAATTTACACTGTCACATTTGTAAGGTACTCCAGCAAGGGGCAGTGCAGGACACAGAAAGCAGTCTTGACAGCAAATCAACTCCTCCCTAGTGAGGTTTGAAACATGTTTATTTCAGTTATTTTCTTTTGTTTATTTATCATAGAAGTTCAAGAAAATTAAAATAATTTTAAGTTGAGAAAACACTCTTGTTACTGGTCTATGTATAACTTCTGAAATGGTGTTAAAAAGACAAAAATGTTTCTTGAAATCAATTAATGACTGTATATAATTCCTTGGAATTTTTATCTATATTAAGTCTAAGACAATGGAACACAAGATTAGGGCTGCAGAATCAGACCTGTATCCTAATTCTTACCTTTTTAAAAACAGCTATTCTTCCAGATATATCTTCCTGATGAAATTAATAAAATACTTATATATATATATCTCCTGTATATATATCCTGTCACAAGCAGAAGACGGGCACTGATTTGCAGCTTTTAGGCAAGTCAACAGAAAACATCAGTCAGACCAAAATGTCATTCAAAAGCATCTATTAGCATTAGGAGTTAAACAAGACCTGCAAAGAAGTTTTTATTGAAGAAAGTTATTTTCTATAATGGAAAGAATTTCAGCCTTTTTCTTATTCTTCTGTTGATTACATCAGTGAGGCACAAAAGGGCATTAGAAAGCGCAAAAGTTGTTCCAGGTTATTTTACACCTTGGTTTACGTTTACCTCCTGAGCAATAATTAACCTGATGATTGATAGTGAATTGAAACACAGGTGTCAGAATCAGAACCTTATTTCTCTGTTAAATTCTGAGCCTGACAAAGCCATTTTTGAAAAGCAGCAACCTATTTGCTAATGGCACAGCAGTCTGTGAAATGTCATCAGATTGAAAAGATGGAACAGAAAAGTATAAGCATGTTCTGAGGTAAATCTGACATCCTGTTTGTGAAAGCTTGGATAAATTCACCTTGTCAGAACCAGTAATGTTGCTGCCCTGAGAATCTAATTCTAGTTGTCTCCTATATATTTAGTTACACTTCTTTTACTTTATTTTACTTTATGAATTAAATTTTGCAAAGATTCTGCATTCCTCAATTCCCATTTAAGCGAGCCTTATCTTTTTTTTAACCCACGAGCTTGCATTTTCATTTTGCAAAATGCAAGTGGTGTGAGTTCAGTATAGTTCTAGGAATGACAAACCAAGGTGCCTTATTTATTGAGGATGTTAAATCTATTTTAAAGCATTTGGGTGTTTTATTTTTTGGAAATTTGAGAAAAAATAATTAGTCCATCAAGATTAGCTGTGGTAACCTCCTGTTCCTCATTAAATTTCACCTGTTTGAATTAAATACTTTGCAATGTTTAGGTTTTAATATGAAGTGTGAATGTCCTGAAAAGGCTGTGTGTTGGTATGGTAGGTTTGTACCCTCTCCTCCAGTCACTAATGAGTAGAGGAGCCTTTCTGGTAGCCAAGCATTAACACCACTCTGTCCTTCTGACCCCAAAAAGGAAAAAATAACAAAAGTCAATTAAATTTATTCTGATCATTGTATCAGATCCCTAACACTTCATATTTAAATAGATATTGAAGACCAGCTAATATATAAATCCTTAATGGATTGAGTTAGGCAAGCTCCAGGCCTCTGCCAGGCTTGTACAAAGAAGTTGTCTCACTCCCACAGTTTTATTAAAATAAAACGCAACCTGCGGTGGAGCTGACAGCTGAGCAGTCAGGTTACAAATCAGCCTGTGATGGTAGGGCAGGCCAAATGAATATTGCTATGCAGCTTGTCAAAGGCAGGGTGAAAAACAAGGCTTGATGAATGGTGGAGCTTTGTCTGTGTAGTGCAAGGATGTACAAGTGTAGCATGAGGGACGCTGGCCAGCAGTACCTTCAAAAGGATGTGAGCTGAGAAAAGAGAGCGCCCTAAGTTGTTTGCAGCTTTGTTCGTGTATCCCAATGTGTTCCTGGATGGGGACAGTAGGAAAACACAATGCCTCTCCGTTGGACCTCTGTCAGCCTCACACTCCAAAGAGAGGAGTGGCTAAATCAACATTTGGAATGACACACAGAAGCAGTCCAGAGTAAATACTTTATTCCTTTTTTTTCTGAGTTTTTAAAGAGACATAAACATGTTTATTTTCACATGTCATGTGGGTCTGAGGCTTTCTTTAACAAAAATATTCTGGAAGTCAGATTCTGGATGTTCAGAAGGAGAGGTATTTAAATAATACCTGTAACAGTGGCAAGCTGTGACTGAAAAGTGAGTTGAACCAAGACCATGAGCTTTTTATCCAGCACGTGAGTTAATGGGCTAATGAGAGTCTGTCTGAACTACATTGGTGTATGGAGTTGTAACCAGAAGGGCCATTTTAACCAAGTCTTTTTCTGTGATCAGTTAATGCTGATAAAATGAGTTCTCAGCACCTATTTGTATCAACTGATAGGTGATCCCTTTGAGTGATTTTTAGCGTGTAATTCTGTCTGTCCAGGGAATGCACTTCTCTGCAGCCTTGCCTGGTAAATGTAATTGTCAGGGTAGTAATGGTGTCTTCTTATTTTTCTTTCTCGTCTTGATACATGCCCACAGATGGTGCTCTGGAATAGTATTTTGGGCTCTCAGAGTCTGAGAAGGAATAAATAGTTTTGAGAAGTTAGAAACTTTAAAATATATTATCAGGGATATATAAAACTATTTTACAGATCAAGATGCTTCAGATACAGAACTGCAGCTCTTCACAACAGTAGTAAATGTTGTCACTGAATATAAGAGCAGATACAGGTTAGAATAAAGGTATAAGCACCATGGAGTATGATTTGGGGTTTTTATTTTTTAATTAAGGTTATTGGAAAGCTACATAATTATTACTTGCACACAGAAGAAAGAAGATCAATATGTGCTATAGAGGAGTTCAAGAAAATAATCTTTCTTTAGAAGCTATAAACGTAGAGCAATTTAAAGAAAAAATGAACAACAGTGGAGAACAGTGGTGAAGCAATTATGAAAGTTGCTGCAGAAGAGTATAAGAGATGTGCACTATTGGCCTTGGTTTCTATAAGTTTTAGCATTTGCAGTAGCTCTGAGATAATTAAAATGCAAATGTGTAGTTCTGCCTGGCAAGAGAATGGCAAGCACCAGTCTCTGCTGTGGGGTGTTGCTGCAGGCTGGTAATCCAGGGTGGGCACCCAGCAGACCTACAGTGCCACTGAACCAGGACCCCACTCCACGCTCCTGCAGACACAATGCTATCAGACCTCTTAGGCTTCAAATCAGATAAGCCAGCTTTGTCTTGGTTTTCAGGCATGTGCTCTCTGTCACCACTGTTTTCATGTTTTCTAGTGCACTTGGAAACTGCCAAACACAATGGAAACTTCTAAAACCCTCCATTCCTCAGAATAATTATTGTGATATCAACACCAGTCTCCAGTGGTTTTGTCTCCCTCCACTTGACTGTCCTCTTCGTAGAGGAAGGAGATGCTTTAACAATATCTTAACAGCAGAATAATTTAAAGGAAGATCAATAAATAGAAATATTGATTGACCAGTGTGCCTTTAGCTAGTACACTGTTGCATTTCTGTCCTGTTCTTAAGAAAAATCACTGTACTAAGACGAATCTACTTGAATAGGTTAGAGCTATTATTATGTTGTTTTGTACATATACATACATGTACATTTATATCTATTTATCTATTGATCCTCTAA
>WEKY01045003.1:988243-1017999 GCA_013390045.1 Picathartes gymnocephalus | reverse complement strand
CAGAGCAGGGACCAGGCTCTGCTTCGGAGGGAGAGCCCAGCAACTGGTCAGGAGGAATGGGCAGGAACGGTGCCCAGGCAGCTCCACCTGAACAGGAGGCAGAACGCCTTCCCTGTGCAGCGACCAGGCTCTGGACAGATCCCAGAGAGACTGTGGAGTGTCCCTCACTGGAGATACTCCAGTCCCCCTGGACACACTCCTGTGCCAGGCGCTCTGGGACGGCCCTGCTGGAGCAGGAGGGCTGGCTCAGATGACCCCACTGTGGTCCCTTCCAGCCTGAGCCATGATTCTGAGGTAAACTCTGTGCTCTGGGAAGCGGGACAATAGTGATGCCTGTCTTTCTCATGTTGGCTTTAATATCGAAACATTCCAGTCCCTGCGTTGCTCAGTGCAGTAATGGCACCTTGCAGATGTACAGCACAGCAGAGGGGGAGCCACACTCAGCTGTGACTTCAGCTGCCACCACGGGACTGAGCCCTAGTGACAGCCCCAGACCTTCCATACAACATCCTGTCCAGTCAACCCAACACCAAGCTTTTCTTTTTTTAGGCACAGCCTATTTTCCAAAAACTATTAGCCTGGTTTTGCACCTTACCTTCAAAGTTCACTCTAAACTTTTGTTTGGTTTTGGCTGTCTAAGAGGAACCCTGAGTTTATTTTCCCATTCCTTTCCCCTGCTCACTTTGCATGCTCAGTGTTGTTTCCCTTCCATGGGCTTCTGTACCCTCTGAGGAGCTGTTAAAGCTGAATGCGTTGTAGTTCTACTTTTGTATGTTAATTGATGCACTTTTTAATTTTATTTTTGCATATTATTTGAGCTCCTTTCATTGTAAATTAGATTCTAAGGAGCCCCTCTAAACAATTGCTGCTTGCCAGCAGATCTCAGACAAGCACAGGCTCCTTCAGAGGAAATGTTGATGAAATTCAGTCTTGCTTTTGAATCACTGATGCAAAAATCCCACCTTTCAGAACAAAGAAGGGAGGGGAGAGCCTCCATTAATATAAATACCTAATTTCCACTGACATTTACAGGGGTTAAGATAGCTTCATGAAAGCAAAATATAACCCAAAGGATTATCCTTAAAATATCTGTACAAGCCCACCTGATGTTTTCTAGTGCTCAAACGCTTATAAAAGGCTGTTCTCTTAATACTAAAAATTAACTCAGGGAAATAGGGAAATGATTCAAAAAGATTTGTTTTCAAAGTTATTTCCTCAGACTGGTTCATAAAAGAAAGGCTAAAATCCACAGGATTAATTGTCCTGTTCACTCTGGTATCTAACAGTGTCCCTGCCAGCATTCATTTCTCCAAATATACATGGAAGAAATTCTTTCCTGTGAGTGTGGTGAGGACCTGGCACAGTTCGTCAAGAAAAGCTGTGGCTGCCCCATCCCTGGCAGCATCCAAGGCCAGGTTGGAAGGGGCCTGGAACAACCTGGGATAGCAGAATGTGTCCCTGCCCAAGTCAGGTGCTTGGAATAAAATTATCTTTAAAGGTCCCTTCCAACCCAAACCATTCCAGGATTCTGTGATTCTAAATATTTCAAAGAAATGGTAAAAAACAAACAAACAAACAAAAAGCCAGGATTGGTTGCAATGAAAATTTTATGTTTTGTTAATTGTAACCTCAAAAAAATATTTAAAATTAACTGTTTCATCATTCCTATGGAACAGGATTGAAGCATATCCTGCCAGGTTAATGGCACGGAGCAGGCTGTGTGCCAGACTGGAATGCAAAGCCAGGCTTAAGGTAGACTAAAGCTGGTGCCTAGGCACAGCTGAGTTCTGCTAAAACTCCTCAGAAACCCGATGCACACACACCTGATAAGGTGATGAAGTCCCAGCTGGCAGTGGGCCCCTTCTGGATGATGAGTTAATTTAATCTAAATTAGGGAATAAGGGAGAAAATTGCTCAGAAAGCTACACAAAGCAGCAAGATTCCCAGCTTAGCTTTCCTCTAAGGCTCTCAACAATATTAAACATGTTAAAGGATGAAACTTCCCTCAAAACATGTCCTTCAGCTCCTTAATGGATCCTGAGCACTCTGCAGGGAGCAGGGGAAGGCTCCAGCCAAGGGGGCTGCCTTCCAGCAGACCTAGCAAAGGCACTGATTTACTCTGACAGGCACTAACAAAAACAGGGAGAGAACAAACTTTGTGATTCACAGTTATTCCCTTCCCTTCTCCCCTGTATTGTCCTCTTGCCTTGCTGCATTCAAGCTCTCACTCAATGGAGATGGGAAAATTCTCACCACTAGTCCTTACCCTTAGTTTTCCACTTAATTTTAAAGTTCAGTAGAAATCAAAGTCAGTGGAGCTTGAAGGAGATGAGATTAAATTAGAAAATATTTTGAGATCCAAGAAACAAGAGTTTGTCTGGGTACCAAAGTGTTTTATCAGCTTCCCGTGCCAAGCTCTCCATGAAAGCAGCTGAACTGTATCCCTTGCTTTATTCCACCTTCAGGTATACTACAGAGGCCGAGGTTTTGGCTCCCAATAAGACAGATGTTTGGAGAGAAACTCTTAAAATACTCTCTATGTGTGCTGGGCACAGTAAATTAAAGAAAGGAACAATTGGCTGAGCAATTATTGAACTCTATTTGTGTCTCAGAGCTGGTTTTCCAATATGCCAGAGGGCCTGGCTTGCTTCTCTGCAGTGATCCAGGAAATCTGAGCCTGGGAGCAGCTTTGTGGGGGCAGGCCAAGGTGGGCTTTGGTGTGGGTGGGAAGAACCCAGGTCCTGGTGCTGCTGTTTGCCAGGGTAATTAGGCTGTGCTTGTGAGAGCCTGTTGGCAGCCAGCTCAGTCCTGTAAATCTGACTCGAGTCTTCAGCTCCCTGGGTTATTTTCAGGTCTTGTTGCCTCTCAGAGGGAAAAGCAACTTGAACCATTTCCAGCCCCTCTATCATTAAGAGATAACTGGCTTTCCCTCAGCTGTTTTCCCTTGATCTCCTTTTTCCTTTACTCCATTTGTAAAGCTGCTATGGCCGGACAGATTCGGGTATGCAGCACCTCAAAACTGGCTGCAAAGGACAAAATAGTGAGTGGAGAGCTTATATACTGCAAGACTGTGTATAAATATTGGATTATCAGAGTAAAAAGGCTCCCTGGGATTCAGCAGTCGTACTGACTAGAGCTGAGGACAGAAAAAGGGATGACAAAGCAAACAAGAGTGGAAACTCTTCCAGAACTGTGCTTACTAACCAAATTTCCTTTCCCTTGGAGGCAAAAGATCCAATAGATGGTTTTCTTTGCTCTCCACCTCTAAGATCAATAGGAAAGCTTTAACTAGGTCACAGATGAGATACGCAAAAAAGAAAACTGCTTTCTAAGGAATATTTTCTCCTCAGGAAATAATTGGCAATTTCTTTGCCAAAGAACCTATGGAGACAAGAAGCAGTGCTGCAGGTGGATCACTCATTTTGACTGCTTTTGCTCTACCACACATGATAGGACCAAACATGGTGACCCAGGTTCTAAACATCAGAGATGAACCCTGAATCCTGAATCCCACCTCTCTCCTCCAGCCAAGCAGGGGTGCAGGAGATTCCCATCAGGATGGGGCAGTAAGGATAAGGCCTTGCATTAATTTTGAATGATGCATTTCTATCTCCAGCTATGAATAAACCAGATCAATGACACCAGCATGCTTTATTGGGCCTCCTGTGCAATGAATTGGGAGTGAGACAGGCAGGGAGATGGAGCCGACATGCAGATGAGATTTGTAAGTGAGGACATATTGATTATTTCCATCTCAGTTCAGGCAGTAATTCCACACAACGCCTCTTCCCCTGTTTCAGCTCATTATTTATGCCATAAAAACACTATCTCAATGATAATAACAGGCTTCATTTACAAGGCAGAGCATAAAGCATCGATGCTTAAGATTTCAGGAAGTGAGTTAAAGGAAGTGAGAGAGATTTAACAAGTCCAGGAGATGCACAAAACTGCTGAGGCTGATCTTGTGGCTTTTTATGCCCTCCAAAAGGAAGATTGAGAGCAGGTGTTAGATTACCAGTTTTTTTATTAATAACTCCAGGCTTGTATGAGGGCTGATTGATGGCCCAGTCAGCACTTTCCCAGCAAATAAAACTCTCTTCACTTTGTGCCATCAGTAGACTGTCCCTTCTCAAAGAGAAAACATCAGGGCTGTTTCTGATCTCTCAAGGAGGATTCCCCAGGAGACTCTTCCCTGGAGAAGATCCCATGTCATCCCTGCAGCACAGATGGGATTTATGGCTGTGATTTATCCACAGAGAGGTTTTTTCCTTCATTACAACCACCACCATCATAACTAGAATGCCTCATCCAGCAACAGCCTCACCCTCCAGACCACCCAAGGAAATTCCTCCACCAGAATGGGTCCATCATAACACCTAGGCTTCAACCTACACTAGGGAACATCACTCCAGACATCCATAAATGAAGGAAAAAAACCCCCCATGTTTTAGGAGATATTTCTTCTAATTGTTTTGCCACAGCTGTCCTTTGCAGTTGTGTTAAAATAACAACAGCAACATCAGCCTGCTTCCCAAGAAGCCAAAGGGCAGCTGGGGTTAATATCCTGTTAATATCCTATGCCTTCAGTTCTCTCCCTTAATTACTCGGAAATGGCCCTTGAGCTTTAAAGCACAGCTGGTATTTCTGTGTTTCAGGCAATCGAGTTATCATGTGGGGACAGAGCTGGGGACCAGCCAGGCAGCCCCAAAGCCTGGTTTAAGCTGTAGTTAAGGTTGTGCATGTGTCAGGTGAGCCAGGACAAAGGGAACAGCAGAAATTCCTTTTAAGGCAGCGAGAAATCGTTCACCAAAGCAAGATCTATTAAAGCACAGAAGTGGAGCTGAAGTGTCCTGAACACCACGGAACCACTGCCATCTCCAGAGCCTGGCAGAGCATTTGATGAAGGCTGTGGTGCAGCACAGAAGTTCTGGTGCTCTGCAGAGCGTGGTTGGGGTCTGCTTCCCTCGCTTATGAGCCTTTAAGTGCTTAATGAACCCAGGTAAGAGGAACAGGGCTGAAATATTTATAGCTACAGGACTAAGCTGAGTGCACATGAGCGGTGAGAACAATACTAGACAACATTATTTGCACAGTTACGGCCCAAGTCCTCCCATACTCCAAGACAAAGCAGCATCAGCATATTACAGGTGCATGGATTCACATTCTTAATGGATTTATGTTCCTGACAGGACTTTAGGAATTCTTCTTCCAAAGTCAATCAAGGGATGCCCTTTAAACCTGGCTGTTGATAATTAGGAGAGCTAAGAGTGTCCCCCATTTGTTCCAGGAGCTCTAACTTGTCCTTGTACATGACTTCAGGACTAAAATTCTCTTCAGACGTTCTTGAAACTTTACTAGTTTCAAGCAAAGTTTCAGCTCAGTAGTCCCAGTACATCCAGGAAAGTGCAGCAGGGGAGGAAGAATTTTCTTAAAAATATTTAAACAACATGGGAGAAAAGTATCCCTTCACAGAAGCTGCTGATTTGCTCAGGGCAAGCTCTGACAGCAGAGGCCAAGCATTGCTGAAGGGAAAGGAATGGCTTTGTCATTTCTCAGGCATGAATGACAACCCTTGTAATGAAGTAAAGATAAAAGCTGTCCCAAAACTTGTCTAGGAACCAGAGAGGAGTCCAATCTCAAGTATTCAAGAGGCAAATCTCACATTTCTTTAAAGTCAGGAGAACTGGTAGGAAATACATTATTGATGAAGCCAGGCAGGAATCGCAGCAGGTTATAAATGCAGGTGGTCTTATTTAAAACCTTCCTGAAGATAAGGGATGTGAGCAAGGAAGCTGAGAAATTCTAGATTTGATTGTGCCCCTGCTAGTCACTTCAGGGCACAACCTGGCCTCTTCTGAGTCCACAAAGTTAATAGGAAACAAAAGCTCACAGCATCTTTGCCCTTCCCTGGTCTCTAAAACATCTCAGGTCAGCGAGGCTCTTCAGGACATGTCACCAACCACACTGCTGGGCAGGACACTGTAATTATTCAGCCTCGGTGAATTTTTAAATATGAAACCTGTGTGCATGTTATTACAGCACATCAGCTGGAAACCTGCCATCCCCAAAGGCCAAGCACAGCTCTGAGCTGAATTATGAGACTAAGAGCAAGGAAAGGAGCACCTCCCTGTCAGCTCCTTCCCTGGCTGCAGGCTTATGCAAATGGACCAAATACAGCCAGAACTGACCCCAGACAGAGAATAAATCCATCTAATAACAGCAAGGAAGGATCTGGACTAGGGAGGTGTGCAGTTACAGAGAAACATCTGTGGTACAGCATGCCCTGAGAATCCTCTCTCTGACCACACAGCTTTTCTGATTCATTAAATCTCCTAACCTGCAACATGTTTAACTTTTGTGAACTTCACTGCAATCAGCAGCAGAGGGAAAACATCTACCGGAGAGAGACAGAAGAAATGATAAAGATTTTACAGCTCCACCCAAAGATACTGCCTTCTCCAGGAGAGAAGATAAGACTCTTGAAAGGGAAATGAGAAGAAGGCAGGGGGAAATGGGGCCACAACAAAATGAATCTTTACCCCCCTGAGCCATCACTCTCCTCTAGACCATCCTGCTGCCCCAGCTCTCTGTTCAGCCACAAATGAAGGAGCACAACGTGCTCTGAGATGTTCCCAGCCTCCTGGCCCTGCATGAAATGGGAGAATCAGAGGTCACTCAGAAAGGCTCCCGGGGACTGGAGTGGCCAGGGCGATGTTGATGTGGTTTGTGACATCTTTACTCCCTTTCAGCAGCTGCCAAGGTGCAGCCTCTGCCGTGATTACCAGAGCCTCTTTGATTAGGCTATATTTAACAGCTTCCCAA
Source organism: Picathartes gymnocephalus (assembly GCA_013390045.1). Lineage (NCBI taxonomy): Eukaryota > Metazoa > Chordata > Aves > Passeriformes > Picathartidae > Picathartes > Picathartes gymnocephalus. Next base: position 1,011,177 of record WEKY01045003.1, on the reverse strand, counting down.
GGACACCAAGGGCTCGGGGTGGGTGGGTTTGTGTGCTGCAGTTTGCAGTTCATTGTGAGTAATACACACCTACTAAATACAGGAGTAACACAAGGACAAGCCAGGGGTCTTTTTTGCTTTTCTCTGTCCCATAACCTAAGAGTTGCATCCTGCTTTAAGAAACAAACTTGTATTGCTCTTTTCACCTTTATAAACACTTGTGTAGCAGCAACTTCTCCTTATTCCTACTTCTCTTTTCCTTTTTGAAAACAAAACTATGAGCCATTCTTATACAAGAGCTACAGAAATTAAACTGTTGGATTTTCCTCTGGCCTCAGCTAAATCACTGAATTGCAGCTAAATACCCCTTTTGGAAAGCAGGTAGACAAACCACACTGCTCTTCAATTCTTCCAGGGACTCCACGGAGCGACAGTTACCACAGTGTTGTCATCTGCTTTGTTGTTACCCACCGGCACATCCAGCCTTAATTAGACAAGTACAAGTCAGCACATTAACTGCAACAGTGCTTCTTTTATTTTGGTTCTCTCCTGCCTGCAAGCACAGCCCAGCACTGCAAACTTCTCCTGCAGCATTCCCACCGGAGCCAGGCAATTTGGGTATGCTTTAATTAACCTCTTTGGAGTCACTGTCATCTCCACACCATCTGAGCAAGGGACAGAGGTCACTCAGTACCAGGCTTTGCTTTTCGAGCAGCAGGTGACAAACCTCTTCGTTCCTGTGTAATATTTGGTCTGCACAATACTTTGGAAGTGCATCAGGAGGATTTGTGCCAGCAATCCCCCTCACACAGCACTCTGAGTGGACACACCAATAACAATAAAGGTCCTGTGCACACAGGCTGCTTCTCCACAGAGCGATATGGGGTTTTCAAAGACCTTAAAAAGTCCCAGTCCTATTTGCACAAGTCTCCAAGGTGTCTCTGGGGTTAATAACCCTGCAGGAAGTTTGGGCTCATTCAACAACTCAGAATGCTTTGGTAGATGACAGTAAAATTTCACTGCCTTGATGGCTGCCAGTTTCTCTTTTTCACATTAAATACTCCTATCTGTAAATGCTGCTCAGCTCTTATCACCCCAGAAAAGAAAGGCTCCTATCTGCTGCCTGCTGGGCCCTGCTCACCTCCCCTCCGAGAGCCCAGCAAACTCCTCTCCACCTCATTTCTATGCAGTGGTGTCAAAGGGGCTTCTGCTCAGAATGACAAACCCATCCACAAATCACTTGGGAATCTTCTCCACTCAATTTGCTCCAGCTCTGCCTGGCAAACAAGAGACAGGAGGCACATATACATTACTGCTGATTAGTCCGTGTCACCAGTATCAGCAGCCAGGCACACGGGCTGACCGGAACTTTAAATATTGATAACCAAACTCATCTATCATGGGCCTGGGAGAGTGACAGTTTCAGTGCATAACAGCAAAGGCTTTCTACAATAATCAAATACTCAATAATTCATGAAAATATATCCCTCCCAAATCAAATTGGAAGCTATTTTGTGTAATATATTATTTAAAATTCAATATCATAACGCACACAACTCCTGCTCCTACCACAGAGGACCATTTCAAAATGTGATTATGTGCGGACTCTATTTAAAAGTGACAATTTTGCTTTTCATTTGTTTAACAGCTTAAATGGAAGAGCTCAACTGGAACTAAGTCATCTGACAATGAAACCAAAGCCAACATAAGCAACTTTGCAAACTTCATGACAGCTAAAAAGGATGAATCTTCCTCATTGGTAACACAGATGAGTTCCCTACTCCGATGCTCACCTTTACGATTTTTTCAATGTTTACTGAAATGAAATACTCTGAAAAACTGTCTGACAAATATTTTCAGTTCTGCTGGTCTGTCACCTTGGACTGGGCAAAAAGTAAGGAAGATTAAAAATCCTCTTGCACTCCAGGTAACAGAAAACAACTTTGGCTTTGCACCTGTTTGTTCCTGTTGGAAAACCCATTTCTGTAAGGGAAGGCTGCCTGGTGTAAAGTGCCAAGAGAAGAGGGGTTTTGCCCTTGTAAACTGAATGCACTGGAGCATAAAATACAATCAAGATTTGTGACAAAATCCATGGCACACAGACATTACTCCCCAGTGGTGGAGGGGCAGGGCTGAGGTGGCACTGTGTGATGGAGGGGACCAATCTTGTGACACAGAGGGAAGGATGGCAGCCAGGAGCCTGAGCACAGAGCAGCTGTGAAGGATAAAACTACTCTGGGAAGAGGAAAATCTCAGCCTGTTTATGGAGCGCTTACAAGGAGAGCCCACAACAATCTGGAGTCAGGTGCCAACTCTTCAGTCAGGTCAAATGCCAGTCTCTCCTTGTATGCCTGCTGCAGGGCAAATCTCTGTCTCGTTCTCTCAAACAGTAGGGTTTAATGGAAGCAAACTGGAGGGAACAAACCCTCAAATGTCTCATTTATTCCTTAAAGGCAAAAGATGAATGAATTTTCTCTTCCCATCTGTTGCTCTGTAATGACCACTCCCCACCCTTTGGACACCTTGGATATTTGATGTCCCTTTGCCTATTTTTTTCCTTTTTCCTCTTTCTTTTTGAACAAAGTCAAGTGTGAGCCCACACACTGCTTCTTTCCACTGCAATGGGGGAGCTGAGCAGGGCCGTGCCTCCCACAGGTGAGAAAACAAAAGCAAACTTGGAAATGTCCTCTCACTGCTGCTTGGGAAAGGAGGGGCTGAAGTTCTGGGACAAAGGCAGTGCCCATTAGAACATAAGCAACTGTTCCAGCTGGAAAGTTTTGGTTCAGGCTCTGCTCCCATCCCTCTGTTTTTCAGGAATTTCTAAGTTAATGCATCTCACCGGAGGGCACTGCTCTCATGCACAGCACAGCATCAAGCAAACTGTGTCCTAGGACCAATCCTGCCAGTTACTGCAAATACTTTAAGGGGTTTTTTGCACCAAAAATTCTTGTTTCTTCTTCCCTCTCATTATCTTCCCTCTGTGTGACATTAGAAATCAAAACTTTAAAATACTCTGGCTTAGCCTTTTTTTTTTTTTTTCTGTTCACCTCATTGGAGGTTCTCAGCCTCGTATCACAGGTGTCTGGTGCTTTGCCACTGAGATTCTGCATCATGTTAGAGCCCAGCACAAATGAAGGCACAAAGAGGTCAAAGCACTCCCTTAAAGGTCTGTTTTCAGAGCAAGTAAAGACACTTAATGTGTTAAAGCAAAAGATTGAGAGGTGGTGCCATGACAGTGAATGAAGATTCTTAATAGGAGCATGCCAGGTATGAAGGAAATCCTCTGAGAGAGAAAGGCAAAACAGAAATAGTGACTTCAAGTTTTAGAGAACCTGTGAATCACCAGCTGTTCCAGCAGAGATGAGCTATTCAGTGCTCCCATCTCGCTGTGGATGTTTGACAGCAGCAGTGAATTAATAGTGGGAGAAGACAGAGAGGAAACAGCAAGAAAACACAATTCTGTGGAATGGCATCTCCAGTTTGGGTCATATTCTGGGGGTCAGAGTGCTTCCTAAACATTCAGAACGTAAAAGATTTCTTATCAATGAACCTCCAAACTGCCCATGCTCTGACCAACAGCTGCCTCTGTGTTTTCCCTGTGAGCTACCAGCTGAATTCCAGCCACCACACTTGGAAAAGGAGCTGTAGTACAGCAACAATCCCAGTGCCATGACCACAAGTGCTTAATGAAATTTCCATTGCAATAGGACTTTGCAGAGGTGTGCACATTGGTGGAACCGGGAGAAACAACCATTCTTCTGCAGAGTTCCCAAGACCTAGGAAAAGCTCCTAGGAAATGGCAATAGATAAATATGAAAAGAAATTCAGAATTTTGGTGTTTATAGCAAAGTCCCCAAACCACAAGGCTGCAGACAAGGCAACAACGTGTCTGCAAGCCTCCTGTGCCCAAACAAGCTGAAATAACCAGAAAGAATTGGTAGATTTGGGTACCAATATCCCCCTGGATGATGCAGTCAGTGTGGGTGAGTGAAGAGCTGACCACAAAGACCTCCCCAACCTGAAACAAGCATCTTGTGGGAAAAGAAAAACCTCTGGAATCTGCAGCAAAGTCAGCATGTGAGCTGCTGAAATTCTTTGGTGTGGTATGGCTCTATACAGGCAAGCACTCACACATGGCTGCATCTCACTTTTAAATGTCTCTTACGAGTTGTATGTTAAACAGAAGAAGGATTTTTCCAGGAACTAACACAGTTGGCAGCCTTTTGTCTCTATTTTTTAGAGTAATTTATGAAAGAAGAAAAGTAGCGGAGTCAATTTAAAAAAAGGCTGCAGCCTGGACTTTGATAGATGAACAGATCTACCAACAAAACCTCTCAGTTTTCACTGAGCACTCCATCTTCTTATCTGTTAATCCCGGTGAGGAGAGAATAAGGAAGGCAGGCAGCTGAATAGAGGAAAGGCCTGGGTAATGTTTAAACCAGGGAATAATCAGCTGAGGGATCAACCTCCCTGCCTTTTTTCCAGGTCGAACCAGATAATCATCTGAGCATTTCCTGCTCCCCTTTCAGGAAGGGCTGAGGGAGACGGCACCGATTCACACTGAACCTGCTGGAAGAGTCCAAGATAATTCCTTGCAGAACAGCCTTGGCACTCCAGGGGAGCAGTCCCTCACAATCTGGGACACTGTGCCAGGGAGCAATAACAGCTGCAGCTGTAATTTCTGGGAGGTGACAGCAAATAACAGCGCTTTTCCCAGCTGGTTGTGCAGACCTGCTCTCAGGCAACCCTGGCTTCGTTTCTAAGGGTGTTGCTTGAATAGTGCTGATTCCTGGTGAAACTGTCTCAGCCATGAGCAACTGGAACTTAAAAACCACTGGAATCAACTAGGGGAAATGCCATTTCCTATCCAGAAACATATCCAGAGGGAGGCTAGGCACTCCCAGGCAAAATTAACTGGGGCATTTCAGGTGCAAGGTAAGATATCTGGGATGGGTTGACATCTGTTGGGGCACATGGAAAAGGTGACAGCCTTTTCAGTGTTTAGGTGCCACTCTGGAGCTGATGCCCACAGTCCCAGCTCCATCAGCAGTTCTTGTCTTTCTGCACCCTCAGCAGAGCTCCTGCCCATGACACAACCAGATATCCTCACACGGATCTCATGTGATATTTTTAAACACATTGCACATTTCTCTTCTAAGTTTAAAATCTAAGCAACTTCCAAGGCTCAGCATTTTTTGTTCAGTGAATGTCTTGATTTGTGACAAGTGCTATAGAAGGGAGCAACACACTTGTGCTTCAAAATCTGCTCCTGTCCCTCAAGCAGAGCCTTTCTCCTCAACTGGATTTTGTAACCCTGTAGTCTTTAATGCAGAAAAACCCTGTAGATATTTGAAAGGAAACAGAAATTAAGTGTAAAAAAAAAAAAAAAAAAAAGAGTAATCACATTCTCCTGACTTCAAGCAGCTTGACTTCAAATTCTGCTGAAACTCCACCCAAGCATTAACACCAAACGAACACACAACAAGCAAAATACATTTGTGTTTGGAAAAGAATCTGTTTGATTAGGACCTCCTGTATTTCTGTAGCTACACTGAACATTTCCTCGTCCAGTAAATCCATTATACAGCCACACTAAGATGGAAGAACCTTACGCAAGGCTGGGTAAAAGCAGTTTTAAGCAATAAAAAGAGTAGTTTCTTGACTAAATCACATAATGAAAGTGAAAACTGAAATGAAAGGAAGCAGTCACTCAAGTATCAAAGGAACACAGTTCTGCTCCTGCTGTCACTGTGACTGTGCTTCCTAAGCTCACATCTGCAGATCCCATCATTCATCTTTTTCCTAAAGCCCCAGATCCTGGAGCCATTTGATGACACAAGAGTCACATGTCAAGTCAAATTTTACCCTCACAGGGAAGGAAAAAAAGCTTGAAAAAAACCCCAATTATTTTAAAAAATAAAGACCAGTTTACAAAATAAATTATTTTTGAGCCTCCCTAAAAAACATTGTCTCCCTCCTGCTGTGCTTGGTAGAGGCAAGTGAATGCCCAGCGCTCTTGTGCTCCAGCTTTTCGGCATCCAGACAGTCCTTGCTCTTCCCCCAAATCCTACCTGAGCTCTAGGATCTGCAGCACAGCTTTCCCTCTTCCTCGCTCTGCACTGCATCATTCCACGAGGTTCCCTCCCTGCATTCCCTCCCCCGGATCCTCTGCACTGCAGCACTGCCAGAACCCAGCGCTGCCAGCCCTTCTCCCTGGAGCCTTCCAGCCTGCTCTGCTCTCCTCTGCCCATCCCCGCTCCGGGGCTCAGCCCTTGCACCGCAGCACCGCCACATGCCCCGGCTCTGCCGCCTCCCTCCCGAGCTCTGGGGCACAGCCCAGCCCCGGAGCACCGCAGCTCCCCTTCTCTCCTCTGCTCTTCCCCTTCAGCACCAGGCTGCAACACTGCTGCAGCATCCCACAGCTCTTTTTGACCACCTTTGATGCTCTTTAACCCGCACCTACGGTGCTACAAGGATTCCCCTCCTCATTCTTCAGCCAGTCCCTGCCCTCCAGTCCCACAAGCTTTACCTCTCCCTCCAAGCCTTAAACACAGCTTTAAAATCCCTGTATTTGTGCAGAAGTCCACATTCCCTGCTCAGGGACATCAGAGCACCCTTGGCAAGTACAGACTGTTTAGAGTGGTCCTGGATTTACTAACAGGAGGTCATGCTTAACAAACTTGATTAATTTCTTTGAGGAGGTGACAATGACAAGGCACTGGGCAAGGCAGTAAAGCATAATTCAATCCAACTTCAAGAGCCCTTTGATACAGTACCACATAAAAGGCTAATTTATGAGGTTAATATGGATGGCATTGATAGCAAAACACTTATCCATGTAAACATCTTTCTTTTAATTACTCTGCAAAGAAAGTAGGAGGCAAAGCAAACAGTGGCTGACCACAAGAATGGGAAAAGGAAATTTTCACAGGAACTTCAGCTATTTGTGCTCTCATACCCATGGCTGGTAGGATTTTTCTTCCAGCACCTTCTAAGATGATTCCCTATAGAAGCCTCTCATTTTGGTGACCAAACAGGCCACACATGGTGAAGGGGCAAAGTCACATCCTTGTTGTGCCTCTCTAGGAGGCGTCGTGTCCTTTATAGCTGCATAAATAATGGTTTAATAAAAGGCACCATGTGAGAGGAGCTGGTGGTGTTCCAGGCACAGAAGGCTGAGCAGATACACAGAGGGTGTTAAACAAAACAAAGAATGAAGACCAAAACCAAGACTCAAAAATCAGAATACAGCCTTGGGCTTACCAAAGCAATCCTACCTGTGTGTAGCTCCCCAGGGCTCAGGGTGTGCTGCCAGCAGCTGCCTGGCTCCGTGCTCATCAGAGGGCAAGGGTCACCTCAGCAGAGCAGTTTTCTTGCCTTCAACTGCAGCCCGTGTTCTTCTTGGCCACTACAAGATCATTCAGCAGAAAAAAAAAAAAAATTAACCCTTCATTGTCAGTAACTAAGAAGAAGGAATATATTGTCCCTTTCCCGGTCCAGCAGGAAGTACAGGCAGCGACAAAGGTGCTCCATGGAGCCCTGCACCAGCACCCAGCTCCTTCACAAACCAGAGCCTCCAGCCTGGCCACTGTTCCCCTCTGCCAGCACAGCCAGTGTTTCCCTCTGTTTGCCCAGAAAAAGCACATCTGTTTTCAGTAAATGCTGTAAATTAGTTAATGTTTGTAAAGTGCTCTGATCGTGTGAAGTGCTACATAATTACTATGTATTATCAATGTAATTTGGCTGGATTGTGCCGCAGCCGCCTCCTCTCGTCACTTGCAGCTCGGAGAGAGTTTTCTTAGACATCAGCCATGGGTGCCACCCATCCAGAGCAGTCCTGACCTCCCTTCAAGAGCCCCAGAGAGGAAATGAACCCCAGTCCTGAGGCACAACTCTGGGATCCTTCACCTCCCCTCACTTCAGAAAGCAGAATAAGAGATGGTGCCCAAGGAGGAGGAGCTACTCTTTGGGCAGGGTTTGAAGTCCACTATTTAATGACCGCCAAAACTTGTAACAGCTACTGAGAGTATCCTAAATATCAGGAAAGGCCGGTGCTAGAGATGGGCTCAGAGTGTGGACTAAAGTCCCTGCTTTGGCAGTCATTAATAGGAGTGACCTGCTCAGGCACTAACAAACCTCACTGCTCATCTTAATACAGCCCCTAAAATGAACCAAATATGAGCAACCATGACCTGCTTTTCCCAACTCCCTGCTCCCTAGCACCCTCTTCCAGCAAATCCTGGGTTTTTCAGGTCTCAACAAAACAACGCCGATATAAAACACTTCCTAGTTCCAAGCTAAAACCTGATAGAAAAAATAAATTTTAATATGGGGAAATAAACTGAATAAGAGGCAATCTAACTCACCTTAAAAGATACAGAAAGAACTTCAAGAAAGTCTAAAAATTCATGGGTTATAGAAAATAGAACTCTAAAGAAAACAAATGTGAAAAAACACTAAAACAAAAAGACCAGCTGAAAAACCAGCTACTCCCTGCTTCTCTAGAGGGGGTGCTGCTCATCCCACCTGGATTTAAAGGGCTGATGAGCAGAAGCGGTGCCAGCTGGGAAAACAATTAGGCAGAAAAAAAAAATCAACATTTTGAAGGTATTTTCTAGTTTTCTTCCTAACTCCTAGGACAAATAAACTAACTTAAGGGCAGCATTCCCCATAGATCTGTCAAATTATTAAAGTGGAATGGTGGGAAAAATATTTGGCTTGTGACAAGATGTATTTAAAATTGCTGAAGTGAGAAAAAGGAAAAAGGTTACCAGAATATCTGTTCTTTATAAAAACAAAAACTATCAGGCTATGAAAAAGGTGTGATTGGAAAGCCGGCAGTTTTCTGGTGTACATAAAATACTTCACAAAGCACTAAATGTGCTGCCTGACCCGACCTTACATCAGTGCTTTTTTCACAAGTGTTACCTGAGAAGGAAATCTTCTTCCAAGCTCTGTATTTCTGTGTTGGTAGGAAACTGTCCCAAATGTGGAGCCTCATGAACAGAGGGAGATAATCCTGCCCAGGTAAGCATGGACACTGATCCAACCCATCCCATGTTGCCTGGGAAACCCATGTTCAGGAGGAAATGTCTGAACTAAGCTGTTCAAAATCATGGAGAGGCGGATTTCCAATTCATGGTTTACGTGTTATGGATTTGTCTCGTAGGAGCTTTTTGATTTCAGAGGTTTTAACACTTGAACTTTCACTTCCTGGGAGCCTTCCCTCTGTGCTCTGATGGAATGGATGGGAAGACTGGATTCAAAATGCAGTAAATCAGACTGATAGCTGATTTTTCTGGTTAAATCTGTAGCTGATAGCAGTATTTGAAGGCCCAGCAAATGTAAATATAATGTTCAACTTATTTCAGATAAATTTGAGAATATTCCAGTATTTATGAAGCACGTGCCATGCTACGGCCTGGGAAGTCTGTGCTGCTCTCTGCCTTTGCCAAATTCATCTGGGCAACCTGGAGCTTTCCAGTTTCTCTCCCTGTTTTTAGTGTCACATGAAAGGAGGGGTCTTGGTGCTCTCAAATCTTTCTGAGAGAGACAAGGAGTCTAAAATACTTCTGGCATAGGTGTGATTATAAAGCAGTAGAGGGGAAAACGGGTCTATAAAACAGTGGTCCAGATCATCTGCAAGAGCAAATGGGTTTGGCTCTGTTCAGATCAGTGGGACAACATCAATTTACAGCTTCTGAGGCTCCTGCTTAATCTGCAGACCTGGGCCAGAAACTGGGGCACAGGAGCTGCTACACCTGGATTGCAAATCCTGAAGGAATAGGTTTCAGTGGAAACTCTTGCTTGTTACGGTGGAGGCAGAAGGAAGAATGTTTTCTTGAGTTTTATTTGGTTGGAGAGAGAAAAAGTAGAGTTAAGTGTCTGTTTAAAAGGCAGGAGGACTGGCCAGAGACAGATCCTTTGGAGGGGGTCTGTACCTGACCCCTCTCCTGGTCACTTCCTTGTTGTCCAGCATTGCCTGTAACTGCTGGTTGAGGCTTTTTCTCTCTCAAATACATTCCTTGCTTCTCATTTTACAAAGTGAGAGGGATTGCCATAAGGGAAAAAAAAGGAAAACAAGAAGTTCCAGATTATTAATGCATCCTATTAGGGTTTCTTTTTCTTTCTTTCCAGACAAAAGCATTTCTGCATCCAAGCATGATAGACCTCCCGACCCTGCTGATGTGGGTGGATGGCTCTGCATGTTCTGAATCATTTGCTTACTTTTCAAGTGTTACTTTCCCCTTCTTTCAATTACCCTTCCTTTATAATTACACGGGCTGCTCCGGCGAGCAGGAGCGCTGGGGAGCTGCTGACAGCCCGTCTAACAACAGGGCGGGCTGCCTGTGGAATCTGCATCCTCATCCTGCTCGGGCAGTGGGCAAAGCGGACCTTGCACAGCGCGGTGATGCCTTGCATTTTAACTCTCATATTGCTCAAATCCTGTAGTACTCAGTGTGTAACTCTGAGCTGTCTTGTAACCTGTGAGCTGCTGCTCTCTCAGACTGTGACAGACATAACAAACCTCTCCAGGCTGGCTCTGCAGGGACAATTCGGGCTGTGCTGGGCCCAGAATGTGTAACCCAACATCTTGAGAAAGGGAGGGGCAAGCCGGGGAGAATTACATCAGCAGCTGAAGTTTTAATTGAGGAATTTATGCTGATATGCAAATGTACCAAAACCTATAACTGGGGTAAGAACTCGTGACTTGTCGTCCATCCTGCATCTTGGGGTGCAGTGGCAGCCTCTGGCTCCCCAGGGTGTGCCTTGGAAGGCCTTCAAATAAATATCCACCTTTATTCCCTTACTCCTGTCTAGTCTCTGTTTGCAGGTAGCCGATTCAGGCACCAACAGGAGGAATTGTTGGAGGGTATTGAGGCTCCAGAGCTCCGCAGAGGGTTCAGTGCCCAGCCCTTCAGCGGGCTGGGCTGCGTGTGCTTGCTCTGCCCGTCCCTGCAGGAGTTACAAACCGGAGGGAGCAGCATCACCTCCCTTCGCTCCCCTCGGGGATTGCCTCGGGGGCGGCAGAGGCAGCGGAGCCCCCTCCCACACCTCCCTGGGAGTCTGCTAAGGAGCCTTCAAAGGGATTGTTTAGCCCCCGAAAGGTGCCAGGAGCTCTGATGTGAGCAGGGCAGGGAGGGAAGGTGGGGGACAGCGGGTGATGGTCTGCTTGGGCTGCAGTGGGTGACACGTAGGGAGGAGAACTGCTCTGGGGCCAGGGGTGAATCTGCTTCAAATTGAGTTTTGTGCTATGTGGTTTCTAGAAAACAAGCAAACAAATGCCTTAAAAACAAATCAATGCAAAAACCACAAAACAAAACAACAACCTCCCCCAAAAAACCTCAAAACCAAAGTGATAAATATCTAAAAAAACCCAAAAGCAAAACAAAACAAAAAACCCATAACCCCCAACAAAACAAGACAACAACCCCCCCCAAAGAAAACCTCAAAACCAAAACCAACTAAACAAAACCCCAAAACCCTCAAACCAAAGAAAAAAAACCCCAAAAAAACAACAAACACCAAACTCCCCACCAAACAAAAAACCCAACACCTTGACTTTTTAAATTCTGATTTTCATCTCATTCACTACCAAAATTAAATAGTAGGTTTCATATAGGAATTTTGCAAAGTGGCACATTTTTGTTAAATATCAAGCTTTATTTAAAAGAGAGACAGAGGTTCAGCTTCTGTGTTACAAGTCAAGTTTCCAGAAAAGCTCTGCCCTATCTATTCTAAGAAAATGCTTTATTAGGTAGTTTTCCAAAAGTTAATATTATTTCCGAGGCTTCTTCCTGACTTCTATCCCTGTAAAAGCTCCTTTCACTGAATATCCCATCCATACACTCTGCTAATAATGTGATGCCTATTATTAGCACGTGGGGATATTGGAAAAGTATCTATTCAAAAAGTCCTAAAACCTATCCCCAAAGAAAGAGGAGCTGCAGCAGTTCAGAAAAGGCCCAGCTGACTGGTGTTGATTGTAGAGAATGGGACTTTTTTCTCCAGCCAATTAATTGCACATGTCAAATTTAATCTTATATTGAAATTCGAGGAGGCTACAGCCTGGAGAGAGGGTGTCAGAAGCTTTCCCTCGCTCTCGGGGTCCTGCAGGAGGGGCTGGAATTGCTGCTGCTGCTGCTGCTCTGTGTGCTTGGCACAGGCACCTGTGGGTTATTCACAAACACAACATCATCTCTTGCATTATTTTAGCTCTCCATGAAAGATGTGAAGCTGCTGGGCTTGAGTGGTTGGGCAGCACTAGAGGATAAAAACACAGGACTGTTTTGTCTCTTGATTCGTTTAGGGAATTAAAGGTGTAGCAAATAACTTGTGAGACTTCGGGTTGTACCAAAAGTTATTTTCTTTCTTTCTTTTTTTTTTTTATTTTTTTTTTTCTTTTTCTACCTATTTGCACAACTTTCTGCTTGGTTCTGCTCTCCCTGTGTTCAGGCAGCAGGTAAAGGAGAGCCACAGATGTTGGCAGGCTAAAACTGTGGGAGGAAGGATAGGCAAGGAAAGGAGCAGGGGAAGCGAGAAGAAAAACAGAACATCCACATAAGTTCGGGTGCTTTTTTCTTTTTTTTTCTCCAACACTCAAAGATTTCTAAGTAAAATTAGGAGTGGTGAGGAAGGTTGTTCCACTCTGGAGTGGGTAAGATTCATTTTTATTTGGCTTTTATTGGAACTGCCTTAAGAATAAAAGAACAGCACCCTCTCAGACATCTGTACACAGCAAATCAAGGGGGCAGGGGAAGCCACAGCTTCTCCACCCCAGAGGAAATGCCATAATGTGTTAGGTCCCTGCTGGCATGTGACCAAGTATAGTTATTTAGGGACTTTTTTGTATTTCTATACATGTTTTTATTTTTGGGTGCAGCAACAGTGGCGAGGGACTGCTTAAAATTTCCTTTGACCTTTCAAAGCGTTCTTGGGAACCGAAGGAAAGAAACATTAAATTACAGCCATGGCTCAGACCCCTAAAAGGGTCTGGCAGCAGCAGGAAGCAAAGGCAGATAATACCAAGGACTCTCTCAAATGGCCCTGGATCTTCAGATATTTCTGAAAGCTGAAATACTTCTTTTAATTCAGTTTATTAGGTCCAAGCAAACCCAGCACCATGGGCAAACCTGGAAGGAAAAGAAAGACTGATTTATCTTCAGTTGTTTGCCTCTTTAAAAACGTGAAGGTTCATGCATTGACAAAGTTGTATCTGCAAAGGGATCAAATGGCAGATCAGATGAGGGAAAATACCCTCCTATTTCCCATATTCAGGGAAACTGCAGGTCGTGGCAGCAGTGAGATCTCCTGTAGCACAGGCTCCACACAGAATGGGCTTCAGCTCTCCATGGATGTGATGGGAAGGGAAAGTGTTTTCCATGATTTTCTGCGAGCAGAGGAGCTCTTCTCATTTGACACTCACTGAGGGAGGGTAGGAGAGGGCCTGGGGGAAGGCTCAGTAGTCTGAGGGCTGCAACATTTTGGCTCTTTTAAGGATTTTGGAAAAACCCAGGTTGTGGTTGACTGGGACAAAGGCTGAGCAGCTCTCTGTGTCTGCCACAGAGAAACTGCTGGTGTCAAACCACAGCTCTCCTTCTCCCCTGGGGCCAGGCAGAGGGCTGGTCCTACAAGCACAAAATTATGAAACAATTTAGAGTTGTATCTCAGTTTCTTTCAGACTCGACTGCCACACAGGGTTTTAATTTTTCAGAGCAGTCCTACCCTGCCCTCAGTCCCACCCTGAGGATTTTCCAGCTTCACCTGACCCTGGGGAACAGCAAATGGGCTGCAGGCATGATGTTGTTGCTCTTTCTGAGCCTTCCCTCATTCCTGCTGCTCTGTCCTGCCCTCCCTTGCCTTCTCAGCCTCCTGCTTTAGCTTTCTCTGGCTTTCACAGTTGTCATTCTTCAAAATCCAAGACAGGATTGAACTAAAACCTTGAGCTAACAGTGGAGTGCCATGCTGGCATACATTTCCCTCCCAATTAGAATGGATGAAAAGCTCAGGGAGGATATTCAGTGGGTCTGTATGGCTGGAATTTGCACCACGAAAGCTCCGTGCAGGTCCTCACCCCACGAATTGCCGTGGCTTTGCCTCACCTTTGCTCAAACAGCAGAAACTCATGAAATGCAAAGTCAGAGAGCTTTGAATGCTAAGCCATACAGAATATTTGTTCTTCAACCAGGCAAAACTTTTATATAATCAGGGTTCAGATGCAGGTGTTTGCTAGATTATACTCTCTCTGCTGTGCACACTGTTCTCTGTTCCTAGGGCAGGCAGATCAGAAAGCTTGCTGGCTGAGCAATTCAGAGAGTGCCTACACCACATCAGAATTAAGAGACATTTTGCTTTACCAAGACCCTCTGAACTTCCTTTATACTGCAGTGTCACCCACAAAAACAAAATAGACAGATGAAGAACATGATCATCACTACAAAATACATTCCTTTCTGGAAGGAAGAAAGACCCCTGCATGAGCACACACTTGCATTTATTTGTACATCACCTGCTGTGTGTTTTGGGGTTTCTGCTCACTGCTTTGCCCTTCTTGCCCAAGTTTGGGTTTCCCAGTACAATAAAAACCACCAAATTTACCTTCTGCACCTGGAACATGCAGACTCAGAGATACAGAAGAAGAACCCTGAGAGCTGCCAGAAGATTTTTTTTTTTTTACTTTTGGAAGGCTTTGCCCTGGCAAATCAGTTCACTGTGTACCAAAGATAATTAGGGCATCTTATTTAAAACTTATGATCTAATTAGTGGCTTTAATGGTAGTTAATTACACAGAGAGCAACAAAGCAGTTATATTTCCTACCAGGCTTCTTCTAAGTCAAGGTGCAGGTACTTATCGAGGGCCATAAAGGAGAGTGGCTACCACACTTAACATCTAATTATACAAAATTGTCCACAGTAATTATGAGCAATGCGATTTTATTTATCTGGCTTAATTACTGGGGCTATGCACAGTCTCTGACCTGGCACGGTGACAGGGAGGACAGAGGGAGGGAAAAGTTCCATCCCCAGCATGAACACTGTGGTGGAGCTGCAGCATCCTCATGCTGAGCACAAAGGCAGGGCCTGGCCACAGCCCTGCAGTGCTCCTGGAGCTCTGGGGACCCTCTGACCCCAGGGATTCACAGGAGCCGTGGATTACTCACAGGATGGACAAGGGAGTGCCTTTACTGGGCCCCACGAGATGCTCAGGATTGGCTTTCTCTCACCACAAGGAACCCACCGTCACCAGCAGGGATAAAAAGGATAATTCATCCTTTTATTCAGCAGAAGGGATGTTTTATTCCCACCATCCACACCTTAAATCTTTCTTGGATAGCACTTGTTGCTGAATACTCTCTAGAAAATTTCAGGGTGCCTCCAAAAACTCAGTGTCTGGTAAGAAACCAATTTTCACTCTCAGAGGGAAGCAGAGCAAGTGTTTTGGCTGACTTAGACTATTCTTGCTCATCTCCTTAACTTTTAACCTGTGTGTGCACGGACATAAACCCAGGTCCAGCTTAACCCTTCCCAGTGAGTGTCATGACAGAAATCTGCCCTGTCGTTGGATCAAACTCCATTATTTACAAATCCCAACAGAATGAGTAACCACAGTGTGTTAGAGCTTGAATCCATAAATACAGGAGGAGGTTATGAGGAGTGTGAGTCAAATGTGGTTCTTTGGATTTGTCCTTTTACCCCATTGGAGCAGGTGGAAATTTGTTAGCGAGAGATGTGTTAGTGCTGTCTGAAAATCCAGCCAGCCTGTTACAGTCCTTGGGACAATAAAAGTAATGAGTGCTCCAACAGGAGGCTGAGAGATTCTTCAGTTTGTATCAGTATCTTCTGTTGCCCAATCTCTGTCCTCTCATTAATTAATTACCCCTGATGAAAGGGGTACCTTTGAGTTGTAATGTTTAAAGTGATAGATATGATTTACATGCCAGAAAGACAGCTGGCCCTGTGCCCACAGCCTTGAAAAACAGCATTTTCAAATACTTTCACTTCATAAAATCGCAGGCAGCTGCATGTACAGCTCTGCTTCTCAACTCATCCCCTCAGGACATTTCCATGTTATAGCAAATCACTTGTTCAGTGGCTCACTAAGATTTTGAATTAGTAGTAAATACATTTTGACCTTATTTTTCTCCTGATAATTGCTCTATTTATAGAGAAGTCACTGATTGTCATGCTAATTTCTTCCATTTGAGAATTAGATTGGCTCCATCAGAAATAATGTGTGGTATATCCCATTTAAAATATAAAAAAAAGGCAAAAAAGGAAGCTGTCTCCTTTAAGAGTGGGTTTGCTCTTGTTCCCTTTTTAACGAAAGCTAGAAAAGAATTACTCATTGGTGAAAAAAGCAATGATAACTTTCACTGACAAGTTAGGTCATTCTCTTTCTTTACATATCAGTTCCCTGTATTTTCTGCCTTTGTTTTCCATAAAGTGTTTCAGCATCAGCTTAGAGAGGAACAGCCTGTCATAGTAAGGTGCTTTACAGTCCTCACATAACACATCAAAATATCTGTGGCCAGATTAAAAAAAAATAGCTTGACTTTTCAGCATTGAGGGCTAGAGTTCAGACCTGGACAGGGACAAGATTTTTTTTTTTTTTTTAATATTCCTTTCCAGAAATCCAAACACTAGTCTATTTCCTTTCCTCCCTCCCTGAGCTCACAGCACAGGAGCATTTTGAGATGCCTGAGAGAGGAGTTCTGGACATGCAGAGCACATCCACAGTGCTATGCTCTCCTTTTCCATCACCTGAGCACACCCCAGGCTCAGGGCACCCCTGCCCCGTGGCACTGAATCACTGACAGCTCGCTGGCCGCTGTCAGGGGGGTCTGGTGACAGCCTGGTGGCCCCAGCTTCTATCCACACAGCAGCTGGGCCAGCCATAAATCCAGCTGGGATTTGTGCTGAGAGCCATCAAGCGGCCCCTGGGCTGAAGAGGGATGGAGGGACCTTGATGTCAGCAGGGCTGCTCTGTGCCAGCTCCACAGAGAGGTGGCTCAGGCGGGGTCAGGTTTTGTGCTTCAGCACCACGGAGCAGTTACCAGCGAGCAGCGAGCGCTCCAAAGCTTTGCTGAAACCCTGGCTGTGTGCCCATGTGTCGGCCTGGTGGCAGATCCAAGAAACCTAAATTTACCAGGCACCTGCTTCTCCCATTCCTGGCTGCAGCTGGGGGATCTGCAGGACACGCTGTCCCAGCTGGGCACCTGGACCAAGCTGGGGAGGAGAGCTGGGTGACTGGGACCAGCTCCGGAGTTCAGGGCAGGGGAGGCTTTTTACACCAGAGCTGCTTAATGACTTTTTCAATTGATTTCAGCAGCGCTGCTTTTCGATTACTGATTCCATCCTAGCCACTGGGCAGAAAAATGGGCTTAGGAAAATTATAGACAGGAAAGAGGGGTAAAATAATGCTCAAAAACTCAACAGCTTCCAAAACGCAGTGACATTTGTCCAGACATTTTGTGCTGAATTGGGAAAAAAGAGAGAAATGGCAATTCCTCCCACCTCTCAGCCTGTGTTGGGAGGAGAGTGCGCACGTACTTCCTTGCTTTCAAGCCCCAGTTCATCCATGCTCATTGACCTGCTCCTTGGTTTGGAACCAGCTGCAGAAAGCAGCTGCCATCCCCTGTTACTCTGCCAGCCCTGTTCTTAAGGCAGCCATCAAATCCTGGCACTGACTGAAGGCAATTCAATTAGCTGTGACGGTCAAACAGAAGCCGAGGGTCAATTGAAATCTCTTTTTTTCCTCCTCTCCTTTTTTCCTCCTCCTCCTCTCTTTTTTTCCTACCTCTTCTCTATTTTCATCTTGAATTTGGAGATGCAGAAGCCCATCCCCATTTTGGAAGTATTTGTGGGGTGAGGATGGGAGTAGGAGGCTGCTTACACAGGAGACCCTTACTACAGTGAGGAAAACAGGAGAAAAGAAGGGCAATACATGGCAGGGATTGGGGTGTATCTCTCCCCAGCCCTGCTCAGCTCTTGTGCTGCCTCCTTGAGATGGAATGAGCTTGGGAAGTGGTGCCTTGTTGGCTGGTTTGTGATGTGCTTTGGCTAAATTGGACAGTAAAGATGCAATCTCCCTCAGCTTTGCTGCTGCCAACCACAGCAGCCACTTCAGGCTTTTGTGAGAGCCTTGGGCTCGTTCCCAGCACAGCCAGAGGAAGGAGGAAGGTGAGAGGAAGAGGAGGGAGGTGAGGAGGTAGAAGCAAGAAGTGGGCCATGGCACAGCTGCATTCACAGCCCCTCTTTGCAGCCAGCCCCCACAGCTCCTCTCTGGTGTGCAGAGAGTGGCTCAACTAAAGGCCAAACTGATCATCCTGATGAATATTTAACAGTCACGGGTTTCACGTCTCCCTTCTTGCTCCAGACTGAGCGTCTAACACCGGTGACAGCTGGAAGGGAGCACACACAGCCTGGTCTGGAGCAGCAGGCACCAGGGCATGGCGGGGGGACAGTCCCTCAGAGCTGATGCCACCAGCTCAGCCACCTCCGTCCCCCAGCAGAGCCTGGCTGGGGGTGGCACAGGAGCAGCTGCTGCCAGCACAGACCCATCGGCTCTGACCCAGAGAGGGCTCACGTGAGCTCCAGGGAATCACCCCCAGGGCTCGGGGTGCTCTCACTCACCAAGAACCATCTGCTCACAGCTACATGGGGGGCACCGTGGCCAGGACTGGTGGCTCTGGGGACACTGTGGGCCTTCATTCTCTAGAGGTGAAGGCAATATTTGGCTCAGTGCGTTTGTCACGGGTCTGAAGATGGATTTCTGCCCCGGTGGGTTCTTCTGGACTAGTTCCAGGCTGCAGCAAGTCTTAGGGAGATTAAATGAGACTTGTGGTGGTATTGTTGACCTCAGAATCCTCTCAGCCAGCCAGGTGGTTAGAGCAGAGCAAATGCTAACTGTGCTTTTAAAGGATTGCTGGCAATTAAGTGAGCTGGACAGTTCCTCCTGGTAGCTGGTAACAAATCATCCATCTTTCCCCAGCAGATGAATACTTAAAATATTGTGGGAGTTTTTCAGTTTTCCATGCACTGATTCACTGTGATCAGTACAAAACCCAGGGTGCCCTGAGAAGGAGGAACATGGTTTACACATTTTCACAGACAATTTCAGCTGTGCAGCACAAGGTCTTGATATCCTTCTCACTTCACGCAGAACCCGTAGGAAGGATTTCACTGGGCTCTGGAAATGGCTGGCAGTAATGGATCTCCATATGGAAGAACTAATGACCTTGAATAAGAAATGAATCACTGTGACAAAAGGAGGAGAATCCAGCTCCACGCTCGCTGCTTTGCATGACCCAAGTCTTTGTGCAGCAGATGAGAAATGCCAAGGTAGTGGCCTGGCAATACATCACCCCCACTTCAGAGCTGGAGCAATCAGTCGTGCTCTGGGCAGGGTAGCCCAAGGATTTAGATGCCTATTTCAGCAGCCCAAAGACCCTCCAGGATGCTTGTTTTGTCCTGAGTAGAAACTGGTCTTAAAACAAATAATTTTCTTATATTCTTTCAGCAGAAACATGAATTTCTTCCACTTTTTTTTCCCTTTCAATGTATGCCTCTAAACACTCAGCTATCCACGCCTCCCTCTTCCCCCTGACCCAATCCAATCCTTGTCTCATTCACATTGCAAGGAACGTGTCATTAACGTTTGACAGTGACTCTTTTCCCTCTCCATTGCTACATTCAATTTTTTTTTTTTCCTTTTGTTCAAACTTTGCTACCCTATTTTTCAGGCTACACAATGTGGAAGTTGGCAGAAAACCAGGCTCAGCTGGAATTCAGGACTGATTTTATATGTGAATTTAAGAGGTGCCATCACTGGGGTAGCATATCATGCTCCCACACAGCCTGACACAAACAGGGTAAGCCTCAGTGAGGACTCACTCAAATATTGTTTAGAGTGAAAGGAAAGGAAAGGAAAGGAAAGGAAAGGAAAGGAAAGGAAAGGAAAGGAAAGGAAAGGAAAGGAAAGGAAAGGAAAGGAAAGGAAAGGAAAGGAAAGGAAAGGAAAGGAAAGGAAAGGAAAGGAAAGGAAAGGAAAGGAAAGGAAAGGAAAGGAAAGGAAAGGAAAGGNTTTTTTTTTTTTCCTTTTGTTCAAACTTTGCTACCCTATTTTTCAGGCTACACAATGTGGAAGTTGGCAGAAAACCAGGCTCAGCTGGAATTCAGGACTGATTTTATATGTGAATTTAAGAGGTGCCATCACTGGGGTAGCATATCATGCTCCCACACAGCCTGACACAAACAGGGTAAGCCTCAGTGAGGACTCACTCAAATATTGTTTAGAGTGAAAGGAAAGGAAAGGAAAGGAAAGGAAAGGAAAGGAAAGGAAAGGAAAGGAAAGGAAAGGAAAGGAAAGGAAAGGAAAGGAAAGGAAAGGAAAGGAAAGGAAAGGAAAGGAAAGGAAAAAGACTGTTGGTTTTAACTTCAATGGGAAATAGTCTTCTGTAAATATTTCAACAGGTTGCTCAGAAGACACACTGAAAACTTGCATTGCTCCAGAAAGGCAGCACGTTCCCTGCTCAGCAGCTAATGAACTCCCATGGTGTCACAGCAGTAACCTCAGGGAGGTGCAAGGCAGATGCTGTAGCCATAAAATAGTAAAAAGCAATAAAACCTAGAAAATCTATATGAAATTATGACTAATGTTGTATTTTCTGAAAGAGAAGGGAGCAGGAACTCTTTGGGATTGGCCTACAAATGGGTATCAGCAACGTCTCCCATCGAAAAGTTTTTCATTGAGCATTTTAGGAGCATAAGACTGAACAGTAACTCCTACATCAGCAAATAAATCTCATGTTCCAGCCTGTCTGTGGTCATCTCTGTACCCAGCTCTCTCACTCCCAACAAAGCACCACTGGCCATCTCAATTCTCAGGTGGTGCTCCTGCTCTGAGCAGATAACCAAATATTTTGCAATTAGAAGTCTGTCAAATATTAAGGCCTAATTAAAAGGACAGAAAGAGGCAAAAAGCCCTTTTGCCCATGAAACTTTGCAGGAGCGGTCACTGAAGTGCTTGTGGTATTTTTACATTCTTGGCATCTACTTGAAACAAAGGCAAAAGCTCACCCAGTGAGCGTTCACAGAGTGACAGCAAAATAGGTCAGAAACACAACTGGAACAAATGTGTTTGAATAAAAGGAAGCCAAGCAAACAGCTCAGGTACTGGAACTGTGCAAACACAGCAAACAGAAGGGTTCCCCTCAGGAGAAGAACAATATGCAGAAATCTTGATGCTTTTGTTCACTTAGTGCAGGGCCCCGTAGAGATTGGGAATGGCTGTGTCCTGCTGTTAAACACCTTTTAATTCCTGATGGGATCAGGTCCTGCGGCTTTGTGTGCACCTGGAAGGGACAGGGGGGAGGCAGTGGGGACATCTGTCCTGTAGGAGTTGGAGCAGCCTGGTGGCAGCTCTGGATTGGGCTGTGATAAGGATTTCTCCAGGAAGCCATGGATTACTGAGGTGTGTTGTGTGATAGGTGGAGCTCTGGTGTCACCATCCATCAAAAACTGAGGCAATCCCATCTATTATTTCAAGGGAATGACTTCTCCTGAGTGCCTGGCTTGTGTCCTTGACACTGCTTCAGTCTCCAAAGGCCACATCTCCCACAATGGTCAAACCAGCCTCGTGTCCACAAAAATGTGGGTGCTGATGTAAGACGAGCCCACAGCTACGGAAGCAACAGGTTTTTGTGTCTGAGAACCCAGTAAAATATCCCTTGTGCAGGCATCCTGGATAGCTTCTTCTGTTCTGGAAGAGGGATCATCTGCCCTTCACAGAACTGGAAGGGAACTCAAAAACCATCCCATTCCACCCCCTGCCATGGGCAGGGACACCTTCCACTATCCCAGGTTGCTCCAAGGCCTGTCCAACGTGGCCTTGGGCACTTCCAGGGATGAGGCAGGCACAACTCCTCTGGCCAGCACCTCACCACCTTACAGGCAAGGATTTCTGCCTAATACCCAATCTAAACGTACCCCCTTTCAGGCTGAAGCCATTTCCCCTCGTCCTTCCTGTACCACATCCTCACTGCTGGCCCTGTTCAATGGGCTTGAAGGCTAAACCATCACACTGATCTTTGTAAGCACCTTGCAGTTCTATGTCACATGAAGATATTAAAAAAAAAAAAAAAAAAACCCACAAAAAAACCAAAAACCCCCTCCAAACCGGATTTTTTTCCTCCTTTTTTTCCTCCAGTGGATGACACCAGGAGCTGCTGGTGCCCAAGAGGAGCAGAGTGGCCAAGGGGCTCCTACTCTGCACTCTCCCAATCCTTGTCCCCGACTGCCTCCGTGCTCGGCACCTTTCACTTATTGAATGAGACTAAATTGGAACTTTCATAAAGGGTGATACAAATCATTATCTCAAGTTAGCAGATGCACGCTCACCAGGGTAGAGCTCTGTTAATAACTCCTTCGGATTAGGGCTGATTGGTACAATTTGAAACTTGTTTCTCTCAGCTTGATCAGTCTCGTTGTAACTGTGGCAATTATCCCATTTCACTTTCAATAGCTCAGCACAGAGGAATCGCTGCCTCCAATCCATCCCTCTGTAATGGATCCAGTGTGATATGTTCAGTCCTGTGGACAAATATACCCTTAACTCCCCCCTACTCTGAAATGAGCATTAGAAAAAATAAATCCTGCTTCCAAATTCCATTCCACATAGGAATGTGTCTTTTAGGGAGTGAGAGGCTGAGTATCTGTGTAACCATCATTGAGGTATTTGGCCACAAAAAGCTTCTCTTCATTCTTACAGCATCATTTGCACTTTTTGGCAGTCTTCCTGCCTGGAAAATTAGATTAAAAAACAGTGGTTTATCCAAGCACTAAAGCTGCTTGAATAGATTCTGATGAATGTGTTACATGCTGAATTTGTGGGGTTCTGTTGAATAACTCATCTAGTGATACTCTTTCCGCATCCCACCCCCCCCGGCGGCACTCAT
>WEKY01045003.1:905232-988226 GCA_013390045.1 Picathartes gymnocephalus | reverse complement strand
TCCCACCCCCCCCGGAGTCATTAATAAATGATTTAATGAGGGAGCACAGAATTCTCATAATAATACATTTGACAAGTATTTGCTTTCACTCCTTTATTTGACTCCAACAACAAGGCTGGGTCTCAGTTTAACAGACTCATGAAGAACACACTCAACTTTGACAACAGCTCCACACTAATTTCTTTTTAGAAAGACACTTGAACAAGTGTTCGCTTTAAGCCCACCTTTAGATCTTACCTGAGATAATTTGCTGTACCATGGGCTTTAGAAGCAAGGTGGACCTTGTGCTTAAATCACTCCAGTGATGGTTTTCTTGCCGTTACCAGTTCTGCTGTTGGCCCTTTATAACCTTTCCATGTATATAAGGAGCACAAATTGCCAATGATTTCCATGTTTCCTGGGATCAGGAGCTGCACAAGTGTCTCTGAACCATCCTCAGCTCACAAGCCCTGAAAATATTCCCTTTCCTTCCAACCACTGTTTGGTCTTTCTGCTTGTAAATTCCTTTAGCCAGGACTGTTGCTCACTTCTTGTTCACACAGCACCTCATTCCATGTTTTATGAAGCCAATAAAACGCTAGAAATTTAAATACATGGACTGATTTGTCTCCCACTTCCAGCACCAAAGCTGTGCGTCACTGATGCCCAAAGAAACGTGCCAGTGAAAGCAACAGCATGATCCCACCCAGCTTTAATTCCTAACCACGGGAATTTCTAACCATTTCCACTTAGAATTCAGATCCAGTGCACATCTGTTCCTGGAAATTGTTTGAGGGTGCAGCCTAAATAAATGCTGGTGTCCCAAAGTTTTGGAGGAGCATCCAATCCCTTCTCCCTGCTCTTGCCAGCTGCCTCCTGCTCGGCTTGGAGTGCTCAGCCTCTTGCAGGGGCTTGGGCAGCTCTGAATCACACTGCTTCCAACATGTTTCTCCTAAAAATAATAGTAGTAATTAATGCTCTTAGTTTTAGGGCTGCCAGCTGCCTCAGTGCCAGCCACAATGGCTTTTTCCTTCTGTATTCCCCAAAGCAGGAAGGAGGAGGAAAGCAAGGACAGAGACAGCTGCTTGGGCTTTTCCCAGCACCTCTGTTTCAGCTGGCAGGGATTCTCCCATGGCAGGGATTCTCCTGACAGGGACAGGGAGAAGAGGGGGCTGTCTGGTCTTCAGAGACAGCGAGGGGCACTGAACATCCTCAGAGCAAAGGTAACAGAGATCAAAGAGAGACACGGATGGAAGGAAGGAGGTGACACACGAGGTGTAACCTCTCCTGAAGGTAGAGAGGTAAATAGCCCAACATCCTTAGGAGATGCTTTCAAGACAGGGAGCTCTAAAGTGTGTTTTCAGAGAATCACAGAATCATTTAGGCTGGAAAAGACCTCCAACACCATCGAGTCCAAGCTGTGACCAATCCCCACCTTGTCACCCAGCCCAGAGCACTGGGTACCACTGGCATTCTTTGGACACCTTCAGGGATGGGGAATCCACCTCCTCCCTGGACAGCCCCTTCCAATGCCTGACAATCCTTTCAGTGAAGAAATTCCTCCTGATCTCCAGCCTGACCCTGCCCTGGCCCAGCCTGGGGCTGTTCCCTCTCCTCCTGTCCCTGTTCCCTGGGAATCATCCCCGCTCCTGTCAGGGAGTTGTGCAGAGCCACAGGGTCCCCCCTGATTCCCCTTTTCTCCAGGCTGAGCCCCTTTCCCAGCTCCCTCAGCCTCTCCTGGGGCTCCAGCCCCTTCCCCTGCTCAGTTCCCTGCCCTGGACATGCTCCAGCCCCTCCATGTCCTTCTTACAGAGAGGGGCCCAGAACTGGACACAGCACTAAGATTTTGAAGGGTTTTATCTCACTGCAGACCACACAAGGTAACAATGAGGAAGGGATGGAGCACTGGAAGTTTGCATTATCTCAGCTCTTGGCATGGGATGGTCAGAGGTGAGTGCAGGAGCCCCTGTCTCCTCTCCATCTCTGGAAAAGCTTCCTTCCCCAGGCCCTGCAGATGTCGGGAGCACACAGGCAAGTCGGGGAATTGAACAAAAGGAAGTGGCAGCGTGTTTAACAAACAGCATCAAAAAGGGCATCTGTCACAGTGCATCACCTTCTGTTTCTCCCAGGCTCCTGCCACAGCCTTTCCCTTTGCCCTGCCTACATCCCCTAACTGCAGGATTCCCTGACTGTCCCACTGGAGGCCAAAAGAGCCACTTCACGTTGGTAGAAGGGGAGGTGTTTTTAGAGGAAAAAGCCTCACCTGCCTGGGGACACAAACTGCAGCAGCGAAAGTCATCCTTCCTCCTGGCAGCAAGATTTGGGATTGGGGATGACACAACTGTGGCAGACAGCAGGGCCCCCTCAGCTCTTGAGACAGGGGACTTTTAAAGGCTGTACAAACCTCTTCTCCCTGATCCTTGCTCAGCAATCTGGGGAGGCCGTTCTCTCCCATCAGAGGAGAAGAGCTATCACACGTCAGCAGCCACATCTCTCCTTCACACTGAATGGCACTTCAGAAGGCAACCTGTTGATCCCAGTCCTATCTGCCACAAGTGTGCTCTGAGAAGCTTATTTTGACTGCAGCAAGGAGAAAACAGTTGTTGAGGGATAGAAAAAAAACCAACACGTAAGGAACTGCAGCAGCCCGGATTTTGACACATCTGGCCTAGAAGGGATATTTCTGATAATTCAAAATCTGCACAGCTGCCCCAGGCTCCCAAGCCTCTGCAGTTTATGGCATCTTGTAACCAAACTCAGTCTGCTCCCTTGCTGGGCCAGAAGCTTTAACTGTCAACGTTTGAAAATTGCAGGATTTGAGCAGTTTTTGTACGTGGGGCTTATGTTCCTTGCTTCCCTTCTTCCTTGCATCAAACCCTGGTGTTTTAAATGGGAACACATCTCCAGTTCCCTCCTTCCTTCCCTCCTCAGCTGTTGCTGAAGGGGTTTAAGGTGAGAGTCTCAGCCCAAAGTCTTTTATTGCATCCCCGCAGTCACCTCCAGCCAGGCTCTGGGGTCACTCACTGAGAAGAACTAATAGGTCTGTAGCTCTTTCATCACTCTTCTTTGGTATTTTTTTTTTCCTTTTTAAATAAGTGTTTGTATAAAAATCTGGATTAGATAATAGATTTCTGCTTTTTAATGAAAAATGGGAAAAAAAAGTTGTAAGAAATGTCAATTATGATTAACACTTCAACGTGGAGAAATGACATTATCACGAGCGTTGTATGGAATTGAACAGACAACACCTGGCATTTGCCATCAGGGCTTGGCAGCTCTCCAGACAGGTTGCTACTTAGCTTTAAAGGTAGGAAAGTTGTTCCAGCTTTAAAGTTTTGCCATTTTCTTTCCACTTTGGAAAAAAAAAAAAATAATACTTAAGTCAAAGTCTGCTGTGAAACAAAATTCCTGAAAAAATCCCAAAAATTAAAAAAAAAAAAAAAAAAAAAGAAGCAACAAAACAACCACATCCAAAAATAATTCTGCTCCATCTCAGCTTGGAATTAGAAACTTTTAATTTGTGGATGCTGTCTATAGTGGGTTTTAACAAGCTGCTCTCGATCCCTCCAATGTCCCTCTGTCTTTGTACTTAGAAACAAATGATGAATCATGGAATTGTAGAATCCTGGAATGGTTTGGGTTGGGAGGGACCTTCAAACCCATCCAGTGCCACCTCTGCCATGGGCAGGGACACCTCCCACTGTCCCAGGCTGCTCCAAACCTGGCCTTGGACACTTCCAGGGATCCAGGGACAGCCACAGCTTCTCTGGGAATTCCATTCCAGGGCCTCCCCACCCTCACAGGGTAGAGTCTTTTCCTAATATCTAATAAATATCTAACATGTAACCTAAACCTACCCTCAGTCTGAAGCCATTCCCCCTTGTTCTGCCCCCTCATACCCGTAAATAGCTCACAGGGTTTTTGAACCAGCCCAATATTCCCTGTCTTCAAACCCAGCTCCACCTCCCCCCCTTCCCCTGCCTTGGCCCTGGAACAAGAGAAAGTGTAAACAAACACAACAACCTCCAAAGCATTTCAATAACAAAATAACTAAAGCAATTCTCCGAGGGGCTGGTAAATAGCAGCCAAGCTATCAGAGCCCAGAGGGGGAAAAGTTCAGCTGAAACTAGTTACAAAATCTCCAGATGCCGTGTGACAAACTCCAGCCTGCTCCTGCTCTTGCTCCTGTTGCCATTTTCCCGCAGAATGACAGTTTTCAATTACTGGGCTGTAGCTAAGAGCAAACTGTGCACTCCAGCAGCTGGAGTTCTCTCTCCTGATTTTCAGACGTGGCTGGGTAAAATGGACAGGGGCAATGGAAATGGCTTTCTGTGCACAGCTAACGGAGCAAGGACATGCCCAGAGCCTGGCAGGAGCAGGAGAAAGTCAAAAGGAACTGCAGGTGGGGAGGGGGGATGGATCTACAACTCCCTGAAAGGTGCCTGTGCTCAGGTGGGGCTTGGTCTCTTCCCCCAGGCAGCAGCTGACAGAACCAGAGGACACAGTCTTAAACTGCACCAAGAGAAATTTAGGTTGGATATTAGGAAGAAGTTTTTCACGGAAAGGATAATAAAGTACTGGAATGACCTGCCCAGGGAGGTGGTCGGGTCACCGTCCCTGGATGTGTTTAAAGAAATACTGGATGTGGCACTCAGTGCCATGGTCTGATTGAGGTGTTGGGGCATCGGTTGGACTCGATGATCTTAGAGGTCTCTTCCAACCCAGTCTTTCTGTGATTCTGTGATTCTGTGATCCCAGCCCTCACCCCACTCTCCTCCCCCAGCAAGGAGACTCCAGCTGTATGTGCTGCAAGAGCAGACCTGTGTCAACATGTCTGCCTGAACTTTAAACACGATTTAGATTATTTTTTCCCCCAAATGACTAATTCTCTACATAGTCTGAGATCTGGAGCACGTTATTTTCACACAGGTAATAAATTTCCCCTTCCCCCCACTGGAGTGTCCCATTAGAGCAGAACCTGGATTTCTGGCTCTGAGGATGTACTGCAGCTAAAATACATCCACAGGGGTCAGGCCTTATTGTATGACCCAGGCAGGAGAAGGAGGCAAACACAGGTTTCATGGGGTGCTGGAGGTGTTGGGTGGAGGTCCTGTTCAAGTGACATGTGGAGGAACTTGAGGGAAGTTACCATAATAAAATATTTGTCCTAATAAAAGCCGACACAGAGAGACTCACCAGCCTTTTTCTCCCTCTTTGTGCAAGGCAGCTTCACCTGAGCAGAGACACTGAAGTCTGGGGCAGAACTTTTCCTGTTACCTCTGGGAGATCTTGGGTCTGTAACCAGCTGCAAATCATAGAATCACTTAGGGAAAAGCCGTAGGATGATTGAAACTATCAAGGAACAAACAGGGCGGTGGAAGGGTGGCTGGGCTGGCAGCACCCCAAGTTTGCCAACAGCTGCCTGAATGTTGTCCACAAAGGGAACTCCGTGAAATCTTTCCTGCTGGCCATCTTGGGGTCAGCCATTTGAGTATTTGAATTTTTTAATTTACGACAAATTAATGTTTTAACCTGACTGCATTACCTTTTCCTGCAGAAACCTTTGCCCGGTGACGGGAAGACAGTGAATCCCACCGGCTGTGGCATTCACAGGGAATCCTTCATCCGCCGTCAGTGTAAGCGACATGGATGGGGAAAATGAAATGCTACAAGTGCTCTGCTGTTCCAGGAGAGCCAGTTCTTGGCTGAGCTCCGTGCCTTCCCTCATTGCCATCCTCCCTTGTGCCTCCTGCACGCCTTGGACAGCTGGGGAGCCTGCAATTCTCCTGCACCTGCTGAGTCAGGCCAGCGCTGCTGTCCAAACAACATTAAACCGCTCTGACAAAGCTGCAGAACCTGGAGAAACCTCCAGTCACACACGACACCGGCTAGCAGTGCAGCCCTGCCAAACGGGAAGGAGGAAGGCAGAGGGTAGGGCTGGATGAGCACTCTTAGCAGTGACATGCCATTTTTAGCCATAATTATGTAAATTGCATAATTCATCTCGAAATATTGAGGGTTTTTTTTTTCCTGTATTTACTGCAATTACGTCAATTGACCTATTTATGTTATCTGACGTGCTTGTCATTAAAATGGGACAATATATCCCATTAGATCCTCTTACTCCATTGAATGGAATGATGATTAATTATATCACAAAAAGGAGCTGTGCTACGCATCTCTGAGCATGGAATTTGAGGCTTAAAATAAAACAAACTACTCTCATAATTTCCTATCTTAAACCTGCATCTTACCCACTTGGGAGATATGGTCAAGGTTCCCCACATGGCATCATTCTGGTCCACATTAATATCAAAAATATGTTTAGAAAGCCAAACGTATTTATTTCTTGTAGCACCTACTGCACTATATTGTGCAGAGGCAACATGTCTAAAGAAAAATCCAACAACCCTGGCTCATCTATGACTTCATTACTCTGAGAATTGCCTTCCAGAGTGGAGGAAAAGGGGTTTTCCCAACTACATTAGTTGTAACTTCTTGGAAACCACCTCCTGCTGTTCTCTCAGAGTCTGGATCTGTCAGGCCCTGTTAGTGAAACGGTGGCTCTGGGAACGCAGGGTGACAGGTGAGGAATGCAGTTTTAATTCCTGCCCTAAATATCAATTTGAACGTGCACTAGATAGAGCAACTTGGTCATTTTTTTTTCCTAAATAAGGGCTTTATGCCCATCCTAGCTTGAGCAAGCTCTGCCTATTTCTCTGCATCTAAAGCTTGTCCTCGTCCAACCTATTCCACTTCAGCAATATCTTTTTTCGGCAAGACCATGAAAGTTTAGACCTGAGCCCAGACAGAAGTCCATATGTGGTGTTTTAGATGTGTACTGGGACAAAGGGTGACCCCTCAAAGGCACCAAAGGTGGCCCCGTTCTCCCAGTTTTGGGGCCCTTACAAAACCCCTTTAGTTCTTCATTTCCAGGACGATGGTGCTAGCCCAGATTTTTAGTTCCTAACATGAAAGTCCCTGTGCTTTCATATTGAGAATGAATAATGACCACATGTCCCTGGGGGGCTCAGGGCTGTGGGAACCAGAACTCTCAGGAACATCATCCATGGAGCTCAGTGCTGGGGGCTGTCTCCTCAGAAGTGTCTGTTAAGTTTCTTGGTACTGCTCCTACTCAATCCCAAACTATCTTGTCCTCCTTTGAACAGGCAGAGGTGATCGATAGAAACAGAGGATTATTGCAGTGTGCCCCTTCTTAGCTGATCTCACCCTCCCTCAGCAGCCAGCACGTGGTCCCACAGGGAATGGTTCCAGCTCACTTTAATCCAAAGGAAAGGGCTCGAGTGCACCTAAACAGGGTTTCATTGTCGTTTGTTTTACTCAATTAAAAACCTGCAGACACAGATTAGCTCCCTGCTGCTCAGTGTAGGAATTCTCTTAGCACTGCAGTGATTTACGATCTAGCAGGCAGCGTTTAACCAATGTCATCCAGAACCCAGAGATGCTGAACACGGGGCTGGTCACTCGTGTTAATGAAAAATGGATTGGAGGTGACAGCCACTTGCGTGGCTGCATTTTGATAACGGATGACAGAGTGGGGCTGGAGCCCAGGGAGGCTCTGTAATTAATATTACAGTAGGATCAGGTATGTAACGGAGAGCTTGGCTTGGAATTAAAATCAATACAACAGCTGTTGGGACGTGTCACTCGTGGTCCCTGGGCCCTGAGACGTTCTGCCAGACGGAGGAAGGGCTGATGGGAAGGTGATGACACACAGTGAATATCCATCTTGTGTTCACTTCAGGCAAGAAATTATGCTTAGTGGAATGTGTTGGCAGCTTGGGGATGTTATATTGGCTTTTCATTAGGGTTTTCTTTTTCCTTTTTTTTCTCTTTTTAGTCAATGGATGAACAGGAGGGTCTACGGGCCACCTCTCTCTGCTGCTATTGCTAATTTTCTTTTCAAACGCTCTTTCACACCAACCAGTTACTGTGGTGTTGTGGTGCGGGAGGTTTTTGGGTTTCCTTTATTTTCCAGTCTTCCTGCAAGTCAGAAAAAATCAAGTCTAGTGTCTATGATGGTCGTGGCTCTTATGAAAATAGAACACAGCTCCATGTTTCTGACAAAGCACATTGTTCTCTTGCAGCAGCAGGGACATCTCAGTCTATTTTCAGCCTCCCTCTTCTGCTCCCTTCCTTCCCCATCCACTCAAGTGGCCAAGATCACCTCCAGAGTTGCTGTTCTTGTTTTAACAGTTTGCTTTGAAGCATCAGAATGTGGGGAAATGAAAAGATCAAATGGTATCTATTTTTAGTAAATTCTTCTAAGGAATATATAATTGTAAATTGAAAATTCAACTTTTTAACCACTACCACGTGTGCAAAAAAAATCTGCATTGAGTGGGGACATAGGTTATGTAGGATCAAGATAGATGATGCTTTGCATTCCACACCACTGTTGACCTTCGTCCCAGCCTGGGGGTTTTAAACTGGAATTTCCAAACAGAAAGTGTAAATCCATTTTTGTCCAGAAATGCCAGTGGGAACAATATGACAATGATGGAGATTTTTCTGCACTCTCATAAATTCAGTTAAATTTAAATTGTGGTTATTTAGGAAGCTGAGTTAGTTTTACAACGGGTTTTAGTTCCAGCAAAACAAAATCAAGCCCACGGATCATAGTAACACTCCCAAACAGCTTTAGACAGCGTCTTTTTGGGCCTGTACGGTAAAGCTGCAAGCTGTAAGCATTATGGTTGGACACTGTAGCAACCAAATACCACAGCAGCCAGAAAATGAGCAGCAATCTCTATCTATCAGATGAAGGGAAATCCATTATCTCTATGCACTGCCCTGAGGCTGGAGTTCAAAGCTCAAGCCAGTCTCAGAACAAAAATTGACTCAGAAATGATGCCCAAATTCCTGTCAGCCCCGGCGAGCGTGACAGAAGTGCTTGTTAACATCCAGCCCCGAGATCAAGGCTGTGATTGTACCCCTGCAGCTCGGGGTGCCTGAATCAGGGCCTCCTCCAAAGGCCACCAAAGCCAGGAAAAAAAGGCCCTGACTGATTTCATTAAGTTTTGGAACTCCTCTTAATGAAAAGCCCATCTGCTACACAATTCACAGGCTCCTGAATCTCTCACCTTCTCTTCTTCTACTACCTGCCAAATAAAAATAATTTCTCTCCTGACACCAGGGAACTTTTCAGCTTATTTTTGACCTGAATTCCCATAGTGGGGTTCATTTGGTGTGGGTTCATTTCAGATTCGTTGCTGTACGAAGAATTCTGGACAAATGCACTCAGTTTGGTTATTTCTCCCTACAGACTAAACCTTCAGCCACAGATTTGTGAATGGGTGATTCCAACAAGCCAAGATGTCCCACTTTATTTTAATGTGTGAATGATCCCTAAGGGAGTTTAATCTTTATCCCAAGTTGTCATCTGTGCACTTTACCAGTCCTAACAGCCCCAGAAGCAGCAGCTCGGATGTGCTGGAGCTGCACCTCCCAGGAAGGGCTGGCTCAGAGGGGGAATCAGCTGGGGGTGCTCCCCTGTGGCACCAGAAGCAAGAGCAGGAGCCATGAAATGTGTGAGCGTGAGGGGTGCACATCACTTACAGGCCAGACCTGAGCCAAATTTGCATTTTTATTCAGATCCAAGACTTCTCCTGTGGGTTCAGGTCTATTATTGCTCTTCTAACTCTTTATTTTTACTGAAATGTCTTCATTTGCAGTACGCGCAGACACTGCTATGCCTGAGATGTCTGAACAACTGGCCTGGTCATCAGAGCAAAGCTTGCTAGAAAATGTGGGAATGACATCTGTTCTTCCAAACAGCTGCCCTGGTGCTGTACCAGCTCCATCAGGTTGGTTTAGAACTGCAAAGAAAGAGGAGCTTGAGCACAGGTCTCTGCTGCCTGTTCACCTCCTAAAGCACGCTGACATTTGTGCCATCTTGAAGCACCAGGGACAAGATTTCGTCTGAATTCTCGCCTGGATTTGAGAACCCTGTGAGTGAGAAATGCAGTTGCTCTGTTCAATTTTACATGGGCAAGTAAGTGCGTGCATGTAGTCGCACAAAATTCAGACACTTAACCTCAGAATGAGGAAAAGAAAAGCAGTAGAGTCCTTATGAGACACTCCTGACTGTACAGCAGCATGACTTGAGTGGTTACTGAAATAACAATTTATTTTGGGGGGTTTGTATACAAACAAAAGGGATCTGTGCTTAGAATAAATTATTTCCTTTCATGGGTTAAGCCACAAAGTATCTGGAAGCAAAGAGTTGTCAGCTGCAGGAACTGGCAAATAGATCTGAATAACATACGAAATTTGGAGAACTTTGTGATCTCTTCAGACAATATGTGGATATGCATCAGTATGCCATGTTCTTTGAATAAATTATTCCTTTTAAATTATTCACTCAGTTCTAGTGATTGTTAAGATGAGGGAATTTTGACATAAAGTGCTAACTAGTGAGATTAAAAAGAAAGCTGTATACTTCTTTTTAAAAAAATCTTTCTAGCGTTTTCTACCTGCATTAACATCACTTTTTCCTTTTCAGATAACTTTTTTCTTTAGACTTGACTCTCTTTCTCTTCTTTCTGTCCACCCCTTTCTTCCTCTTTCTTGGCAGCACTGCCTGAAGACAAAACAATTTCTCTGAAGGGAGATCCTTTTAGGCTAGGAGGGGATTAGGCCTTGGAGCAGAGATCTTGTTTGGATCAGCTGTGGAAATCACAGGAGTCCTGTTAAAGGCCTATTAAAATTCCGTGTAATACCTCAGTAAGTAACATGCGAATCCCCAGCTCATCTTTGGGAATTAGAGTGTGCAGAGCTTCCCTGGCTGCTGGCAGGAAGGTTAGGCAGACCCAGGACTCATTTGCTGGAGGAACAGGACATCACCTGACTGTCTCCTACACCTCCAAGAAAACATTGCAGTGAAACATTGCACAGGGAAATTGTTCTTGAACTGAGGGACCTGACTGATGATCATCCAAGGCTGGCAACTGACCACTGACCACTGACCATGGCCATTCCAGAGATGGCACCCAGGTGCAGGAGACATGGGCATCTCAAAGGAAGGTTTGGAAGAGGAGTTTAATTCAGATAGCTTTATTCAGAAGCTCTCTGTAGTATAAATTCAGCAGAGCATCTCAGAATGAGCTGAAATTGCTCTCAGCAGGTTGGTATCTGCCTTGAGATCTCCTAATTCTGCTCAGACAAGAGACATGATAAGAACAGAGTTTTTCTCTGCTCTGCAGACATTTCTTCTGCTTGGATTTGAGATCCTAAAGTCTTTCTTTTTCTTCAGTTTCTTGTTATTTTCAAAGTTAAAAAATTAGGGATAGCTCTCAAAATGTGCTTGGGTAAACACAATATTTATATATTCTTATAATGTTATATTCTGGTGATCACCCAGCAGTGCATCAAGCTTTGGGAGTGCTCTTATGCTGCCAAAGAAATAATTCACTTGACTCTACAGCAAACTGCCAGAGCCTGGGGGAAAGGAAAGGTGGGGTGAAATGTGAATTTGGAAAAAAATAGTCTTTGGTATCTCAGAAATTAAAAGTATCTGATCCAAACCCTGTTAAAAGTAGAAGCCCATGCTTGGTGCAAGGCTGGCATTTCCTGCTTGGCATCCACTTCCAACTGAGCCCTTTGGAACTCAGAATTTCTCTGTTTTCCCATGGCATGGCCAAGGCTGCCTTTCCCCGATGTGCTTTAGCACCCAGCCCTGCCAGCACTGTCAGTGGGGCAGCTTGTACCTCCTCTCACTCACCCGTCAGTCTTGGCTTATGCTGAAACCTTTTGTGGACATTTCCCTTTTTAAGAGGATCTCAGAGCTCTTTACAAATCTTTATTGATTAAGCATCAAAACCTTCATCTGATGTAGATAAGTTTAATGCTATTATCCAGATTTTACAAGGCAGATTTTATTGAAGACAAGAAGAAGGTAACCAGCTTGGTCAAGGTCAGACATCAGCGTGTGGTAGGACAGGAAACGGAGCTGGGCTTAGGTGGAGACACTTTGAGCTCTTCACACATTGTATTTCTAATTATCATGCCTTTGGATTATTTATTTATGTTATAAATTCTGCCAGCAGAACACCAAGGGAGATATGGCCGCACCAGTGGTGTGTCAGCCATGGCTGCCACGGACCTGGTCTCCTCCACTTCCTCCAAGGTGGGTCCTCAGCTGACGTGAGGACTCAAACTGTCAAAGGGATGCTGGAAGAGAATTTAACACTCGCTGGGCAGCAGCTCGAGAGCCACGCGCAGCCAGCGGAGGGCTGGGCTATGATGCTGTGTAAATCTTATGGATGTGGGCATCCATAAAAAGAAACCTGTGGCCTTTTCCCCTCCGGTAAAGCCTTGCCTAGAGGCTGAAGCCGCTTTGCCCTGCCGGCAGGGAGGAGCGGAGCGGCGGGAGCGCAGCCGGGGCCGTGCCCGTGCGCGGAGCCGCAGCCGCGGAGCGCACCTGCCCCCGTGAGCCCGGCCACGGCAT
The DNA here is from genome assembly GCA_013390045.1 of Picathartes gymnocephalus. Taxonomy (NCBI): domain Eukaryota; kingdom Metazoa; phylum Chordata; class Aves; order Passeriformes; family Picathartidae; genus Picathartes; species Picathartes gymnocephalus. The sequence goes on along the minus strand of WEKY01045003.1, from coordinate 975,778 downwards.
CGCTCGGCCCCGCGCAGCCTCACGCCTTCCTCCAGACTTCTGCGCGGTGAAAAAACGGCCATTTGTAGCAGAATTTTAAAGGATTCTCCTTTGCTTTCCATCCTCGCTGTTTCGGTGGCCAGCTCTGGGTGCAGCCCTGCTAAGTAGAGGGGCAGAAGGTTCAGTGTTTTCCGTCTCCACCACCCCGAGCATCCCTCCCCTGCTGTGGTGTCCTCACCAGGCCTTGCAGAGAAAATTATTTTCCGTTTTTTGATTCTTTCTGCTTTGCTCTTGGCTATGCACGGTGCCAAGCACACAGTATTTTAATAATTTAAATTAAGCTTGTGTTTGGAAAATGTTTTGGGATCCCTTGTAATAGTCACGGGATAAAATGAGTAATTATTTAGGCGGAGTCTGTAAGAAACTGTGTGGTGCCTGAATGAGCTCCTGTCACTGAAGCCTCATATTGATCACAGAGCCATTGAATCATTTGGGTTGGAAAGGACCTCAAAGCTCCAACTCATTCCAACTCCCTGCCATGGGCAGGAGACCTTCCACTATCCCAGGTTGCTCCAAACTCTACCAGCCTGGCCTTGGACACTTCCAGGGATGGGGCAGCCACAGCTGCTCTGGGCAACCTGTGCCAGGGGCTCAGAACCCCTACAGGGAATAATTTCTTCCCAGTATTTAATCTAAATCTACCTTGCTTTAGCTAAAAGCCATTCCCCCCTGTCCTGTCACTCCATGCTATTGTAAGAAGTCCTCTCCAGCCCTTTAGATACTGGAAGGCCATGTCACCTTGGCCTCCTCTGTTTTTCCCATTTCTGTGAAAGCTTGGCCATGTCTCATCCCTGACTCACTTTTTTTTTTCACGAGTTTATTCTCCCTCCACTAACTTCAAGAAAAACTTCTGAGCTACTTCCTTCCCTATCCCCAGCTAGTCTGAATAGTTAATTTGCTAATGCCTGGATATCAGGGAGAGATCCCAGTGTGTGCCAGCTCCCAGGAACTCAGCAGTGAAAGCTTTGGAGGGGTTGCATCCTGCAGGAACCAGCCATAGTGCCTGACACCTCGCTGCTGCCTGGATTACTGCACACTATGCTGTACATTTTGATGAAGCAAATGATGCAGCATTCTGCCCTGGCAGATCATCCGATCCAGGGAAAAAACTGAATGGGTATGATAAAACCAGTGATTTAATAGGATGTCTGCCCTGCTGTTCTCCAGTTTGGGGGATTCATGTAAGTGAGGAGCAGATGGGATCTCCAGGGGGAAATTCTAGTCTTGCATTACTGAAACCAATGTAAATTTAGTACTGTATTTCTAAAGTGTTGTTGGAAAGCAGCCAGGAGTCTGAAATCTATCCAAGGTTTTCACCTCTCTGATTCTGATATATGTATATTTTATATATATATATATACAACTATATATAAAATAAGTTATATATACACACTGTTACTTATTCATGTGTTGTCCATGGGTGGGAATATGAGGTCTCATTCTCATGTGTTTGTGGTTCATCTTGCTTTAAATGATGCCTGACTCTCCATTTTACCCTTTTTGAAATTAGAGAGAACATCAAAGTCTCGACCAAATGCAACTACCAAGGAAATGCTTCCACTGCTCCTGAGAACAGGCTCTGGCAATGCTGTTGTAGCAGCCAAATTTTAATTTGTACCAGCCAAGTTTTAACTTTCCAAGTCCCCAAACCCCTCACGTAATCGAAATGGATAGTGACATTTGTCACTCTTTTGTGCCCAGCTGCCCAACAAAGTGTTGCTTCCAGCTACTGGATCATCATTGCTCTTCTGCCCCTTGAAGATGGCTGCTCATAAAGAAACCCTCTTTTGCTTCCCTGTCCATATTTTATATTTTATCCAGCTCCTGAAGGAAGAGAGGAATGCTGTAAACAGAGAATCCTCTCTAGAAGTTGTTAGGGTTGCACCCAGCCTTTGGGACAGTGCTGATTTTCATTCAAACCCTCTCAGGCCATCCTAGAGGTAGCAGCTTTCCTTTGGCACGCTCTGCATCCCGTCCCTCATGCTCCCTTCCCAGCGGTGCACTAAATGATGTGAAAGTACCAGAGCCAAGAGAAATCTTGGCCCCATCCTATCTAATCTGATCAACAGAGCAAGAGTGATAGCAATCCACAAGCCCTGCCAGAGAAAAACGGTTTTCTTTGGCTAGGGCTGACGTTTGGCATGATACGTATCTGTGATTAAAAAAAAATAATCTACAGGAACGTCCCTTGAAAAGCAAAACTAAGACTGGATGATAAAAGAACAGGAGCTGGCATGAAACAGCCTTCTTTAGCAAGGGGTGTCGGGTCGGCTGACATTCCATATTGATGGAAGGACTTCGTGTCCCCCACTCCCGCCACCCCCGTTCCTGTTGTGAGGAACCTGCACAGCACCAGCACCCTCAAGGCCACGGGGGCCTTTCAAGCAGCCCCAGCAAACAGGAATTATAACATTTGAAGTGCTCTTTTGTACTACAAATGTTATAATCTTTTCCCCCCAGGTAAGAATCACAGGATAGGTCAGGATGGAAGGGATCACAGTGGGTCAGCTGGTCCCACCTCCCTGCTCCAGCAGGGCCATCCCAGAGCACAGGGCACAGGAGTGTGTCCAGAGGGTTCTGGGATATCCCCAGGGAGGGAGACTCCACAGCCTCTCCGGACAACCTGTTCAGGGCTTGGTCACTGCACAGGGAAGAAATTCTTCCTCATGTTCAGGTGGAACTTCCTGGCTTAAGTTCCTGCCCCCTCCTCTTGTGCCATGGCTGGGCCCCACGGAGCAGAGCCTCATCCATGCTCTTGGCACCCACTTTAGGTATTTATACACATTAATGTGGTCCTCTCTCAGTTGTCTCTTCTTGAGGCTGAGCTCCCCAGCTCCGCCAGCCTTTCCTTGTAAGAGAGGCTCCAGTCCCTCCATCGTCTTTGTAGCCCTCCATGAGATGAGGCCTTCTATGTCTTTTCAGCTGAAGTTACTACAGAAGCGTTAAATGTGATGTGATCACAAATTTGCCAATGTGCAAGTGAGATGCAGTGGTCTGGATTGGGAAATGAAAAATCAGCATTTTTCCAACCCCCTTCCAAACCCTCATTTAGATATTATTCTTCAGGCTCAGCTTAAATAACTCTAAGGAGTTAAATTTGGCTTCTTACTTTGTCCCTCCTTTCATCTTGTAACTTTTAATGAAAGTCCTCAAATTTTTTTAAGAAATCAATGTATCCCCATTAAACATCTTGGTTTCAATAAATCAGCATTTTCCAATAGAAAATCTGTCTGCCTATTCTTATTCTATTTTTGATCAGTGTTATATTTCAGAGAAATGTATATTGCAGGGCAGCCTCAGAAACAGGTGAATTACTGTGCTGGCTCAGATCCATGGTTCGATTAGATTCATATTTTGCATCTGACAGTGCAGCAAAGAGGTCATTTCAGAATCCATCACCAGAAGCACAGGATGGAGTTTCCTGCTCTGGGTGAATTTCCTTCCCAGCCTGTTCTTCACAGCCATGATGGAGCTGAAGCTTCATGAGCCAGTCTCATGGTCTCCATGACCCTGGTCTGAGTGATTTCCCACATTTGCTTCCTTTGGAGAGCCATTCACGTTCCTCAACTTCTCTATTTAAATCTAATTCTCCCCACAGCTTCCAAGGCGACAGTGATTTACCTCCGCTCGTGCTGAGTGCCGTGCAGGGATGTGCTGGGCTCCCCACCAAGAGACCCCTGGCTGCCCAGGGACCCTGGCTCCACGGATAACCTTTCCTTCCCTGCTTCCCTGGGACTGCCATGACCTTTCCTTTCCTACAGGGAGGAGACAAAAAGGCAGCCGCCTCCCCTTGGATGGAGCTGCTGGCTCGTTCAGCAGATGTCTGGTTGTGTGCCACTGAGAAAATGTCACTGCCTGCCGCCAGCTCCAAGCAGGTGATTAATGCCAGATTGAGGATTTTTCTCAGCTACGTTCGGGGCCTTCTGTTCACTGCTCCTCGGTGAAATGACAGCCTGGCCCTCGTGCCGCTGGAGATGACAGGAAAGCCTGGCACACGATGGAAGCAGGGACCTCCCAGGTCTCACGTGGGCAGGGTGAAGGTCTCAGCAGGAGCCTGGAGGGTTGGAGATGAACGGATGGTGCATCCGGGGCAATTCCTACAGCCATGGCTCCCGTGAGGGCTCGTGGACACCACCCTTACTCTGTTTGCTTTGCCTCAGCACCTACAAATTTGCCATTAGAAAAATGGTGCTGATTATTTGTCCTCTCCCCACCCCAGGGCAGGTGTTCGAGCAGGTGCTACAGAGTTCCCAAACCAGTTGGGATGGAGAGGTTGCAGGATGCAAGTGGTGGCTGGAAGCATCACAGTGGGTACAAGAAAGCCTTTGAGGGATGGGGAGAAAAGTGCTCTTTGAGAGGTTTGATTTTTATCCTGTTAGAAGAGAGGAATGGAGAGGGAAAGGTGAGAGATGAGGGAGGAGCGAGCATGAGAAAGTGGTGCCTTCTTGAACCAAAAGATATTGCAGGAAGCCTTTGTGGGATCCTAGGGAAATCTTGGGCTTGTGCAGACGCCCACAATAGGGTGATTGCCCAGACTCAAATACGGATTTGTCCCTTCAGGGAGTTTGTTTTCAGCCTAAAAGGGTCAAACATGATAGTGTGATGTCTCCTGATAAGAGCAAAGAGGATTCTTACATCCCTTTAGAGTCTTTAAAAACAAATGTTGGTTCTAAAATACAGTTTTTAAGCAAGCAAACAGAAGAAGGCTGTACCCTGACAATCATCCCAAGGACGTTCTCAGCCTTTTTTCAAGTGTTGGGGGTGAAATAAGGAAAAAATCAGCACCTGGCTTTCTCTCCTCCCTCTTCCCAGCTCCTCAGTATATTTAACTTTGCTCCACATCCTCTCCTTGCTCAGCCTGATTGCCTTCCCTGCCGCATGCGGGGCAGTTCCTTCAATCTGGCAGCTCCTTTCTGCAAACTGAAGTGTTCCAGACTTGCTGGTGCTGCTGGTTTCTATGTTTTTAAATCTCGTGACTGAAGGGAGAGAAAAGAAAATCAAGGCTTTGGCGAAGTTCCCAGTCCTGTCGCTTTCTGACCTTGAGCCAATCACACGAACTTCTAATGTCAATACTCCCATCTGTTAAGCCTCACAAATGCAAAATTAATAAATTGTATTGGGATATCTACACTTACAGGCAGGAGCTTTTCTTCCATGAGTAATCCCATCGACTTGAGTGCATTTACATTGAGCAAAGAATTACTCATCAGGAGTAAGGGGCTAAGAATCCAACCTTTAATATTTGCGAAAATCTTGGAGATTTTTGTGGAAGAAGCTGGAGAAAGAGAAAATCTCTGTGATCCAGGCTGCAAATATGCAGGAATTCATCCCCCATTAGTGTCAGAAAGGCAAGTTAAAGTCACTCTCTTGTTATTGCTGACTCTCCTGCACACTGTCCTTGCTCAAAGGAGTTTTTAAGATTTTTCCCATGTCAGACTAAAACTCTGGAGGAGGAGGAGGGACAGGGAGGTGGTGGAATTGGGAAGCCCATGGAGAAGGGCTGTACAACACCACCTCTGAGATCTGATTTCCAGCTCTGCTGGGCACCTGGAACACGGGGGTCTCTGGCAGGCTTTAAAAGACCTTAAATTGCATAGCTGATAAATTAATTCTACAATTAAGTCACAAGCACTCATTCATGGATTAAAATCCCTCAGGACAACATCTCCTGTTGAAGAGGTGTTCTGGAGCACACAGGGGAAGTTTGGAGCAGAGTCAGAAGGTGGGGAAGTTATTTGGGTTGTAGGATTGATATGGGTTATATGGGATTTATGGGTTATACGGGCTATGGGGGTTATATTGGCTGTAGAGGTTATTTGGGTTATATGAGTTATAGGGATTATTTGGGTTACAGGGGTTATATGAGTTATATGGGTTATATAGGCTTTAGAGGATATTTGGGTTATATGAGCTATAGGGATTATATGGATTATTTGGGTTATATTGGTTATTTGTGTTATAAGAGTTATACAGACTACAGGGGTTGTTTGGGTTATAAGGGCTATAGAGGCTACAGGGGTTATTTGGGTTACATGGTTTATATGGGCCTCTGCCCCCTGCATGAACTACAGGTCAATTTTGGCTCTGTTCAGAAGTGCAGCTCAGGGCACTTCACCTCTTTGAATCACCTGGGCAATTTCCTCCAAAATTTCCCCACTATTCCAAGTCTTCAGACCTGGATGTGTCCCCTCCAAGGAAAGCATTGTCACATTTTCCATGCTGTGGGTCCAAAAGTAATAAAATGAGAAGTGACCTTATGTGCCCACTGTTCTGAGGTTTCAGGTTGTCATTGCTTCCTCAGAAAAATTCAGGAAACTCTTGTTGTTCTTTGCCTCAAAGCTAACAAGCAGCTGGAAATGGCACAGGTTAGTTATGTTTAAAAAGGAAAATAGTTTTCTTTTATTTACTCTGTTTTCTTCTTAATTTGCTCAAGTGACCTTTTCTCCATTTAATGTTGAAAAGGACATACAGAGCAACTGATTGACCTCAATATCTTTATTCTTGAGCTGTTGAACCCAGGTGCTCACTCATACACAGTTCAGCTGACTTCTCCGGGATTTCAGCCTATTTGCTTTCACATTAAAAAAAAAAAAAAAAACCAAAACAAAACCACCACCACCAACAACAAAAAACACAACAAAAAATCTGCAAAGCATAACAAAAAAACAGAAACAAGAGCACTTGCACTTTTCAGTTCTTTACCTTTTCTGGCTTTTGCTCTTTCACCATCTGGATGCACCTGCAAGAGGGCGACAGGCTGGTATTGACATTTTTCCTATGGATGACTCAACCTCCCTCCTTATCTGCATAAATTCTTTCTTTTCCTTACCTCCTTTGGCCCTTCTCTATTTCTACAATGCTTTCCTTATGTTGCTGCTACCACATGATGATGTTTCCCAGGGCAAAAACCTGCAGCTGCTGTTAGAAAACAAGCGAGGAAATACAATACCTCTCCAAAGAGCTTTACATTTCATCCAGCCCTTTGGTGATCGTTGCTGTGCATTGAACACGTATCTTATGCTGGGCTCCCCACAGCAGCCAACATCTTCTTTCATCTCAGAGAGGGCACAATTCATTTTGGACGTGAACAATTCCAATTGCTCTTCCCAAGGCCTCCAGTTGTGTGTGCAATCCTTGGCAGGAGGGGTTTTTGCCACTGTAGGGCCCACTTGCGTCCCTCTCTGAGGTCTCTCTTAAATTAATTTCTTGTCATCTTCCCCAGACCTGAGTGACCTCAAAAGAAGATGGGAGAGAGGGGAAATTTTGTTCTTTGAACAAACGTTGCCCTTTTTCTGCCGCATCCTCAGGCTCTTAAAACATCTCTTTAACAATGCTTGTCCTGGGAGCAGTCCCTGGAGCACCTCCCACTACTGACCTCTTTCCATGCTGAGAATTGGACTTTTTATTACAGCTCTTTGATTTTTACGTCATAGTTTGTTTTCAATCCATGAAAGAGCTCTTACTTCTTACCTCAAGGTAACCCACTAAGTTTTCCTTAATAGCTCCTTGTGAGGAGGGCTCATCTCAAAAATTCTTTTGAATACCTAAATAATTCACCTCAGCTTGTTCAGAATATCCATTATTTTTGCTAACATTTTGAAATGCATTAAAATTAGCATCATGATTTGCTGTGGCTGCCCCCATGCTGGTTTGTCCCCAGCATCTGGGGACATTGTAAGTCTGTTTTCAATGGTTCTCCTCTTATCTTTTCTTCAATGGAAGCAAGGTTTGCCAGCCTGTAATTCTTTCACCCCCTTTCCCACCTTTATTTAAGGATGGATACAACGCTGGCCACTTTTCAGCCCTCTGGCATGAGTTCTGATTTTAATGAAAAAAGTGACAGGTTTTGTGCTAATAGCTCTACTTCTGTGCTCTCTCATTCCTTCTGAAGCTGTGTCTGGTCCCAGTGACCTACAGAAAATTGATGGTCTCATCCAGGAGTCTTTACATGTGTGAGCAGCTCCATTAACTTCCTCAGGCCCCCTCCAGCTTCAGAGAGCCCAGCTGCAGGGATGAGCCTCTGATCAGGGCTGCTCCCTCCATCTGTCACACTGAGCACCAGTGTTTCCATGCCATCTTATGCTTCATGAATTGTTGGGTGGGTTTTTTCCAGTTTTTCTCCCTTTCCTTGTCATTGAGTGCTGATGTTTGGCCAAGGCCTTTTTTTCTACTATATTGTCTGTACAGGAGCAGGTGAGCCAGTTCTTGCACGAACTGTGGGCTTCCAGCACACACCTTTATCCTGCATTATCTTGCAAGGAGACCTATGAAATAGAGACTTTTCATTCCTCTCTATGGAGATATGTATGTTTTAAAAAAAGAAAAAAATGCCAGTTATGCTGGTTATGTTTCCTCCTAGGGATTGAGGATGGAGGGAATTCAGTGAACCAGAAAGCAAATGCGATTGCATCCTCAGAGTAAAATGGGAAAGGTATATAAATACAGGAGAGTGAAAAGCTGTTTATGTTAAGCAGCATTAGTAGCACAATAGTTCCTGGATATAAAATGTCACAGGTGGACCAAACACCAAGAGAAGGATTATGAGAATGAATGGAGTAACTCTCAGAATAAGGGAAAGGGGACAGGAATCCAGCTGTCTGTAAGTTGGTGTTTGATGTGTTTCAGATCAGGATTCTGTGTGACTGCCTGAGAAGACAAAGAACAGGATTTGATGACACAACAGATTTCTTTCACCTTTTTGTCCCAGATTTTCTGGGAGATCAGGAAGGATGATGCCCTCAGTGGCAGTGCCCTCAGCTGGTTTGGAGCATGGTTAGAGAAGCGCAGCTGGCAGACAGTGCCATGAGCTTCTCTGATGTGAGAGTCACCTTCTGGGCTAGGAAGTGTTCAGCTGGACTGACTGATTAACCAAGGACCTGGATAATCCCCTCCAGCCCACAATTCAGGGTGGATGCAGACAACCCAAAACTTTTGTGTCAAGACAGGTGCAAGGTTTTTAAGATGGTGGCAGAAAGTCCCTGAAAACAATGCCAAGATAGTAAGAAAAGAGAAAATGAAGAGCTGAAGGATGGCACCAGCAGAGAAACATAAAAAGCACTTCCTCTCTTGCTGATCTTCTTCCTTCTGTATTGACACACTGTCAGGAACTGCTTTGCTCTCCTCTCCACTTGGTCACGTGGCACGTCCACCGTCACCCCTTGAAAAAGACTTTTTGGTGGCCATTTATTAATTTTGCTGTGGCCTTTAGTAATGTCATCTTGGCTCTAAAGTTTTCTTGAAATACAGATTTCCCCAAATATCCCTGGCATGTTATATGGCACCGGGGTAATGCGAACTCTCCTCAAACAGAAATGAAGCAAACAGTGCTAATTTATGCCTTGCTTTTTATTCCCAACATAATTTTGACTTTAATGTCCCATCCTCACCACATCAATATCTTTTCACTACTGGCATGTGGAAAGAAAAAGTAAATATTTCATTTTCCTCTCTTTTGCTGAGATGCTCACCCAGAGCTTCTGGGAGTATGCAAATGAGATGTGACTGAGGGATGCTGCTTGGGTGCTTTATGGGACATCAGGGCATGAGGATATTGCCCACGAGCATCAGTGTGAATGGAAAATTAGCTGCACTGGGAAGTGATGTATGATTTAATATAGCAAAGGATATTTACAGTAAAACAACAGCTCACAAGGATACATTGCAGAATCACAGGCTCTGCCTGAAGGATCAGAAAAGTTTATTTATTTAAGATATAAAAATCAAGCTGCCCTTCTGCTTTGTTCTGCTGGGCATTCTGAGCAGGGCAGGGGCCTGTTGCTTTAACTATGATGTATTCCCTCTGCCCGCAAAACCCTTGCACACTTCTATCAAAATTCGGGATTTCTCATCGTTCCAGCTGTGGGTGGTGACCAGAAATGCCACACAAGTGGTCACTGAACATGAGCAAGGCACATTGCCTGGGAGGGGCGTTGAACCTGGCCTGGCTGCAGCTGCACAGCTCCTGTGTGCACCAATTTCTTCATCATCCTTTTGACAGGCTACAGATCTGACCTAGTCCCAGAAATTGTGACCAAATGAGTGGGGATTCTGAGACCCAGCTGAGATTTTTTCCATTATACTCTGCCTGTAAGGAGTCTCGAAGCAAAGCTTAGCAGCAGACCCAGGACTGGGCTTAGTCACCTGGAAATGACTTCTTGAAAAAAGCGTACATCTGTCAGCCAGGATTATTTAAGTCAAAAAGAAAACCCCACTTCAGCTGAAACCATGTGCCCGAGGGAATCTGTGGCACTGGCACTCCAGTGGGACAAGGGCTTATGAAGAAGCTCTGGAGACTGTCTCTGAGGCTCGGTTTTCCTCCCAAGGAGATGGAATTGGCATTACTTTGGGGAATCCGTTCTTATTTTCCACCTATTTTATCTTAGTATTTGGAAAAATGGGGCTGGGTCCAAGCTCCAGGTAGTGCTGCTGATGGTTTCACACGGAACCCAACTCTTCCTGCTGTGCCACAACTTGCAGAACAAGTCTGCTAAACAAATATAACCTTGAGATTTGCATTTTTGAGAAAGAAGTGGCTTTAAACAGTGGGATCTTTTCTATCCCACCCCCACAGACCCACTGAATGCAGTGGCTTGGGTGTGCAGCCAGTGTGCTGGAGAGAGCTGGGGGCCAGGACTGGGGCTGGTGGAGGAGCTCATGGGAACTGGGACCAAGCTCCTTCCCACTCCATCAACTTTCCCATCAAAGTCCTGCCTTCCTCTGCCCTCATGCTTTAGTCCAGCTTTCAATGCTCACCAGTGACGTGCACGGTGAAATAAAGCCTGAAAGGGCTCAGTGCTTGTCACAGACTGTTTGTGGGGATCCGGCACTCAATTTGTCTCTGTTCATCCTGTGTATGATGGGTAATTCAGCAGCAGCACTCAGATCGTGGGGTGATAGATGCCTTGCAAATACTGCAGGTAGATTAAATTATTAGTGTAACAGTGAAAAACATTCACAGATGGGGAAGGCATGGAAGCTTTAACCCTCGTGGAAGATGTCAGTGCATGCTCAGCAACCCCTTAAAACCAATGTCCAGACTTATACCCAAGTCCAAAAAACCTTTGCATCAACTGTACAGCATAAGGGAAGGAAGGATGCCATATTTTCCTAACTTTTGCCACTCCTGGATTGGCTGTGTTTTATGCCATCTGATATAAAAGCATCCCATCCCCAGAGCTGCCATCACCCCCCAGGAGCTCCCACAGAGGGAGAGAGAGCAAAAAAGGAAGCAATCAGGGGGATCTCCGTGTCCCCACGCCTCAAAGGGAGGGCAGTGAGAAAAATCTCTCTGCTCAAGCAACCACAGTCTTGGGAGTGAAGGAGAAGGAGATGTAAAATAAACCTGGCCCTGGTTTAAAGCTGTGGGTGGAACTGCCTGCCTGCAGCCGCTTTGCTGACTGAAGTGTGCAGTGCTGGGCTCCCTGCAGTGCTTTTCAGCTCTGTCTGTGCAGCACCAGTGAGACTGAGCACGGGCAGGATGCTGAACCTGCCGCTCACTGCAGGGGCAACCCCCGCTCGGCAAAGGGGTGGTTTTCCATGATCCCACCCAGGGAAAGTGTCAGCATCACTCCACGGGAAAAAAGGAAACACACCAAGGGCTGCCATCAAAGAAATCTGAGTTCTGTGTCAGAGCATCCATCCACTCTGGAGCTGCACAGTGGCGTTTGTGCTGGGGTAACTCCCCATTTCAAGCTCCTGGGGCTGGCGAGGAAGAGGCACATGGAGCAAGCGTGGCAAAGGAGAGCCCTGCCCATGTCACAGCACTGCAGTGGCCCCTCCGGACCCCGCAGCAGGAGCTCGTGGTCCCGGGGAAGGACCTCATCAGCAGGAACAGGGCTGCAAACCCTCGGGGGTGATTATGGAAAAAGGCAGCACAGGGGAGGGAGGCTCTCAGCTCCCGAATAGCGAGGAGCTGCTTTGTGTCCCCGAATGAATCTCTTTGAATATTGTGGGGAGGGTTGGCTGCTGAAGAGCTTCTGTTCTCACAAATCTCAATTTCTTATCTGAATCTTATTCACTCACATCTTCAGCACTCATTTCCATGTGCTTTTCTATAATTGCAAATCATAAAAGTTTTAAATTTACCTCCTTTCTGTTTCATTGATGATACCCCTCACTACTAATTCGGAGGCACTTCTGGTTGGAGTTGAAGCCTAGGAAAACTTTGATTCCCTTGAAAAATAACAGATATTTCCAGGATGTGTTTATATTGGCCTTTATATCGCACAAAAGAAAGGAGGAGGCTGCAGAGATGTCAGACAAAAATCTCTCTTCAGCATGAAGGCTGAATGGGAAGCTACTTTTCCTGTTTGCATATAATATATGCTGCTCTTTCATGCAGCTCCTTTAATCAGGTTTTGTGATCAAATTCCGGCCTGTTTTGTGTAATTCACTGGGCTGGTTTTACACATGCTTTGCAAAGAGAAAATGTCAAATGCTTGTACTTGCACAGCAGCTGCAGGAGATGTGCTGCCTGCGAGCAGGGCAGGGGTGAGGGCCGGGGGGTCTCGGCGCGGCCACAACAGCGTCACGCGGATGGGAAGAGGGGAGATACTGAGCGGAACAAGTGGAACAAGAAGTCACCTTCAAAGCTGCCTGTGGGAGAAACTCGGACTCAGCAGCAGCATCCTGTGGAGCTTCCTGGCAGCTCCTGGCTGCTCCTTTCTGCTGCTGGGATGGCTCCGGCTGTCTCTGGGCCGAGCGGAGCCAGAGCTGGGTGTCTGTCAATAAGAGCAGCTCTCTGGATGTTTTCACACTCCTGCCGCGTCGGGATTGTGCCAAATGTGAGCAAACACAGCAAATAAACCAGCCCGGGGCGGGGCTGTGAACTGGGGGTTATCGGGTGTGAGGTTACAGCGGGGCCGGTGGATGAACTTGAGCAGGGGACAAAGGGAGATGTGCACAAACACAGCTTCGTTTAGCAGCTGGAGCCAACGGAGGGGCTCCAAAATTTGGGGGAGCATCAGCACAGCGGAAATCACCTCCAGGCAGTGTGACACCTTTCTCTTGGTTCTAAAATTAAGAGCCAGACACTGGTTATTTCTCATAGGAAGGACTGTGAGGCTGGAATGGGCTGTCTGGGGTGGAGTATGGGATGTGCCTTGTAGGACAACCGTGAGTGGGTTTGTCAGACGTCAGAAGTGACACAAGAGTGACTTGTCCCAGTGGAAAGGGACAGAAGAAACTCCAGCAGCCTGTTCCTACCCTGTGACACTGAGACTATAGAAGAAATATTATTGGATTTGGTTGAGTTTTGGAGTGGTTTTACTTGACCGATAATTTCCTGACATTAACACAACGTAAAACACCAATAATCCCTCTACAACAGTAGAAATTTACCAAACTGAGGCATTTCCTTTCAAAAAACATCCTAAAGTAGGACACTCATTGCAGTTTATGAGGATAAGAAAAGCCATCCAGGGAGCCAGTACAGGGAAGCTGCTCCTGTGGCTGATGCCAGCTGGGCTGGGAGAGTGCTGCATTTTATTTGTATTGTTCTGCCGTGTATGTCTTGTTTGCTTTTGAACAAGCCTGCTTGCACTATGAGTAAAATGCAAGCTGCATTTCTTTCTGGTTTGCTTATAATGCCTAAAACCTCTCTGAAGACTGCCAGAGACTCCCATGCTATAAACTGAGGGTTCATATAAAGAGAAAGATAGAGAAATCCAGATATAAGACTCTAAGCATTTTTACATGGAGAAAACCTATTCCTAGCCTGATTGTCTGCCTTCAAACAGATGCTAAGTAAAATGGTTTATTTAGGATGATTGATTATAGGAACCTCACTCATACATCCCAAACATATTCTACAATCACATCTTCTTTTCATTTCCAAGGGCTGAAAAGAATTTTCATATCTCTTCTCCCCCTTGTGATTTATCATTTCTGAGGCTAAGCCTGTTATCAACATGGGTTCAGTGCAGAGCTCCCAGAAGCCACACACATTAGCATGTCTTATTAAACCCAGGCTCTGGTTGGAGCTGTAGGAATAGCAACACTCTTTCTAAAGAAAAAGAAATAATAAAGGATCGAATTCTGCATTTGTTAGTTCTTCTCCTGTCAAAGATGTCTTTGGATGTCAGTGGGGCTTTCTGCTGCACTATCAAGGGCCACATGGAACACTTTAGGTGGTATTGATCTCATCAGATTTAGTCCCTACAGAAGTTAGACGCTTATTCTGAGACAGTTCCAGTGTCTGTAGCAAGTGGAGAGGGCTGTGTTTCATCCCACTCGACGGTGGTGTTCAAGATGGATCAGAAGGATTGTCCCAGAAGTGCCCATCCTTGCAGCTGCTTTTACAGGAGTCCAGCTGCTCAGCCTGGCTTTGAGCTGACCAGGTTTTAGACAGCTAATGTCAAATATGATTAAATTCATCCTTAGAGCTTGACTCAGAGCCCACTGGAATAAACAGGAAATTTTCTGTTGACCCAAGTGAGCCCTGGGCCAAGTTTTGATGCCATGAAAATTGATAAATTCAGAACATTTTCTCCCTCCAAATCAGGGTGTCAAGATGTTTTTCTTCTCTTATACCTGTTTGTCCATTGCCTTTGGAAAGATGACAAAAAGACCCAATAACCTGAATGGGAGATTTGTCTGAGGAAGAGCATCAGGACTGGGCCCAAAGAGCCCCATTTCCAAATTAATACAAGGTTACATGATAACTTGCTCTGAAGCCCATCAAAAGCAACAGAAAGATTCCCAATGGGAGTTAGCTCAGATTTTCTGTTAGGCCACAGAGGTGCTCATTTTACCTTTGCAGATGAATCATGGCTTCTTTGGGTTTGATTTTACAAACTTCCTACAGAGATCAAAACCAGCGTGTCTGAAATGTGTCCTCTGCATGACACCGTGTCACTGTGCCCCCAGTGGGATGCAGCTTCCTGTTCATTCATTGTTCTTCCAATCCACCCCTAAAAAGACCTTCAAATGAGGTGATGATTAGAGGTGCTCCTGCTGTCACTTGTGCCATCAGAATTGAGTGCCTGGTCCCAATTCCCTCGGTGCCACGGGAGTGGGCAGGTTCCAAAGTCCTCTGGGAGGTGACCTGAACTTACAGGGACATTGACACCTGTGCTCACCTTGGTCCCGCTTGGATTTTCTTTTCATTTTTCTTCCTGCGACAGGCAGATTACAAGGTTTCCTAGCTGCAGGTCCAGTGAAGGAATTGCTACCAGGAGATGCTAAATGTCTGAACGTTTGTGGTGACGCCCCCTTGAGCAGCAGCCAGGGAGGCTCTGTTGGCCAACAGCGCCCAGTTATCTCTTGGGATCATGATGTGTTTTTTGCCTGGAAGTCAATCCACTTTAGGAAAGACCAAGGATTTCTAGACAGTGGAAAAGAAGCCAGTCAGATGTCTCAGAATCAACCTGATCTGGTAAGCCTGACTTCACCCTAACCAGGAACCCATGGGCTCCAAAGTGACCTGTCCTTTGGCAAAAATGACTATTAAGAGGGTGGGGTGGCTGTGGCAGGAAGTCAGAGCAGAGGTGGAAGGGATGTGCCTCAGCTGACACCACTGTGAGGGGAGGGAAGGAGAAAATTATGGAACAAAAAGCTGTATTTCCATGCAGGGAGGCACCATTGCTCCATCACTTTTGAAGCTTAGGATTGCTGATGCAAAAAATATTTATCACTGTAATGACAAGGAAGAAAATGAAGGCTGGGGTAGATCCCAGCTTATTCATCTGCCTTTTCCCAGAAAAGAAAATCCCCCCAGATGAAGGAGCCAGGTGTGGCAGGTGCAAACAGGCAGAACCTGATCGCTCCCTGGGCTTACACTGCTCCATCCTCACTCAGCACTCACTGTCCTGCTGCTTTGCTGAAGCTGGAGCTCTGCCTGCACAAGGTTGGTGGCTTCTATTCCAGAGTAACTCCGGGATGAGGATGTCAGGATGCTGCTCTCTTCCAGGTAAGTAACTCCAGCCTCAACCACTCGCACTCCAGGTGCCGCAGTTCCCTGATTGCTCAAATCCCTGCAGAGCAGCGCACACCCTCTGGACAATCCTCCAGCTTCCCGCTCAGCCAGGGAACACAGGGAGCTTCAAAAACAGAACCAGGTAGGGCACATGCCAAGGTGAACAAGCCTGGCTGTCACTGGTTTCTAACTCTTTCACTGGCCAAGGGCAGTAAGAGGAGCATTTTGTACAGCAGCTCCTTCCCCCTGTGCAAATGGGAGCGCTCGCAGCTGCCAAAGATCCTACAGCTGATCAGAGCTCGGGAGCTGCTGACGCACTTTGTTATTGTAATTTCTTGTTCATTGTTTCCCGCGGAGCACAACCACGCTGCCCAATCGCCTGTGGCAGCGAGCAGGTGAAATGAGGCATCAAGGTGAGAGAGAACAGAACATCTACCAAAAAAAAAAAAAAAAAAAAAAAATTCCACCAGCTGAAAACACATTAGTGCTTCTATTTTCCCTCCTTTCCCATACTCTCTATTCATTCCCATCCTACCGCTGTCTGGGCCTTCTGCAAATGTGATGTGAATAGAAAACAGCCCCACAGGCAGCTCTGCTGTTTTGGATGCGACTTCTGAGAGGCCCCAGAATATCCTCCACAACCAAGAGAAACCACTTCCATGTCAGAAATTCTGGTCCTGTGTTAGAAACCAGGAAAATCTTGGCAACTGAATAATAAGGATTTAAAAAACTGGTCTTCCTATGGACTTGCATCTTGGATATGGCAGCCCATGGGGAGTCTCTGATGCCTGCCAAGAGTAGCAATTACTCCTACCCCTCAGCTTTTCCTATCCCTCCTCTATCCAGCTGCTGCTTTGTCTCACAACAGCTGGGAATATATTTTGACTTGCTCTGTGCTTCCATCCAAATGGGCGAAACTTGGTGCTGAGGCAAAGAAACAGAGAAATGGGAAGATTACACAGACGATAAATCTTACATTTCCAAGAATGCACCTCGGCCCTGAATTTGCTTCTATGGCACAGCACTGTCGTAGGGCAAGACATGGTTGAGAAGGGGTTCTGATAATATCCAGTTTGCACGTGGGGATGTCTGGAGAAGGATCAAGGGGATGCTTCAGCCTTACCCATGTGTCAGGGGAGGGCTAAGCTTTCTTCTGACCCTTCAATCCCCTCCTAGGACAAGGTGAAATTGCAGGTCGGAGCTGTTTCTGGGAGGCTGGGGGTAGTGCTGCCCTCCTGCTGGGAATGAAGGTCACCCAACCACTCCTGTCAACAAACCTGCTCCAAGAGAAGTTCCTGAGGGATAACATTGCCTGTAACTTCCCTGTCTTCCTGCCTCACAAACTTTGCCTGAGATACTGGGAGAGGAGGAGGAGGAGGGTGAGGGAGAAGAAGGGGCGGGCACATAAAATTTTAATCCTCCACAAAAAGTTCAAATGCAAAATCTAAAGGTGTATCACAAACAAAATAAAGCTCCCTGAAGTATTTGTTTAATGTTTATCCAGTTCTGAATCCTTTTCTTGGCAAACAGTCTGGCTTCCCTGTGAAGTGAAAGGGCTGGGACTGCCTGCCAAGTGTTTGAAGGCTTCAGAACAGCACATGGGAGATTGTATCACCAGGATGGATGTGAGGCAGGAGCCCATTCCCCGCACCCTGAGTCACAGGTGAGGAATGTTCATGTTCAACTAATACACAGCGATGGTATCAGGGAACACTTTCATGTGGGTACATCTTGCATCTGTTCCTTTCTTGAAAGAAAAGCAACCTGGCAACTGTCTGGAGCATCCCTGCTGCTGCCCCCTTGCCATCTGTCTTCATTATTTATTATTAGTATTAGTATTAGTATTAGTATTAGTATTAGTATTTTCATCTCTGTGCAAAGTTGCCACTAAAGTGCGGTTATAAGATTTAAAACCTTCTTTTTTTAGTGACAAAGCCTTTGTGGATCTGAGCCAGGAGTTGGCAACTGGGATTTATCTCATGGATGAAGTTCTTTTGCACTTTTCTAAGCAACAGAGGGACATTGAGTATTTGGATTTGAGGGTATAAATATGTTAAAAACAAATCATGTGCATACCTACATTCTCTAGACATATGCACCTCTTCAAAATATATATGAAGGGCTGATCTTACTGGTTTTCATATGGCTATAGAGAATACTCTCCTTCCTTATTTTTTTTTTTTTTTAAGAGAATTAACTTCTTTTAAAAGGGAGGAGAAAGCAAATGAAGGAAATCAGCCCTCTCATTTTACTGATGGCTGGTTTAGAAGCAGTTATTAGTGACAATGTCTCAGGTCAGGATCCTTTGCACTTGAGTGTCTGAATGAAAATTAATTTCTGTGAGAAAATACACCAGAAGAAGGGAACAGAGGAGAAAGGGGACAGGTAGGCCAAACCATAGGGGTAAGCTGGGGCTGACTGTTATTTTATCTTTGTCCCCCAGAACACGCAGTATTTCTGGGATCATTGTTCCCCTTTTCAGCCTCATATCTGTTACTTTTATTTTTTCCAAGACTGAAAGTCCTTGCCTCAGGCCACCAGTGTTGAAAAGACGCAAACTGTCTCCTGTCCTGTCCCTCTGGTCTCGGCTCTTCTTCCCCTGCCCTGGCACTGTCATCCGTGACAAAGAGGCACCTGGGACATCACCGCGTGTTGGGGCAGGCAGGGTGATGCCCACATTTCTAGAATCATTCCCTGCTTCCCTTGCCCGCTGCCTGCTTTCCCTGCTGGTGCAGTTGCAAACCCCATCAGCTTCTGAAAGGGGCTGTGAACCCTTTGCTGAAAGCCCTCAGTGAGTCCCTTAAACAGAGAGAAACCCCATTAGCAGTGGCAAAGTCCCTCTTCCCTTTCCCCCTCTCCAGAGCTCCTAATTAGGTCATTAATTCCTAAATCAGGCACACCAAAGCTGCTGCCACAGCAACGTGTCCCTGCCATGAGGGAAAACTGGGCTCAGCGAGGAAAGCCAGGAGCTGCTCCCTGCCCAGCTGCTCTGAGCGTTGGTGAAACAGCCCTCTGGTGAAGATCCTGCCTGGGGAATGGAAATCGTGTGTTTGCCTCTTATTGAGGAAATGTTTCTCCACGAGCCACCTGTGTTTAGATGTGCATGTGTATATTTGGTCCTGTTTTCCTCTGGCTTTCCTCCCCTTGCTAACTCGTGTGTGGCAATTATTCCAAGCGAGCCTGCGGAGCCCTTGATTGGAGATCTGGAGCTGATAGCCCTTTTCTTGGCACTCAACCACTTCCTTTGACTTCAAAGCAAGAAACAAAAGATTTTTCAAGGACTTCTATGGAAAATCACCGTTAGATATGATGAGGCTTAGGGCCGTTTCCATAGCGATGCAGCCTTTTTACATTGTGATCATTGCTGTAAAATGGAAATGTTCTTTTGTCTCTGAAAGTCTGTTCACTTATTTATATATGTGTGTGTGCGTGTGTGTTTCTTTCAGCAACAGAAAAATAAGAAAATGAATTATATCTCATGGCAGGTTCCCTAAACTGAGTCACCTTCTCACCCTGTGAGGTTTTTGTTAATTCTTTAAACTCTTGCATCAAAGAAAAACTTCATCATAGAGGCTTGATTTAGGTGCATATTAGTATTTAGGCCACCAGATTAACAGCTTTTTAGCAGAGGGTACTAACCTCTCCTTCTACCAGAGGACTGGAAATGTAATAAACAGAAGTTGATCTGGTGACCCAAAAGAGTAAATCAAGCTTCTCCTTCTGGCTGTTCCTGTCACCTTTTCATCCTGCTGTTCTCAATATCTTCATATCTGTTGCTTCATCCTGTTACTTTGCCACCACTGATCAGAGTTCACCTGAAAATCAATTATGAAATCAGAACACCAGACTCCGCCAAAACTGTGTCACTTTCCTGGAGAGGAAACACTTCTCCCTTCATTGGACGTGGAAATGGCTGTTTGGGAACACTAAACTTCAGAGGAAAATATCTGAATTTTCTCTTTCTGCTGACCAAATTATTTTTGGGCAGGGTAAGAGGAGAGCAGTGGGAAGGTGACAAGTACAGGCTGGAGGATAAAGTGTTTACTCTGCTTCCAGTTTATATCTGTGACTAGAAATGTCAGGCCCAAATGCCACATCTGGCACAGCATTTGTACGCACTGCTCCACCTCATCTGGCCCATTCCAAACCTTGCCCAGGTTATTCCTGGGACCTGTGTGATGATGGGAGCTGGGCTGAGCCAGCTCTGTCATGCCAGGGATCTTTCTGTCCTCTGTCCCTGTGCCTGCCTTGCTGTATGGGCCAGGTCCTGGCACAGCTCTAAATGGTGTGTACCCAACCTCCAAATCCGCCCCAGAGCCTTTGCTCCCTCCCAGCATCACTCTCCTGGTCCTCACCACCCTCAGATGTCCCCATGCCTTCCATTCATGATGGTGACTGAGGGACCTGCCCATAAAAGCTGTGGTTTAGCTCCTGCTGCTTCCCCATTTGTTGTTTTATTGTTCATTTCACTGCCGGTTAAACCGAGTTTTCCTCCCCTCTCTCCTCACGCTCCTTTTGCTTGCATAAAACATGATGCTGTATTGTGAACAATGTAGGAATACATTACATAAATTTCCCTTTGATATCCAGTGTGTTTCCTGCTGTAATGGAATCAGAACAGAGCAACCTCTCCTCCCCGACATGTCAGATAACTCTCTATCCACTCTCCATTAGGACAAATGTTTGCAAGCCTTTGAAGAGCTAAAACACCATAAAGCAAAAAGAAAATGTTAAGGGTGCTCCAGTGGGTATCACTGGAAATAATTGGCTTGAATTAAGCGAAGGGAGAATTTAGGCCAACTAACGGGAATAAAAGACCAAAGTCAGTTAGGCTGAGAAGTTGTCTCCAAAGCTGTTAGCCTGGGGAATAGTCTCAAAGGAAGATGGTGCAAATTTTAAAGAGCAAAATGTATGATTTAGGGAGACAGTCTATAAAGCCAGTTGGTGAAAAATGTATGACTTTGAGTCATTCTAAGCTAGACTGAGATGAAGCACTTCAGACCATAACACAGCAAAGAACACTTTGTTAGGCTGTGTGGGAGATGCTGACCTGCTGAAACTCTCCCACACTGATTTCTCATGCCTTGATCCCTCAGGGACTTGCTCCACGTGCACTTATCACACAATCATGGAATGGTTTGGGTTGGAAGGGACCTTAAAGATGATTTTGCTCCAACCCCCTGCCATGGGCAGGGACATCTTCCACTAGAGCAGGTTGCTCAGTGTTCCATCCAGCCTGGCCTTGAACACTTCCCGGAACGGGGCATCCACAACTTCTCTGTGCCTCACTACCCTCACAGTAAAGAAATTTCTCCGAATATCCAGTGCAGTGTCTCTGCACGCCAGCTGCAGCCCGAGTATTTCAAACAGGCCACAAATCCTGCTTGTAACACCAGGTGAACTGGGGGAAAGGAGATATATCCCCGGCTCCTTGGAGTGGCTGCTTATTCCCTCTTGGAAAGCACACTCCCTGTTGTTTGTTTCAGGCAGAAACCTGAAGGCAAAATTCTGCTCCTTGACTTACGTTCCTTTAACGCTCTCTCCCACGCTGCTCTGGGCTGTGGCATAAAACAGCCTGTTAGATGTCACTGAGATGTGCCTGAGCAGGTTGGAATCCCACATGGTCCAATCCACGCAGATTCCATGAGAGACTGGGAGAAAAGTACTCAAGTGCCACCCACACTTTCTGATGCTGACTAGCAACCGAGGCTGGAAACGCTACAGATACCTTGGGAGAGTGATGGCAGCAAGATGCCTTCTTTCATTTAAAGGCTTCTGCTTTGTTTCTTCTTGCTGCTGCTTTTTGATACAGCAATAGATCATACTTTTATGTTAAAATGTATTTTTTTTTTCTCATAAGAAATTAGAAAAGTAATTTTTCTCCTTGGACTATTAGACTTCCTGACACGATCTCGACAAATCCTCATCTCCATCTGGTGAAGTTCCAGTTCACAGTTCTTACCTCCATATCTTCGTCCTTCATTGCCAACCTCACCTTATGTTTCTCTCAGATTTCTCATTCTGAAGACAATTCCTAAATCACGGCTGCAGATTGAGGCTGCAAAATGCAAGGCAGGCTGGGGTCGTTCGGGATCGTGCGTCGCTCCTGACTTGGAGCTGGTTGATGGGATGTAACTCTCAATTCTACATTTCTCTCTGATTGTGTGAAGTCCATGATTTTATTCCCAGCTATTCATAAGAGTGAATTACATCCAAGCTTTGCTTCTTGGGACTCTTGTACCCAGACATTTTGGCCAGTAACCGCATTCATTCATCTCCAGTGTCGTGCGTCTAAAGCTATTAGTGCACATGCTCTTTCAAAACTCTCTTGCTCTGGGACTCCCTGTCCCCTTTGCCATCATCAGCACTCAAAAATTCTTCCAGTTTACTGCTTTCATCCTCCCTCCTGGGCTCGTGCTGATCAGATCTTCTCAATGACATGCTAAGTTGTTTTCCTGACAGTGATGCATTACACTGGACTCCATCAGCCAGGCAACCTTTGGGACCAGGCCTGGGAGTCAGGCAGCCAGACAGCTCAACTTGTCTCCATCAATCAGTGAGTGAGACTTTATGGGCCAGAATGAGGGCTACAGGTGTAGGCCACTGTCACAGTTTTAAATAAACACGATCAGTTTGCCAAGTGCTAAGCAACTCTTTCTGAGAGCGTGTTGGTAAATGTGTTTATAAAGCATAAGAGTCCAATCCATCAGCCCTCAAAGAGTCTAATCAATATATTCCAATTTGATCTTAGAGAAGTTTCGCCTCTGGGAAGTTTAATTTATTTCAACTCATGGCCATGAAAAAATGAGCAGCCACAGCACTTTGACAAAATAGAAAAAGCGGATGAGGTTGTATCCAGCACCCGTTCCGTTTCAATTTTCCATTTTACCTGAACAAATCACCCCTATGACTTGAATGACCATGAAAACTGATCGAGCAATGGAGGGAGACTGCGGGCCAAAGGGAAGAGAGGAATAAAATATGGATGGGAAACAAAAATTGCAGGACTTCTAAGATGTTTGGCTGCGTTAGAGGGGTCTGTGCAGAGTATAATTGGAATGGAATACCTGGAACTTAATGTGCAAAGTGAATGGATTGGTTTGGAGCTGCTCAGGGCTGCAAAGTTGGTGTCTGACCAGGCTGCTGTGTAGAAGCCTCTTCCCTGCATTTATACAAAACTATTCTTCTATGCTCTTGTAACTTTGGCACTGAAAACCCTACCGGCCTTTTATCACAATCTCAGCTTCAGGAACCAACTCAAATCCCTCCTTTAAAACATTGCTACAGTGGCTAAACAAAACCACCTGGGATTCTCCTGAGCCATGCCCAGGCATTGCCATACCTGAGCAAATGAGAGCCGGGAATGAGCATCTGAGGAGCACCTGTCCAGAACACACCTGCCTGAACACTGCACCTGCGAACCCTGGGTTTGCACCTTCCTGTCTGAATGCTTTTTATTCCAACTGGCCTTTTAGCAGAACTGGCAGGTGAAGCCTTGCTGAGATGATTGAGGGGTATTTCAGGAAATCCAGTGTTTATTGGCAGTGGCTCAGCCCTCTTCTGGAGGTTGATCACACTGCTCGGGTTAGATCAATGTACAAGAGACTTCAAAGTGTATTCAACAAAAATATCATGTGAAACAAATGAAATATTTGTTTCACTAACCCTCTAAGGAGTTAACCTAAGATGCTTGACATGCTTGTTGTGTGGGTTTTTTGGTGGTTTTTGTTGTTGTTGTTTGTTTGTTTGTTTGTTTGTTTGTTTGTTTGTTTTTTAATTTTATTGGTTTCCAGTAGGGATTTTGCTCAGAATGGACCATGAGACTGTGTTATACGGGGATATCCTTGGTTTTCATTAAAGATGGAGGCTGCAGGAGGACAACAGGTGTCTTCCCATTATCTCACACAATCATTT
The DNA here is from genome assembly GCA_013390045.1 of Picathartes gymnocephalus. Lineage (NCBI taxonomy): Eukaryota > Metazoa > Chordata > Aves > Passeriformes > Picathartidae > Picathartes > Picathartes gymnocephalus. The sequence goes on along the minus strand of WEKY01045003.1, from coordinate 951,912 downwards.
TTCTTCCTGAGAACCATCACTAGGTAACCAAGATTTTTTGGTGTGGTCTTGCCCTATGTTACTAGAAAGGACTTTGGAGACAATACTCCATTCCATGCTAATTTGTTAAGAATTGAAAGTACTGTCCTCAGAAAATGCAAATCAGTGGTTTATACTGATGCCAGAAAATGTAAAATCAGAAACGAGTATGTTGATTTTCTTTCCTCCAACTGCATTTCATCCTAATGTTTCTGCTTTGATCCTTCTTCCCCAATCTTATTTGATATAGCATCAGACCATCTTTTTTATGTCAAACATTTGCTTCAAAGCTTCTCATAGCCTGTGCTAGTTGTCAAAAGTTGGAGGCAACACGTTTTAAGCATTCAGCAAGCATTCTTCCAAAAAGAAAACCACTATTTCTAATGAGCGTTTGAGAGTGTGGTGCATTGCAGAAACTGTTTTTTAAGATCTGTCACAAATGATTTACTTTTATTAGCTTTAATGGCCCTTAGCTACAGGCATGGAATATAAGTGAAAATTAAGATATTTTTCACAAGATAAAAATAGATTTCCATCAGAGATGGTGGGTATTTCCCTCACTGATCCCCTCTTTCATTCTGTTTCTGAATGGACAACCCTGCTCCAGTGAAGAAACTTCATGGTGTTATGGCAGGCTCACATTCCTGTCCAAGCCTGAGACCTGCTGACTTCAGAGGCCCTTCCTTAATCATTCCCACTGCTGTCCATCAACTGCATTTGCATCTCTCCCACTGAAGTGACTTCATAGGCTTTGCTGGGATTTGGCCATGGGACATAACAAAGTGTTTCTGCTCAGAACCACAGGATTGTTTTTTCTCCTGTTGAACTGAAGAACTTGTGTGAAGCCAACATTTCTTAATTCCCTTTCATAATTTCACTCTCTCTTTCCCCTCCTCCCTGCTGTTCACGTCCTCTGTCTCAGATAAAACCACGCCCTTCCTCTTTGTGTTTTGGCCACGTTGTTCTTTCCAGATTTTGTTATTTTCAGGAGGCTTTATTAGAATGTGTTTTTATTATTATTTTTATCACCTCATTTTGTTCTGTGTTCAGTAGAGAAGGAGTGGTATAGCTACACTCACATCGTGAGGGCTCTGCCTGGAGACTCCCTGTGTGAGCAAGGCCTTGCCAGGCTCGTTCCAAACAGGAGCAATGCTCCAAAGAGAAAATGCTTCTGGGAGAGGATCTCTCCCCTCTGTGCCAACCCCCTTGCTTTGTTTCCAGCCACCGTGGGATTCTTATTCAGCAAAAGATTTTTATATCACCTGCAACCCATGAGAGCAAAGCAGGAGTCTGTGGTTCCTACTACAACTCCTCTCCATCAAAGGCTTGTGGACTTACTACAGCTGTCAGAGTTTGTTCTTTGGTTTCAATAATAGAGAAATTCACTGCATTACTTGTAAAAGTTCCAGATCCAAAATCCTCCTAAAATCCCAAGCATCTTTAGTGTCCACTTTCTAATCTGTAGCTGGTTTAGAGCTCCAGCCTGAATAATGCATCACCACTTGCAGTAAAGAGCTGTGACAACAGAGCAAAGACACTAAGGACACCTGATGCCATGAGCTCTTCCTACTCAGTCTTTGGATGCAATTTCCAAGCTGAAACCATCATTGTTTTTCCCCTTAGGTTCAGTGCAGCATTCTCCATCTGGAAAGTGCTCATTGGACTGGGGCTCTCCTGCCTCTTTCATAATCCTCAGTAATTAAGCTTTTACAGCTAGAACAGAATTGATAACTTTATTGCTGATTAGAAAGACAGGCTCTCTCCAGCTCCTTTCCCACAGCTTCATTGGCTGTGTGGTATTAAGAGAACAACCACTTGTTTTCCCTGGGGAAGTGAGCATTTGGGATGGGAACATGTGGAAGTAGCCAGATTGAACTCTTGATTACCCCAAAGAACAACAAGACTAATTTCACCAAGTCAGAGTAATTACTCTGGATTTACATCAACAGGGTTGGGAACATGGTTTGGTCAAGAGAGCAGATCCATGGAATAAAACTGAGCTAATTTTACAGGATTTCTTCTCTGAGTGCAGCCATAATTTAATGGTCATCTATAATTAGTTAATTCATTTGCTACTATAATAAATGCTTTGCGGCCCTTATAAATGTCCATTAAATGTGTCAAATTCCTTCCTCCTTTCTTCCACACACACACAATTTCCTTGGCAAGTGAGAGAGTGCAACCAAACCAAAAGGTGAAAAGAAGGCTGCAATATGAAGAGGGCATGTTTTCCCCTGTCACTCACATTCTCATGCTTGAATGAGAAACAAGTGCTCTGTAATGATGTTTTAAATGCAGCATATTCCACCCTGGAAAAGGAGGAAGAAAGCTCTTATCCCTATTTTTGTGATTACTCTTTTCAGTGGAACCTTGCTGTTTTAATCTGATGGAGGACCCCGTCCTGACTTTGACTGGAAATACCTCTATAGGTAAAGGATGGTGAAATAGTTGAAGGTTAATTGGATCTTTTTAACGAAAAAGGTTCTGAATTTGATCTACATCTCATGCTTCAGAGCTTACATGATTGGTGACTCCTAGAGCCTGGAGGAACACCTGAAAATACAGGTCAGTTAGTCACCTTTCTCTTCTGAGCTCTTGCAGCTTCTCCAGCAGCTCTCTCTCCCTATTGCACCATTTCTCTCTGTTAAAACACTTGAAGGGTGACTCTGCCAAACCCACTGGTCACAGATCACTCTCTATTTCTGGAAGGTCTGTGGTGAAACTCAAGTTAAAGCAGTTTTGACAGTCCATGCTGTGTTCTCTCTGCATCCCTACTCTGGTTTGCAAAAACTCAGAGAACACTGAATCTGGCCACCAGGATCAGCCAGGCAGGGCTGAGTTGGAACAGTCCATGGGTCACTCGTGGTCCACTGAGCAGCTTGGGGTCCCCTCCCTCAACGCAGTTGGGCACCACAGAAGGCCCAATTTATCTTTCATCCTTGTACGACTTCTTCAGTATCAGAGAATAGAAGGGAATGGAATGGAGTAGAATAGAATAGAATAGAATAGAATAGAATAGAATAGAATAGAATAGAATAGAATAGAATAGAATAGAATAGACTGAGTTGGAAGGGATCCACAAGGATCATGGAGTCCAAGTCCTGGCCCTGCCCAGGACACCCCAACAATCTCACCCTGTCCCTGGGAGCATTGTCCAAACAACGCTTAATCTGTCACTTGTATAAATCTCCTAAACCCTACCCTAGTCCCAGCACTAGGCTCAGAGCATGCAGCATTCCTTGCCTTGCTGATTTTTCCTCTGTTTAAATCCATGGAACAGTTGGATCAGTGGCCACCAGGCAGAATCTCAAGTCATGGGTTGGAGAGTGTAACTTCATCTGGGCTTCAAACCCCATAATTAAACATTACAGACATTGCTGCTTATCCACTGAGATTCCATTTAGGAAAAGGGGGGTCACTTCCCCAGCTCCCACTTTCAGCATCTATTTCCTTCTCTTCTTTTGCTTCCCACAAAGGACATCAACAGAGAGATGGCAGGAGAGTAATACAACAAACTACAACACATTGTGTAATTGAAATGGACCATAATCACTAATATTAAAGACAGTGAATCATTCTAATCGAGCTATGCTCAGCAAACAATGAAAAACTATGTGCCAGAAAAGCTAATGCTGGATTTAAAATGAACAGAAATGAGGCGAAATGGAACCTCACTCTTTATTCATGAAGGTCAATTTAACGTGATTATTTTTTCCCTGGCATCACAGCTTTGTGATTACTGTTGTATACCTCAGTGCTATTTTCTAACCTAATAACAGTAAAAAATAACCAGCTGGTGATGATTCTGTTTAAAGCAGAGACTAAATGCTCACAAAAACCTGCCAGTGAACAGTTGCACATGCTAATCAGACACAGCTCAGCCAGATTCCCAGCAGAGTCTATATTTTGCACATTTCAACTGGTTGACTACATTGAGAAATTAGATTACGCCTCGGACATTCCAGGCGCGGAGTGATCCACGTTCATTCATTCCTCCTGGGTCAAATCAAACCCTCCCTAGGTCAGGCAGACGCTTTGAATTCATCCCACTCCATATCTTCCCACAATATTTTCCCTGGTGCAGTACAAGCACACTGGGGCCTGGCTGCTCCAGGGGCAGCTTCTCCCCGGGCGCGTTTTCCCTTCAGAGCAGAGAATCGGCTCCAGCCGGGGTGGAATTGCTGCAGGGACAGCGAGGGAAGGATCTGCGCCCCTGGCATGCGTGACACTGGGAGAGGGCTCTGCCCATGGCACTTGGAGGAGAGCTGGCACCATTAATGACTGATAATTACCAGACTTGCAAACGAATGCTGTGAATTTCGGAGCGGGGCAGGAGGAGGGAGAAAAAAGTTAATTAAAAAAAAAAAAGCCCAAATGTTTCCCTGCTTGGAGGAAAGTGTTGTTGCTACTGGAACGAAGCAATGCCTTTTGTTTTGGTAATTTCTCAGCTGTCTGTAAATCTCAGCAGCAGCAAGGTTACTGGCATTTATGCTATGCGAATATAGATCTTTTTAATACACAAATAAATGCATTTTTTTACACATACCTCTTTTTTTTTTTTTTTTTTTCCTAAGATCCCAGAGAGACAAATTAGTAAAGAGGCAGAGCTTTGTCAGGGAGCCTTCATCAACTCAGCACTAATAACTTCTTTCAGCAACCATGGATAGCTTCTGACATCACAGCTCAAGCTTGTCCGAAAGCTAATTATTTTCCCTGTTATAAAACAAAGGTTCTGTATCAAAGGCCCATAATGTGACACGGCACACACTCCAGATGCACTGATTTGCAAAATAAATCAACTGTGTCAGGGTGGAATTTGGAGGAGAAATTACAACAAATTGCAATTATACTTGCAGTGGTACACTATTTAAATGCATTGTCAGTTTGTTAAATGCAATGCACCATGTGTGTCTTTTTCCAAGTTGTTTGTGGGGGAATAGAAGAAGAAAAATTCTCTTGTGTCAAAGGGGAAAAAAAATCTCTTTCTCCTCCCCTTAAACCCTGTGCAGCTTCTTCCAGACTACAGATACTGGCAGAGCAGGCTTTATAAAACATTTAATGGTGTCAGAGGAAGGCAGATATAACCAGCAGCAAAAATGTTTGGAGGCCATCCCAGCCCAGACAGAACAAATGAAGAGATGTTTAATAACAGAGAGCACTCAAACCTTCCTGATCTCCTTTCCTTGTTCAGGCTCCTATGAAGCCACATCACCAAGTAACACAGTAGGGGGAGGTTTGATTTGCTTTGTTTTTCCTCCTCCACATGGAGACAGTTTTCTTCCCTTTCTCCCTTTTCCCGTCCTAAGGTTGCCCTCCCTGAGCAGTGCCTAGATCGTGGCACTGCCTGTCTGACCATCAGGCCAAGGTCCATGTGCCAGGATGGGCACTGAGACACAGGCAGAGGGCTCACCAGGATCCTGCCCACACCAGCACGGCTCAGCCTGGGGGCTTGGGTAAGAGAGGGACAGTGGGAAGGTGGAAGGAAAGGGAAAGTTGGTGGAAAGAGGTCTCTCTGCATGGACTGCTGAGCCCAGAATTTCTCCAATGCTCTCAAAGCATAGCCAGTCCTTGGAGCACTCACACTCCCAGTCTGAATTCCCTCTCTGCCCTCATAAAGCCAGCCTCCTCCTCTGAATCTGTGACTGTATTTTCTGTTTTCTTATATTTCCCCCCTTCCTATCCACTCCTTAATTTATTTACTTATTTTATTCTCCTTTTATCACAGAACCTCATAGAATCACTGACTGCTTTAGTTTGGAAGGGCCCTTCAAGACCATCCAGTGCCACCCCCTGCCGTGGGCAGGGACACCTCCCACTGTCCCAGGCTGCTCCAAGCCCCATCCAGCCTGGCCTTTGGGCACTGCCAGGGATCCAGGGGCAGCCACAGCTTCTCTGGGCACCCTGTGCCAGGGCCTCCCCACCCTCACAGGGAAGAACTCCTTCCTAAGTTATCTGCTTTTGCCTGCGCATTTTCAGCCTCTAATTCTTGCCACATTTCCTGTTTGAACTTCTCCTGTCCCACCTTCTTCCCCATGTTGTCATCTGTTTACTCTTTGCAAACACTTTTTCTTTCATTCCCAGCACTTGTTTCCCTTCAATTTGTGTCTCTGTGTGTGGATATACACGCATACAGATACACACACACACATATATATATATATGCACATAAATCTTGCAGCTTTAGCCTTTTGCGTTTCAAAACCAGCTTGTCCCTAGAGTCAGTTTGTTATTCCAGTCTCATTCGCTTTATTGAGTTATTTTCTTTGCTGCTATCAGTCTCTAAATACAATCCAGTAAAGATACAGCAATGATTTTTGACAACCTGACCTTTCTCTGCTTTCTTACACTTGTTTAATTAGGTACCACATGCAGCTGTGGCTTGATCTTTACAGTTTTCCAACCTCCCCCACCTCCTACCTTGTGGTGGGGGGAATAAAAAAAGAGATAGATGTTGTGAAAGAAGGTCATTTTTGACAGGTCTGCCAGTAATTTCAGGTGTTGGAAGGCTGAGAGTTCTGCAGGAATTGCAGGCCATGCTGTCTGTATTTTGCTTAACAAGTTAGAGAAAATGTTGGCTGGGGGAGGTGGGGAATTAGGTGATTTACTGGTTTGATGAGGGCTTGCAGTGATTTAACCTTCAGGTATCCAGTTTTAACACATATCTGACAAACAAGAGAGGAAGCTGGGTAAAGATCTGCCAGGCTTTGCTTTGAAAAGCTGGACTCTCTGGAGTAGCCAGGCTGTGGGGTTGTGTGCAGAGGAGAGATTCCCCCTCAGATCCTTAGGCACAAACTCCTCATGCCATCCTCAAAGGGTGATGGTAGCCAATCTCTATTAGCACAGTGTGGGTGAGATGTGTTAGTTCTGGTAGTGTACGACTTCATTCATAAAATCAGAGGGACTTTCTCAGTTTCTGGTGGATCAGAGGCTCATGGAATACTTTAGGTTGCAAAAGACCTTTAAGATCATTTGATCTGTTAACCCAGCACTGCCAAACCCTGCCCTTAAGCACAACGTCCACACGTCTTTTAAATCCCTCCAGGGAAAGGTTTTTGCTCCAGGATTCAGGCTCTCAGCCCGCACACACCCCACTCCAAACCCCTGTCCCCCTGCAGTGCCAGCCAGCGCCCTTGCAGGTAGGTCTGAGCCACGAGAACCAGAAGCCACCATGAATTGTCTGCCCAAGCTGTGACCTCGTGGCAGTTTTTGCCCAGTTTTGGCAGGAAGGGAGAACATATTGCTGTTGTCCCACGTGAACTGTAACTACACACCCAAGCACACGTGAAATCCCTCCTCAGCTGGCAGAGAAATGGAGAAATGGTGCCCAAGGGTGGTGGTGGTGCCCGCAGTCTGCGGCCACATCTCTCTGTGAATTTATTGCCAGCTTTTTTTATCAGACTGCTCCTGGTTCAGCAGTGGTGGCTGCTGCATTTTCCCGTTGTGACACACATTCTAACTCAAACAATCTCCTACAGGACCATTCAAAGCCCATGCAACATAATTGGAGTCCTTCAGCTTTCCTGTGTCCTCCAGAACAGATCCTCCTCTCCTGACACAGGCAGATCCCCTGCTGATTTCCAGGTGCATGCATTACTTGTAGTTTGGTATGGATATTATTTAAGCAAAAGGACATGACAAACTGCCTGGTAACGCTGATTAATGGGTGCCCCTGGGGAATAGTGAGGCATGAGATGAAGTTAAATAACTCCAGTGTGCATTACTCACCACTGCCACACCACCTGAAGTGTCTCATTGTGCCTAAAAAATGGATTCCCTTTTAAAAAGGAACATTTTTAATGTTTCACATTAATTTTCTCCAAAGTCCTTACACTGTGAAAAATATTCCCTGTGGAAAGCCCTCTCCCCACCTCCACCATCACCACCTCCCACCAAGCCTTGCCCTGCAGGTGTCAAATGTGTATTTGACAAGGTGAAACTGCTCAGTGCAAGCACTGACAACCCTCATGCCTGCCTGGATTTATCCTGCACCCTCAGGTGATGTCTCTCTGCAAACCAATCAATTCCTAATGGGATGCAAAGCTGACTTCAATGTTTTTTCATTGGGCAGGGCAGCCTAAAAAATGGTCCTGAGCCCTTGGACTCCACCTGCAGCTACCCCAAAACACCACAGATACAGGAATCATGGAATCATGAAGGTTGGAAACCCCCTCTGTGATCACAGAGTCCAACGCAATGCTCATCACTAACCCCTGTCCCCAGGTGCCATATCTACAGGAGTTTTAAATCCCTCCAGGGATGGGGGCTTCACCACTTCCCTGGGCAGTCTCTTCCAAAGCCTGACCACCACTTCTGTGACGAAATTTTTCCAGATATCCAGTCTAAACCTCCCCTGGTGCAGCTGGGGGCCATTTCCTCCTGTGCTATGGCTTTGGCCTGGGAGGAGACCCTGACCCCACCTTGCCACAGCCAGGGAGTTGTAGAGAGCAAGGTCTCCCCTGAGCCTGAACACCCCCAGCTCCCACAGCCGTTATTAACTACACCTGCACAAGCTCTGGCTGCCCAAAATTCTCTTTTGGTGCTAACACCACCTCTTGTTTGCTAATCCCCTCCTTATGGGCACATAATCCGTCCTGAATTCTGTGTGATTGTGCAAAAAGAAATGGGCAGCTCCCAGTGTCCTTGGGTTTCATAGGAGTTCAGAGTGGAAGGACTTTGGGAGTTTTTCCAATGCCTTGCAATGTGATGACTCAAACGTTTTAAGTTATGCTTGTGCTCTTCCCAGATCTAGCAGAGAATCCAAGCCTCTGTGTTAAAATAAATAAATCTTCCTGATGCTTCGTTGAACAAATCATGTACTCATAGTAGGCCGTGGTTATTTTCCTTTTGATTTTATTTTTTAATAAAATTTATGGTTACTAAAGATCAGAGATTTAACACAAGGATGTAAACCAGCATTCTCTGATTGCATTCACAAGAGATACCACATCCTGCTATCACACAGTTCACTCTTCCAACAAAAAGATCTCTGCACAGATAAGAACCACTAGGTCATTTATCACACTCTGGAACTCAACAGGCCACATGGATAAATAGAGCAAACAACATTTTCCAGAAGAAAAAATGCTCCTTTGAAATTTATTCACCTAAAATATTGGTGTGCACTATATAATATAGAGTAATAATGTATGAACTCAAAAAAAATATGGTGTTGAGCTAAAGGGATACTGGCAGCATTCTCTTCCTGTAGGAGGAAGCACTCAGAGCAGGAAGGTTTGATACCTAAGGCTAAATTTAGGGAAGAGTGATAATTGCTTCCTTGAGTCTCAGAAATGTGTCAAATCAGCCCAGGGGCTCGGGGTCTTTTAGGCCACTGGAAATCGATATTTATCCCACCAGAATTTGTCGTTTAACTTGCTGCTAGAAAAGAACGGAGGCCCATTTGTTTCCAGTGACTCACTTTTAACCTCTGTCAGTTTATTAAGGAAAAATAATGAGTATTTAAATAACCATGATTCAGCTACAGAGTCCCCAGTGCAGGTGTGAATTCTGCACCACCAAAATGAGCCTTCAAAGGGGAAATTGCCCTTGACAGGCGGTGCCCCTGGGCAGGCTGGAAATGGCTGAGAGCAACCAAATCCCCAGCCTCATCCTAAAGCTAATATCTTGCATGACAAATTTCAAGACAGAGCAAATTTCGGCAGTCCCGTGAAGAGAAACTGGAATTTGCATGTTCCGGTGCAGGTGTGAGGGTGCTGTCACACAGGTGCTGGGGCTGCCTCACGTGGCAGCTGTCACTTGTCCCAGGTTTTACATGGGTTTTACAGAGACTTCTCAGCAGCCTTTGCTGTCCTTAGGCTGGAGATGTGACAGTTGTGTTCCCTACAGCCCAGAGTCACGAGCAGGACGCTGTTCCCTTGGTGTCATGGAAACAATTTGATTTACAGAATCCTCACATTCCTCTATTTTATTCCGTGGCAGGAAGACTTCAGAAAAAGCTGTGTTCAGGGTGTCGTCTTCTACTTCACTTGCTCAGCCTGAATTCAGCTGTGCTGCAGAATTGAGGACCTACCTGCAGCAGTGAGGGTGCTCCACTGGGATCTGACTGGTTTTCATCTTGGAGATGGGGCAAAATAACCCTTGAGTCTTGTTCTGCCTTTGCAAGTGCTGTGGATCCACAGCTCAGCTCAGCCTTGTTAAAATCTAAAGTAGGAATACGAACTAGAGGGGGGCCTGTTCTCAGTGCCCATCAAGACACTCTGCAGACCTCAACAATTCCGGGAGCTAGGCTGCTTGGTTTTAAACCTCTCCAACTGGAGTGTTTAAATTAATCATTTATCAGCACAGAGGCAGATATTTTTTATAATTGGCCTGCGGAGCAGCCCTCAAATAGGGGGAAGTGCAGGTACGAGTCCTTCTCCAAGCCCAGGCTCAGACAAACCCTCCACAATCTTTCTGAAGTTTTGAGCCGTGGATGAGGTATGTGCAAGGTCTGGGAGGAGCTGGGTCGGTAACAGAGCAGTAAAAACTGCTGTCTTGCCTGTCGAATGCTCCAAGCAGGTCTTCAAGGTCTGCAGACACTGAAACCACATATCTGAAAATGATTGAGTTACTCAAGTAATTATTAAATTGGATACCACTCAGATCTGTTCTGCTCTTTATTGTACACAGTGATTCACCATTTATAGGGCCATAAATCCATTTGAAGGAAGCACAGCAAACCCAGGCTGGGGACGTGCTGCAGAGCTTTGGGAATGAAGCTAGAGCCTCCGGGCTGGCTCCTCTCCAAGGGGCCAAGACGTGGAGCCCTCTGAGGTGGAATCGCTCCAGCAGCATCTCAGCACCTCCCCAGCCACCCCGGCCTGCCAGAGCAGGGCTAAAAGGGCATGAAAAACACGTGTGCAGTGAAAGAAAGGCTTTGTCCCCCTGCCAGAAATCTCTCTTCTTTTTCACATTACTCTCTTATCCACTCTCTCAGCCATCCTTCCTGACCACCCTCCACCAAGCCAGTTTTCCATCTGACAATCCATTTTCTTGTCTTAAAGCAGTTCTTTACCAAAGATTCACCTGTTTAGTCATTTTCCTTTCTGTGAAATGGTTTAAATTACCGTGCTTTGATCACCAATTTCACCTCCCCATACATACAGACAAGAAAAATAAAAAATAATTCCAGTGAAAACAAGGTCTATTTTGCAAACAACCTAATTTGGTGGTGGAAAAAAATAAGTGGGGGAAAATGCTTAATTACAAATATTTTGGACATCCTCTTGTTATCTCTTGCTCTTGTTCCCCTGGCAGCTGGCGGAAGCAGATTTTAGAAAATTGCCATCCAGCACTCAGAGGCACCACTGGGCTTCGTTAGACTCCTGAGTTTCACTAGGCAGGCACTGCCCAGGGAAAACATCTTGCTGTGGTAGTGATTTTGAACTAAGATATTTGCCTCCACAAGTACCTCCGGTTGTTCCTATGCAAGCCTAAATGAAAAACTTTGCTTTTTTGAGGCCTGGATTGGTCACGTACCAGTCAGAGGTAACAGAAAGAAAATTTCCACCATATCTCTTGTAGTTGATGCATCCACTCAATTTCTCAGTAAAAAAACCTGGTCATTTATGCCCAGTGCTGGCTGTTCTTTCTGGGCTCAACTTCTTCAACCTCCTCAAAGGATTCCCATTTATTTAAGACCTCTGTCAGAAGGAAAATAAAAAAAGTGTGTTTTCTCTGTTGCTCTAAGAAAGTAGAAGAAAAACCTCACCCGAATCCCATGAATTACATTATCCTGCTAATTGCAAAAGTCTTTGTTTTTCCATCTGTCAGGGACAAGGACTCAGTTTTGCAAAACTGTTGGGGAAGAAAAAAAGAATTGGGAGTTCTTTGCCAATGTGAATGTAGAAAGCATTATTGAGTCTGCAGACTTGGACGAAATTCAGTTACATTTTGCACTGTGAACTTAAAAACCTCAGTTTGGCTGAGAAAATATGTTAGAAAGTGAAAAAGCAGATGCTGCTTTCCAGGTCTGTCATTCACTTTTTAAATGTATTGCTCAATAATCACTAAAACACAGCTTTCTCAGGTGTTAAAACATCTGGGAGTCGACATCTCTCTTAACCCAGATCACTGGGAATTCTGAATTGATTCACCAAGTTTCACAGAACAGAGAAGATACCTGGGCTGAATTTAATCCCATTAGCTGGATGTCCACATTTCAGCAGCCTCAGCTCCTAGATCTGAGCTGTCAGCAATCACCTCCTCTGTGTGCACGGAGGAAGTCAGTGGTCTGCAGGAAAATGCCACGGAACAGGCGGAAAATCCAAACAAACTGTGCTTCCACTCTGCCTGAGACACTGCAGGGGCGGGGAAATGTGTGGGCAACCAACCTGGCAGTGCCAGCTGTGTGTGCCAGCCCTGCCTGAGAGCCAAACCAGAGCTGGACAAGGGCTGACCCACGGGCAGCAGCCGACAGAACGAGAGGACGCAGCCTTGAGCTGCACCAAGGGAAATACAGGCTGGATATCGGGAAAAAGTTTTTTCCAGCAAGGGTGATAAAGTACTGGAATGGTCTGCCCAGGGAGGGGGTGGATTCACCATCTCTGGGTGTGTTTGAGACAAGGCTGGATGTGGCACTCGGTGCCAGGGTTGAGTTGAGGTGTCAGGGTTGGGTTGGGCTCGATGATCGCGGAGGTCTCTTCCAACCCAGTGACTCTGGGGTTCTGTGAGTGGGGTTCTGTCTCCCAGGCACACGGGAATGGGCCTTTCCCAGAGTCCTGGGCTTGTTCCAAGCCGCTCCACACCCACAGCAGGGCTCCAAGGGCGTTCCAGCAAACCATCAGCCCTGAAAGAAAGACCTCGGCCACCTCTTCCACCTGCTCCTCACCTTTCCTCTTAAAATATTCATAGTGCCGTTGCAGCTCACTAAAAGGGAGGCAGGAACGTGCAAAATACGGATTCGCTTTTAAAAACAAGTAGTTTGCTGGTCACTGATTGTGTGTTAATTGGTATGGTTGTGTCCCTGCTCTAAGAAAAATGCTCCACAGGTGGCTTCAGCCTGAGGAAAAATGGAGTTTTTGCTCTAGCAATCCTGTTTGTTTCCCGCCACCACCCCTCCAGCTACCTTCTAATTGAACAAAGTGAACTTAATTTGAATTAAACTGTCAGAAGTCTTCCACTTAAATTGATTTATCAGCCTTCCTGGCTGAAATGGATTCATTTCTGCACAATATATATGAAGTGTGTGTTGATGGATAGCATTTCACAGAACGGAAACATTTTTTATGCATCTTCATTGGATTCAGCTCAGGTATGGAAAGGAAAGAGGGGGAAGAAGGGAGGAGGGTGGGAGAAGGAAGAGTAAGTGTGCAAGAGCACAAGAGGGAGGGAGCACAAGACAGAGAACTCCAACTTGAGAGTGAAAAATCATGTTTTCGATGACTTTGTGTGTCCAGAGCCCCTGCAGAGTTCAGAAAGCCAAATCAAACCAGTGATACACCTTTCAAAAAGAGGCTTCTGTGGAAGGAGCTTTGGAGAGAGGAAAATCCAAAGCTTCAGCCAGCTCCACTAACAGCCTTTCAGCTGTAAAAAAATTGTATTGTTTTTATTTCTGCTATTTTCCTGACCTAGAGTGTGTTTAATGCAGTAGGAACCATTTGACAAACTCAATTAATTTCCACTTAGAAGGAGGTATTTAATCTAAAGAGTTTTAGATTAAGTGGGCCAGGTGCAGTTGTACTCTCTGATTGATTGAGTTAAACTTCTGTTCATTTCCTGCCATGCCAGAATCAAAAATTTTTCAACAGTTTGAGTCTTCTGCTCCTTTTGCCTGGCACATTTTCCTTCTGTCCTGTACACAAGAATGGTGGATGGGCTTCAAAAAGGGCAGCAGCTCCTGAAAATATTTGAAGGAAATGTCACAGGCTGGGAATACTGAAGTGGAGATGGCCAGTGTGGAGAAAGCAAATGGATTTCACTGTTTGTGGGCAAGGAAGAAAGGGAGGGGGAGAGGGTGTTTATTGGAAGTTACCTGAACAGGCTTGATGGTCGGAGTGAAGGATTTGCATCCAGCCAACCAGAGCTGGAAGGGATGGATTTTTCTGAAGGATTGCTCACGTGGAGTGCTGAGCACCCAGCTCTGTTCCAGGTAACAAAACCCCTGAGAACAAGATCTGAGGTTTGACTGAAAATCCCTCTCCCCCCGGCCTCACGCAAGACTGATCAAAGCCATCAGGAATGTTCCCCGTGGTTTCAGTGGGCTTTGGAAAGGTCTGAAGTCAGCAGATGTACAATTCCTGCTCGTGAAACCTCCTGCAGAAAATCAGAGAGCTCTGCCACCAGTGAGTGCACAGCAACATCCCAGCCCTTAGCAGAGCCCAGCTTCTGATGGAGGTTGTCACAAGGAGATGCCAGAAGTGTGCTCCCCTTACACCCCCTCCCTCCTGCTCTTTCTCCAGCAAGAATATGAATCAAGCCCTGAAGAGAGCTGTCAGTGAGGGATGATTTTCCTGTGATTATTGCCTGGGTGAGAGATTATGCCTTGTTTTTTTGCAAACTGCCTTATTTGCAGAGCAGAACACATTGGGCTCATGTCCAATTGATACATTCCTCTTCAAACAGCAGATCCAACTACAGAGTGAGATGCAAATTTAATTATTCCACATGTAGGAAACAGAAACAGAGTCTCATTGTTAAATTTGTTCTCCTACGTGGGAAAGATAAAAAACAAAAAAAAGATGCTGAAGTGGCCTGTGTGAGCTGAATACATTTCACTCCCCAGAGCTGGAGCGAAATGAACTCTGTTGCTGCTGCAGAAGCCTCACTGGATAGAAATTTTTTCTTTTTCTTTTTTTTTTTTTCCTTTTCTTTTCTCTATTCAGAATTACGATGTGCTGCTGAAACTTCTTCCTCATTTGCATGTGTATGTGCAATTCATGCCCCTTTTCCAGGGAGTGTTTTGGGACTACATCACTTCCCTTTGAAAGTGGTCTCCCAGGATGAGAACCAAGCAAGCTGGACCTCAGATAGTGGGACATCTAAACCTGAATTGACACAGATGTTTTTCCTTGAGGATTTGTTCCTCTTGTCATGGCTCAGTGAAAGCTGCTTAGGGGACCACTGTGTGTCATCTGCAGACTGTTCCCTGCTGTGCTTTACAAGAGGGTGGGAGACCTCTCCCATGGTCCCATTTCTCAGCTTCTGAGAGGGAAAGGGATCTTTCTGGAATGTTCTGCTCTCTTTCCCTCTCTCTGCTAGTTGCTGCAGCTTTCTTCATGCCCTGCTTAGCTCTTGCAGCAGTGGAGCACAGATGTGCTGTGGGCATTACCAGTGGGAGGAGGTTCGTGGGAGTGAGCACCACCTTCTTTGGTTCTGGCTTATTCGTCTCAAGGATTAGTGAAGGACAAAGATCAGCAACTTTGAGGACAAGGTGATCATCCATCAATCCACCTCCACAGCATCTGGCACCAGGGACTGGTGCCCCAGCAAGAGGGGAACCCAGAAGGATCCTACAGTGATCTGCTGCAAGAACTGGTGTGATTAAAGGGCAGCCTGAGCTCAGAGTGTGGCCTTTTTACCAAAAATGTGATGCTGTGCAAGGCTGTGCTCCAGGTCTCTCCCCTTGAACCTGCAATTCAGAGATGTCAGATTTGTCTCTAGGACAATTTGCCAGATCTTCTTTGGATGGCACCAGGAATCCCATCCGTAAGCTGACCGTGACTGATGAGGTCTGTTCTACAGCCTGGAGCTGCTGCAGCTCCCCTGCCTCAGACTGGCAGCTGCCCCAGAGCCAGTGCCACTCTCTGTCCAGGATCAGCCCTGCTGGGCCTTCAGGACAGCTCTTATCTCTGGGTATCGGGAACAGCCCCTGTGCATTGGCAGCCAGAGCAAAACTCCAACTTTTATCTCCCTCATAGCCATCAGCTACTGAGTAATATTAACATTTTATGGGGATAGGGAAGATGTCCGTGGAAGCAGCCTGTGTAATAGATAACAAATCACCCCACAGAGCAGAGGCATTCCTGGGGCACTCACCTCCTGCTGCTCCGTTGCAGATGCTCCCAGGATCACCTTTTTCCATGAGCTGCCTGTAACTCATGTCTGGAGATGTGCTCCTTTCCCGCACACAAACCCACCAGGATCTGCTTTGTCTGAGCAGATTTCTGTACCAGGAGCAGAACAAGAGGTGAGCAGGGCTCTGGGCCAGTGCAGGGTGTGATGGGGTTTAGATCCGTGCTCTGTATTGGCAGTGGCATTTTTAAGAGGGTCCCTCTCCTGAAATGATCAGCAGGATGCGAGAGGCAGGTGTTTGTGGGTTTTAAACACGAGTCATTTCTGTGATATGGTTTGCAGCACAAGCCCCTGACAGAGGTACAGGTGAGGCGGTGAAAAGCTGCAACACAAGGGCAGCCAGAGGCAAGGATTCTTTAATTAGTTTTTACACTGGAAAAAGGGTTTTTGTGGCCACACTTTTAGCTTGGGGGAATCCTTAGCCCAGCTTTGCATAGCCTGAGCCTGCTTACCACAAAAAGGAATAGGAGTTAGCCAGACAGAGCAAATAAACACTGGGTTGCAGCTAAAAGAACATAATTTTCTCCCAAATTCTTTCTATGATTACCATATTAAATGATCAGAACATTTGCACTGGATCAGACTGTACAGATGGAGCATTAAAAGGTCAGCTGTTAACCTGCAGAAGCAGAGAGACTCCACATCTCCCTTTAAGATGATTCTCCATCCTGAATGGGTCCCCATGGAACTCCTATAATAATATTAATGCTCTGAGTGGCCATGCAGCAGCTCTCATTTGCGCTGCCTGGAACCTCTTCATTAAGACTCAAACTCTCACCCCGAGGATGGGTCCTGACTTTCTGATGGCCCTTGGACAACTGGGGAAACTGAGACACAAGGAGATTAAGTTCTTTCAATTAAAAAAAAAAAATCAGTCTCAAATTCCTAATTCTCAGCCTCTTCTTCCAGTCTTCAGGTTTCTACACAGTAGAGTTTGTTGTATTAAATATTAAAAAAAATCATGGAACTGGGGAATTTTATAGATTGTGGGTCTCTTCTGATTAAATTGTTCAGCTGTATGGTCACTTATTCTAAAAGAATTAAAATTACAATATCTTTGATTCTTGAAGGAATAGGAAAATCAGAGGCAATGAAGAGTAAGGTGTTTCTCACGCTCGTATTCACAGAATCCAGGCTGGTCTGCCCTTGGGGTCAGCTTACAAACTAAAATCTGTGTTATTACTTAGCCCCTTTGGGACAGATAAGAACTCTGTGCCAGGCTTGATCCTTAGAGCCTGGCAGGGTCATGTATTTGCTTACATTTGGGTTCAGGAGAGGATTTAAGTCCCTGTTTATCTTACAGGCTCTTGGCAGATGCACAAACTGCCAGGTATTTTTCACTGAAGAATGAGCCCCTCAGTGAATCAAAGCCTCGTTCCATCCCCACAGCAGATGGAAGAGGTGAAAGCCTGGCCCCACCTTCCCAACTTGCTAATGGAGCCGCACAGCTGGAATACAGATGTTGCCACGCTTGCCTCTATTTCAGAAGGAGCCAGGAGTGGAAGGAGGTTTGAGATTTAGAGCATATCTGTACTCACAAGACTATGCAAATCATTTATTACTCTGGCTTCAAGCCTGAGCTTGGAGGTACAATACAGGTTAATTAAAGACACGGGAGAGTTTGAGGAAGATGCACAGATTGGACCAAGCAATAGTGATGTTGCCAAGGCTGAGAAAAGAAGTCCCAGGTTGATTCCTGGAGAGAAAATCAACACCACAAACCAGCTTTGGGTGGGTTTTCTTTTTTCTTTTTTTCTTTTTTTCCCCCTTGTTTTTTTTTCCTTTTTTTTTTTCCCCTTTTTTTTTTTTTCCTGAGAGGAAAAGCACAGCTTCATGCTCTGAGCAGAGCTGGTGCAGAAGTGGAATGGTCACTGTTGATTGTGGTTATCCCCATGACTTCAGCAACATGGGGACACTGGGATAAACTCCTGTATGTGCTATGAGTCACTTCCAGCTTGAGATATCCTATGGATCTGTGAGTGTGTGTGTGTCCCAGTTCAGCCTGTTAATGAGTCCCAGAGGGCAGAGGGTCTCACTCTCCACCAATGGGGAAGCAAGTTTGCCACTGTTCTGACAGAGCGAAATCATGAAGGCGTGGGATGAACTCCTGGAAGACAGGCTTCAGTCACACACCTCCTGCTCCTTCAGTCAGAACAGGGGCAATCACAGGGAATTTGGTAATGGACACTGAGAGAGGAGTCAGGCGGAATCACCCAATATCTTGTCCAAATCTCAAATACTTTAGTGGTCTTTGCATGCCAGGACTGTTTTGCCTCTTTTATCCACACGTTCGAGGCTCAGCAAAGAAATTGGTATGAAATTGTAGTTCCTACTGCTTCTACAAGCACTAAATCTTGCTTTATTTTTCCTATTTTCTTTTCTTCATTTTTTCTTTAATAGCCATCCAGGCTCCTTTACTGAAGCTGTAAAAAACACAGGTTATGAAAAGCAAAAGGGAAAGGCTGTTTCCAGGCAGAGGAACGTGTCTCTGGATCTGTTTGTGGACTGAGCAGCACAAGAGGGGACCCCACCCTCAACATGTTTGTGGGATGCATCACACCACAGAGATCTGAATGGAGCCCTCCAGGCATAGCTGTAATGTAAATATTAATTAACATTAATGGTCTGTGGCCTTGCCTGTCAGCTGGAGACCAGCAAGGCTGTGTATGGCTGAGGATGTTAATTGGTTTTGGAGCCCTGAAAGCAGAGGCACTGTTGGTACAACGTGCAGAGCGGCTTCACTCCCACTTGCCCATCCCACTCTGCCTCTGGGTCATTTGCAGGGAGGGAAGTCACAACTGGGATGGGATTCTGGGGCTGCTGCAGAGAGCACTGGAGGCACAGGTGTGAGATGGGCTCCGAGCTGAGCTCTGTGCCCTGCTGCGTGCTCCTCGTGTTGTCAGCTCCAGGCACAGTGCCACGGATCTGGCGTGCTGGGAACGCTGTCTGCAAGGGGTAGGTCACACTTCCAAAAGCATTTCTCACTCTTTGAGCAGATCTCTCCTTGCTGTGCCTTGCTCCTCCCGCAGCCGGGCACAGAGCAATCCCCTGGGACTCCAGCTGGAACATCCCAAGTTCCCACTTGCTGCCATATTGTGGGCCCAACTCTCAGCATCAGCACCTCGCCTGCTCTCCCTCCCTCCCTCCGTCTCTCTGCAAGCACCTTCAATGAATTATTAATTGCAGCTCATCCAATTAAAGGGCTCCTTCTTGTTAATAATTCATGGCTGTGGTTGGCTGGCGGGCTGTGCAGCACGAGGGCTGGCGTTTGGGTGAACAGAGAGGAGTGAAGTGCAATAAAGAAAGGAAGAAATCAATAGTGGAGCACAGGCTGTACACATCCAGGAGACTCTTTATTATATCTGAGGATTGCTTTCTGTGATTGCTACCATCATTACTTCTGTATTTATTTTTTAACGACTCGTCCATCATGGAGCCTGAATACATAACGAAAAAAGGCCAATTGCGCTAAACCAGTTAAACTCTTTTAATGCCTGGCACTGGGCGAAAGCAGTAATGAGCTCATTTTGTCTCTACTCCCACTTAGGGTGGAAGGTCCCTCATCCAGGAGACAGTTTCATTGCTCTCTCTGTAGGTTAGGATAGATCCACTGCTTTTCCCTCTGGAAATGGACCCATCAGTGATGTTCACGAGAGTAACCTGCAGCTCAGCAGCTCTGGTACGAGTGCATCAGGCACTTCCCAGGACAAGGGGATGCCAGCAGAGTATTCAGAAAACGCATGAGCGTGGTGCTACGGCAAAACCAACATTTATCACGGCAAGGAAGAAAGGAAACAGGACTGGAAGCCTCTCCCAAGATTTGAGATGAGCTGGTGTTAGGGAGAGGGTTGCTGACATAGCCGGGGATGAGGGCCATGGAAGCTGTGCACGTTAGAGGGGATACGGCCTCTTACGGGGCACGTCTGAAATGCGACGGAAAGGACATTGTAGCTTTTGGTATGGGAGCACAGTCACAGGGACAAATCCAGACTGGCAGATGCCCAACCTCCTTGCTGTCTCAGAAAGAGGCACACAGAGAATGCAGGGTTGGAGGAGAAAGCCAGAGCAAATCAAGGTAGAAATGAGATGCACCATTTTTTGCCAGCGATGGCAGCCCACTGAAAGGAAATGCTCAGCGAGGCTTTCAACAAGGGTGTGTGGAGATGGAAACCACACTGAGACTCAAAGGCTCCTGAAAGGTGTGTCTCAAACACAGAGTGATGGTTTACAGCTGCTAAACAACTCAGTAAACTGGTGGAGACTCTATTGCGCAGGAATTCAGCTCAAATCAAACCCCTGTGTCTGCAAACGTCTTTTGTCTTTCTTTCACAGGGGTCATACCCTCCTTTTATAAGCTTGGGAGCTCTGAGGAGGAGGCCAAACAGCTACTGGGGAACTCTTTGTAGCCTCACAAAGGAGGATATTCTCCTTTAAACCACATTTGATGGAAGCCATAAAACACCCATTGTTAGTGTGAGGTACATCCAGCGGTGCCTGTGGGCTCTGAGGTGATTTTGAAAGAAATCCTGACTTTGTGCAGCACTTGCTACAGCAAGACTTCAAACCAGGCCTGGTGTCCACCACTCTGCACATGCATAATATTGAAACATATTTCATAACCCGTTCCTGCATGGGAGTGTGATGTGACTGAATCACACATTTAAAAACATCTAGGAACTTGCAAAATAATAGTTATTCTTTTTTTAGTGCAAGTGATTTTAGTGCCGGTTTGAGAACCCTGAGGAGAATGTGGCATTCAGTCTTCATGGCCCATTCAGTCTTTGGTCTCTCAGCTGCAATTTCCAATTAGTGCTAATTTGATTGTGGTTCCTGTGGTGTGGACCATGAGGACCTTCTACACACAGCTGATCTGGCACTGCAGCTTGGTGGATCTTCACCAGTGGACAGCTGAGAATTTGAGACTCTGCCCCCAGCCCTGTTTAAATGTTCTGCTCAGCCCCAGCTCCTGGTTAGGCTGCTTCTGAAGGTGTTCACGCTGACGTCCAGTCACTCATCATTTCTGTTTCCAAAGTCACATCCTAATTCCTGGCTCCATATACTACATGTGCACTCTGTATGTCAGATACCACCAAAATAAGGCCCCAAAACTATAAATTGGCACAAAAGGAGGGGACAAATCCCATGAAACAGTCTCAAATATTTAGTGGAGAGCTCTGGGTGGCTGGTCCAACTCCTTGCATGAATAGCTCAGCAATCAGATACTGAACATGCCCAAGGGCAAGGGCAGTTAGTGAGGGTTATTTTAGTATCTCAGGAGGAAGAGAGGATGAGGCGGATCTGGGCATTGCCATCCCAGGCACAGGAACAGCTCCTCTGCACAGGTTTGGGGACAGGATCTGGCAAGTGGCACACACCACTGCCAGCTTCCCCAAGCCACAGCTGCATGCCCACACAACTTTCTCCTTTGGAAAGAAAAAGGGAACTACAGACATAATTGTCCAGTTTTTTGCAATATCTCAATTTGTTCCCTGTGCACTCAAAGATCAATTCCACAGAATGAAACCAAAGTGAATTTGTAACATTGCTGTGCTTGTGAACAAGAAGAAATTCAACAGAAAATAGCAGAAGACCAAATGTCTGCTTTGGTTTTTTGGTTGTTTGGGGTTTTTTACCTTTAGTGATATTTTCATAAGGGGAAAATTGATCTTACCTCAAATCTGGAGCTGAGTTATGGAAAAACCTTGGTTTCAGCTTGCAATAAAAAGGTGGAGATGTGGGCACAGATGATGCCCCACTTCCAAACACCTCTCTGGAAGCTCCAGTGCAAATCCAGTTCCCTTCCTGCACTGCTTTGTACAATTTGATTTTCTACCCAATTCTCTCTCTGCTGTTTGCTTTATGTGTCTGTTAATACATAAGTCTGTTCTTTTTTATCTTGCTTGTGTTTTTGGCTTTTTTTTCTTTCCCTTTCCCTGCTTAGCACTAAACTGCAGCACACACATTGTGCTTTCAGCTGCCTGTGATCTGTCAGCGGGCCCAGGAGCTTAGTCTGAACAGGCTATGTAAATATTGTCTCAAAATTACAAATATTCAGAATGGCAGTAATATATGGGGCTTTTGTTAAAGCATCTTGTTTCACGGGCTTAAGCACAGGCTGGGAAGCACGGAGATGTTGATGTGTTATTTGTACAAGGGACACACACTCACGTGTACACAAAAGCACAACATTGTACAAATAGCAGTTCAGGCCATAAATATCTTGGCAAAATTGCTCCCGAATCAAAACAACCCCCAAAAGAGACGTGATGGAAATGAAGTCAGACTGCATTGCTTTCGGGGCACACACCCTGCCTGCTCGGTTTTTTTTTTATCCCCTCTGAAAACGGGTGGAAAACTCCTGGTGCTGAGCAGCCTATTCTGGATCAACACATTTAGTAACAAAATGTACCTTTGTATCTAAAAATCTGAGTGTCATGAATATTTAACGTGGGAGGAAAGAATGATTTTGTCGGTGTGTAAAGCAGTCCCAGAGAGGCTCGAATTCTGCCTGGTTTCTATTAACTCTCCTTCTCTGTAAACACACTGAGTCATTTGCTGCAGGAGAGGTGTGCGAGCACCGGGAGGGAAAGGCACACGGGGGTGAAGAAAAATCCCCACTGCCATGCAAAGGGAGGGAAATGGATCGGCTGGGCAAATTGCTGCCTCCAGCCTCAGCCCTGGCTCTGCACAGCCAAGCTGAGCTGCAGGTTTGAGCCCAACAACAGCACAAATATGAAAAGTCTCCTGTGCTGCTAAAAAAAAAAAAAAATCAATCGTGTCTATACACACTGACCAACCTCCCACAGGGCAAACCAGAGCCCCAGAGCCACCCAAGAGGAATCTTACATTGGTGAAAATGTGAATGAAAATACCTTTCCTCCACTCATCTCCAGTAGCTTCACACCAAACTTGTTCTCTGTGGAAAGACATGGAGGTTATTGGGGTGTGATGGGCACCCAAGGACCTTGTGAGCCACATGCACACCATGAAAACTCCAAGCTACAAACAGAATGGGAGGCAGGAGCTGTCCCTGCTTTTGGGACCCTGGCTTGGAGATGCCTCTGAACTCAGGCAATCATATCAGTACAAGTTGAAGTTGCAGGCAGCAAACCTCCAAGTTAAACACATCTCGAGATTCTGGCTGTGCATCAGGGCACCAGCAACTTCAGTTTGTTGTTCTCCACTCTGATTTTCTCTGTGTTTGCTGAGATTGCTGTGTATTCCAGATTCCTTAGTCCAGCCTTTGGACAGCAGCAGGGCTGGGGAGGTGCAAATTGAGACCTCCCTGAGATGAGTGGGATCACTTTTGGGCTATGTAGAAAGGGAGATTAACCTGGGGAGAGGAGGGTGCTGCAGCCTTCCCTTCCCCACTCTGCACCAGCACATCCCAGGGGTGCCCAGGGTACTACAGGTTTAACAGGATTTGCCCCTTCCAGCTCTCCGTTACTCCAGGTTTCATATGACAAGAGACACAGTGCTTGTATATTCTGCTTGGACCTGTCGTGCTCTTTTGCAAGAGGAGCTGGTTTGGCATCAGCCAGCAGCGGAGAATTCTATCCTAAGTTGCTTTTTCCCTCCTGTCTCTACCATGCAGGTGCCTGGAGCAGCCTTTGAGATGGGCTGCTGGTACCAGGCTGCCATCCAGAGGGGAAAGCCGCGGTGCTGGGAGCACCAGGCACTCACTGGATGAGGCACTAAAGGAACAGCTCTGGTCAGGAAATCAGAACCGGGTTTACAAGGCGTAAGGATGGGTTTTGAGAAGGCTCAAATGTTTAAAGTAATTTTCAAGATCCTGCTGGCTTGAAGCAAACACTTGCCCCAGAATCCTTTCTGATGAAAATGAAGATCGTGAGCAGCAGCAAAATCTACAGATGCAAGGAAATAACAATAATTGTTGCACATGGCACTTGTCACTGCAAGATTTCAAGCACCTTACCCTTTGGATATTTACAGCTCTGCTCTCTCCATTTTGGGGGTAATAACTCACCATCTGGCCACAAACTTGAGCCTTTCCCTGTGCAGGTAGGACTCAAGACCTAACCCTGGACTGTGTCACACCCAGAACTGTGACCAGGACCCAGAGCAGCTGTTCCTTGCTGTTTGAGCAGGGCCTGTTGGTGTCTGCTCCCCCAACCCCAGACCACGTCCCTCAATTGCCATCAGTGAAAAAGATGGACACACTCCAGCAGGACAGACACATCCATACATTCCATACCTATTAGCCTTTTCCACCCATGGGCTGTGTTCATATATACACCTGGCCACATCTGTGCATACAGTCAGGACCTTTGAAGTGAGAACATGTAAATACATGCCAGTGTACCTATTACGTACAAACACAGAGCCAGGCTCTTGCTCTCTCTATAAATGCAGGGTGATCAATAACATTTCTAGTGCAGGGAGTGAGCAAAATGCCTTGTTAAACTAATAATTGCACAGGAACCAGATCCTTCCTATTACAATCTTTTAAAACCTTTCTAAAATTTTTACTCCAAGGCCAGCTTTCCTGTGAGACCTGTAATTACTGAGTGTTGGAAAGAAAGGAGCACCACTGGCCTCTCATAGAAGCTGCCCAATGGGCACAAAAATGGGGCTGCACTGAGAAAGTGGCCCCTGTGGAGTCTCCTGATGGAGACACAAACCCGTGGCTTATGCTGTCCATCTCCTCGTTTACAATTAAAGCTGTCTCGCTGTTGATATTCCAGCAGCACCTGAAAGCCCCACTGCAAAAGGTGCTGTGCAAACAGAGAGGCAGCAGCCTCGCTGCAAAGGATTTACAGCCCTGAGAGATAAAGTGTGCAGGGGGGAGGCCTGTGCAGAGGGGTGAGGAAGAAGAAGGACAGCCAGTCCTTCAGGGTTGTGTGTTACCAGAAGAAAAAGACAGGGGCCAAGCAGCTGCCACTCAGCCTCTCAGATTTAATCTCCAAGAAACACATGTGCAGCTTTAGCCAGGAACATCCATGTTATATTTATGTGTGTGATCACCCCACAGGGCAGCAGCGATGCCTCAGCTGCACCTGAGGTTTTGGTACCTCTCAGGTGTTATCTGACTGCAGGGATCCCCTAAGTGAAGCATATTTAGAGTAGTGAAAACACCCTCGCCCCAAGCACAGCTCCAAGGAGGCTTCCCTGGGGTTGGGGAAGGGGCAGGGCAGCTGCTCTGTGCTGCAGTTGCATGACATGGCCAGCAAGGCAAGGAAAATCCGGGAGGTCTGTGCCTGTGGTTGACAGAACCAGGAGATGCTGACGTGGTCTGGGAAAGCCGGAGAGGAGGAACCCCCAGGCTGAGGGTGGTGTTGTGCATCTCCCACAGCAAATCCCACTGCAGTGAGTGCAGTGAGGATCCCTCCCAGCCAGAGCAGGCAGGGAAGTGTGCCAGTGCCTTGTCCAGAGCAGCACCCTGCCTGCAGTCCCTGGAAAATCCACCTGTGAGTGAGGCACGATCTTCTCTGGCAAGGCCACTGTTTCCGTGAGGCTTTTCATTAGCTGGGGAGCCATCCATCCCAGGCAACCTCAGTGCTGCAGGGAAGGAAGGCAGGAATCAGGGAAGTGAGCGAGCCGTGGGCTGTGTTTGGTTAAACAGTGTCTTCAGGCTTCAAAACGAACGCATATGGGAGGGGGTGTGATGTGGGGACACTCAGCTTCCTTCCTCCGAGTTAATTAACCTCCCTCACCTCCGTGCTGTTATAGACACAGGCACTTCTGCTGCATATGTCAAGGGCATAATTAGCACAGGCTGAGCAAACCACACACGGGATGGAAACGTGCCTGCGAGATGGACACAAGTGACAGCCGGGCATGGGCAGGGACAGCGAGCTGGGCACAGGGATGGCAGGAGTCAGTCTGAGCTGATGGACGGGAAGATAAGGGCTGCCCCCTCTCCCTCTCCTTCATCTGCTGTCTGCTGGGAGGCTGCAGCCACCAAAGGAGAGCAGAATCTCTCCTGGGGGGATGACAAGGGTGAGGAGCAGCTCAGTGATGGAGAAAAGTCTCTCCTCAATTTCTGTTCATCTCAGACCCTCAGTATTTCCAATGTCTTGGTGCCTAGAGGGCACAACCTTCCTTCCTCATTCAGATCCTCAGGGAACCCTCCATGACACAGGAGAAAGTCTGCGCCCTCCCTGCCCCCTCTGCAGCCCTGCCCAGCCCTCAGCTCCCAGCACCTCTGCAGCCAACACCCCATCACCCCCCAGGAACCTCAGTCCCACATTCCCATCCCTCGGGATGCTGACACCTCTGCTGTGAGGAGAAGGAACTCCTTTGGCAGGGGAAGCTGAGGAGACCGCTGACAGAGGGAAGCTTCCCTGTCTGGGGGCAGGTCTGCAGGGATGGATCCCGGGGAGCTGTCCAGCATTGCTCACGCTGCTCATCTCATGGCACCATTGCCCCTCACTCCTCAGTGGATCCTTCCACGCCTGTTGATCAATTCCATCTGTGCTGGCTCCTGCTCTTCCATCCACTTCATTTATTGCATCTCCTGATACACCTCTCCCACAGATTTCAAGCATCCTGGGGTGACCCTGCTCCACAACTGGAGATCCCCAGGGCCACTGTCCTGCAGCTCCCAGAGAGTGGAAGATGGGAGAGGAGCAGAACAGAGAAAGCTGATGATTCCCTGAAAGGCCTCCCCTCTTCTGCAGCTCCCAGCTCCTGGCACTGCCTCCTCCCTTCTCCCCAGAACCACAAAACACACATGCAAAACATCCCCAATTTTTAAATGTTGCTGTTTTAGAGAAACTTAGTGCTTGTTCCAGCTGCAGGCACTAAATCATGCCTCTCCCCCGGACGTGTGCTGAGGAAGGGAGGCCAGTGATGAATGGGGCTGTCCGTATTTACACTGGGAGCAGCACAGCTGTGTGAATCTCACTCTGCAACCAGGACTCGGTGCAAACTCGGCATCCCCCCTGCTTCCTCCCCTCCCAGTGACAGTGACTGATTGTCCACTTTTGCAGAGCACTGCCCAGCACCAGCCATGGCCCCCAGCACCTCCTGAAAGTGAGGAGGAGGGGGGAAACCTAACCCTCAAGTCATCAGAGTTCCTGCGTTTCCTTGGCAAGCCATAATTCCTGTGGTGACTTTGCAAACAAGCAGGCCACAGAAATAAAAGAGAAGTGCTGGAGAATTGGGAGTGAGAGTGGAGAGGAGAAAGGGTAGCCAGGATTTTTCCTGCAAGGAAATGCAGCCAAGATGTTGAGCACCTGTAGCACTTTTCATCCTTCAGACAAATTCAAGGCAAATATTGATGCCCTAATGGAGTGTGATCAGACTGCAGTTCTCTGCACAGAGCCCTTGGGCTGGGGTTTTAAGAGAGCTTAAATTGTTGGCAAGGCTTAGGCAATGTATGGACAACCCATACAGCCTCCTCACACCTTTTCCTACTGTTTCTGCCCAGAGAAGCTGTGCCTGCCCCATCCCTGGAAGCGTCCAAGGCCAGGCTGGATGAGGCTTGGAGCAACCTGGGATAGTAGAAGGTGTCCCTGCCTGTGACAGGGGCTGGAATGAGATGGGATTTAATGTCCCTTCCAACCCAAAGTATTCTAGGATTCTGCGATTCTGTGTTTCATGCCTGCCTTGATGTACATGGCTGCTGCCTTCACTTGGTGGTCCAATCTCAGCCCTAAGGAGACAGGAATATGTAATTCTTCCAGAAGATCTGGATGCAATCCTGCCACTGAACTTCCCTTTCTCCTATCAGATCCCAACAGTTACAGACCTTTCCTTTTTTCTCACAACCTGTATACCTGTAAACCAGCAGGAAAGTTTCCAGAGATGATCCTTGTCTGTCAGGGGCTCTATTGCAATTACCTCATCTCAGCAGAATGCTCTGCTTTCACCAAACCACCATGTTCTGAGAGGAAAAATAGGAGAGTCCCAAATCAGCCAGAACATTTCTGATCCTCTCCCCCCTCTCCTCCTTAGCTGATGGAGTTGTGCTGTGCACCAGCAAGAGAATTATTGAAAAGGGAATGAGCTCTAGGGCTCACCTCACACGCCTGAGGGGAAACAAGGGGCTAAAGAAAGATGTAGAGATGTGACCTTCATCCAGAACTGTACACAAAAAGATTTAACTTAGAGCAGTAGGACGGGTGGCTTCACTGCACTGAGGAGTCCTGGGAGTGTGTCTGAAGAAAGGCACTTGGCCCTGTGCTTTGGAGAGGTGACAGCATGGGAGGCTTACCTGCTCCAAGAGACCCAGGTGAAGAGAAGAAGGTGAATAATCACTGGCTCCATTTGTACAGGCAGCTCCTGCAGCAGAGGAAGGGTCACCTCGAGATCCCAAACTTGGCATAGGTCCCCTCGAGGTAGGGTTAGGCCCACAGGTGCCATCCACAGCTGGAGTCGTTCCAATCCAGAGCAGTGCAAGCTGGAGATGGACTAAAATCCAGGGCTCTGTGGTCAGAGACACAACTCCCCCCCACCATCATGGCTGAGTGACTTGCTGAAGGGGGAAAAGAAAGGGCTGCAAATGGAAAATGGCATTTTCAATATGCTGGAGTGTCTGGGGAAGACAATGAAGGTAGACTCAGGGAAAGGCAGTGAGAAGAATGGCAGGGAGCTGGGAATGGCTCCTTGCCTTATTCCTATGCTGCTCCACTTCACACTCAGATAAAGTGGTCCCTTCTCTCCAGCCTTCTCCTTTCTAGTCACACACTCCGTTGGTTAATTCTCTCCTCGTCGAGATCAGAGATTAGATAGAGCCTGGATTTATAGCTAGTGAAAATAAAAAGAGCTGCTCCTATCAAGGATTCAAATGATTAAATATCCCACCATAGAAATACTTTTAACTTCACTTACAGTACAATTTCACTTACACGCTGATGCAGTTGACAGCGCCAACAAAAGCTGCTTGAGTAATATGGGGCCTGAAGAGAGAGAGAGAAAGAAGCTGGAGGAGTGAGAACAAGGGATAGAGACAGAAATGGAGGGAGAAAGAGAGAAACGGGATTAGATAGTGAGATGTAAAGAGAGGAAAGGCAGGAAAAGAGAAGGAAAGAGGAGGCTGGGTCTCTCTGCTGCAGCATTAAAAGTACAAGAGCTAAACCAATTAAACAATGAAAGGAAAGCAAAGGATTAAATGAAGGGCTATGTAAAACAGCTCCTCTAATCCAGCTCATTTACTGCTCTTTATTCTCCATTCCCCTCTCATGTTGATCCTCAGATTCAACAGCACCAGGCTTGCTGTGCCTCGCCCACGCAGGGTCCTGCTGGCACCGCGGTGTGCCCCGTGTGCTCCTCTGCCTCCCCTGCTCCTCCCAGGGCCACCCCGGCTGGGGGACGGCAGAGCTGAGAGGGGACAGCAGAGCTGAGAGGGGACAACAGAGCTGAGAGGAGACAGCAGAGCTGAGAGGGGGCAGCAGAGCTGAGTGGGGACAGCGGAGCTGAGAGGGGACAGCGGAGCTGAGAGGGGACAGCGCTGGCCTGGGGATGCTCCATGGCAGAAGGAGCCTGTCCCCAGCTGTGGCCTCTCCCAAGGCTGGACTTCTGCTCCCTGGGCAGGGAGAGCCTCAGCAAAGCCCCGAGAGCATTTCTGCGAAACAGGACTGCCCTGCACCAGCACTGCCAACAGATCAGGGCAGGGACTGCTCCGCTCCAGGTGCTGCTGGAGAGCCCCAGTTTGGACAAAGACTCTGAGATGCTGTGGTGGTCCAAAGGAAAAAAGAGGACTTTTCAGGGCACTTTCTGCTCCTGCCTTCTCTGTGGCTCCTCTCTGCCCTCAGTCCCTTCCTTTTGACAGGAGCACAGACACAGGAGCTGTGAGGCTGGGAGCGGACACGGCCCCAGTCCCACGGGATTCCTGCTCCTCCGCCCAAGGCACGGCCTTCCGGAGGCTCCAGCATGGGAAAGAGCATTTCCACCCCCTGTGCCATGGCTCCTCCATGCCCTGCCGATGCTGGGATCCAGCACAGCTCCCCTCGCGGGCTGCGGGTCTCGCGGTGTCCTGCAGAACCGTGGCACTCGTGGGGAAGGTGACTGGTGGATGAAATGCAACAAAGGGGACGTGGATGGCGACAAACATCACTTACCCACCTTCTCCTGTCCCCCTCTTTCTCCACCTGTCTGACGGCCGAGAATGATTGTTTTTTTTCTGGTTACTTGCTACAGTTCTGATCTCCGCCTCGGGGAGAGCAGAGGGGGTGCAGAGAGAGTCATTTGGGGAGGGACGCTGGGGGAACTGTGGCTCCCTGGAGGAGGTTATCTGTGCCTGGTCACTGTCTGCAGGGATGCAGTTCTATTTGGAAATTACTTTTTTTCCCCTTCAGCACACCAGAGCTACAGATCATTTGAATTCACCCTCTCCTTTCCTTTCAGGAGACAGAAAGGCCCCAGCCGTACTTGAAATGAGACAGATGCTTATGGAATTGTGGTTTTAAAAGCATTTTTCAGTTCAGTTCTCTCCTTTTCTACACACAGCAATCCAATGTGAGCTGACTAATAAATGCATTATCTTTTTTTTTTTTTCCTTTCCTAGGAGGGTTTGATATGGCAGCTCCATAGATCAGCTTGGTCTCAGGGGATATTTCTGCCCTAAACAAAATGGAAATTGTCTGCCCCCTCACAAGCCCTCAGTGACTCATACAATAAAGAGAACCCATAAATATTTGGGTAATTACAGTCCGTTCACCTAAATTCCATAAGAGGCAGAGCACTTTCTTACTGGGTCCTTAAAGGGCTGCCCTGTGTTGCTGTTCCCAGTCCTGGGTTGCCACGAGCACCTGATTCCCCCTAAATGCTCAGGCTCCATGGTCTCTTCCCAAGCAGTCAGCAAAGGCTGGGAATGTTGCTTAGCAAAAGGGTGAAAAGTTGGGTAATGAATGATGGGTTAGATCATGGAATCACAGACTGGTTTGGGTTGGGAGGGACCTCAAATCCAACTCATCCCCCCCCCTGCCATGGGCAGGGACACCTCCCACTGTCCCAGTCTGCTCCAAGCCCCAGTGTCCAACCTGGCCTTGGGCACTGCCAGGGAGCCAGGGGCAGCCACAGCTTCTCTGGGCGCCCTGTGCCAGAGCCTCCGCACCCTCACAGGGAAGGATTTCTTCCTAATATCCCATCCGAACCCACTCTGTGCCAGTTTGAAGCCATTCCCCCTTGTCCTGTCACTCCATCCCTTGAAAATAGTCCCTCTCTGTGTCTCTTTAGGGCTCCCTTAGGTCCTGGAAGACACAATATTGCTTTATTTATGCTACATACTGTTCACACAGAGCAGGTGCCTTTTGTCTCGTGGTCCATCCTGAGTCACCAAGACCCCTCTGTAGCCAGGGATGCCCCTCCTGGGGCTGAAGATCAGAGGATCCCTGCCCCTGGAGCCAGGCTTGGCTGGAATCTGCTGGAGCCGGGCCCTCCAGTGCAGTGACAGCCCTGGAGATTAATGCATCTTATAATGATATTATTACTGTGTTGGTGTTAATATTTTACTACTTGTTGTCACCACTCTACAAGGCAGATCCAGCTGCACATATATCTGATCTGGATGCTCTGCAGCCCTTTCTGCCTTCCCTGGGATAGTTACACTGGGCTCATGCTACAGCTATTAGCTAAAAATTACCAGAGATACCAAAATGGGGAATATGTATTTCAAAAAGAATGGTGCAGTGAAGCTTTGGGCTGTTTTATTTCTTCCCCTCCTTCCCTTCCGCCTAAGGAGAATTACAGGATGTGAAAGGACCCTTTTAAAAAACCCTCCTTGAAATCAGGATGTCTGGAGCTGCCCTGGCTGCCCTCCCCAGCCCTCTGCCCCTTCTTCAGGGCTCATCTCTGCTCTTTGATGCCCTCTTGCAGCACAGCCACGGTGACAGGACGCTCACACGTTCACTTTGCCCAGCCCGTGGCAGTCAAAGAGACACAGAGTGGATCTGCATAAAGTGTTTTACTTTCTTGACTTTCCATGATCCTCCAAAGAGCACCTCCTGTGTGACAGCAGTGGGCACCCTGGGCTGCCTGGGAGCACCAGAAAGCAGCACAGGCACTGCTCCTGCCACAGGCAGCCACGGAAAGGGCTGCAGGAGCAGCTTTGGGCCGGGCTCGAGGGGAGCTCCCGCAGGAGCTGCTGACTGGCAACCCCAGCCTGGCAAAGGGAAGCTGTGAAGCTTTCTTTCCCATCCAGGGCAGCCTCCTGTCTCCAGGGGTAAGCAGGCCCAGCTCCCTCCAGAGAAGGTCTGAGCAATCCTAGAGCCTGGTATCAGACCTAGTCAGTCACAAACTTTTCATAACAACCTGTTTTATCAAATGCTTCGTTTTCTCTTTCTTTTTTGTCCTCCCTTCCCTTTTCTTCCTGCTACTTAGGATTTTTTTTCTTTCCTTGCTGTGGGTGATGGTGCTTCTAATCAGCACTTTCCATGTCTAATTGCCTCATTGTGAGCTTCTCCCTGAACCTGACAGACATCAGCTCACACTTCTTGCCTTACTTGTCACAAGAAAAATTGTTCTTTTAAAGGTGTCTGGGAGACACACAAGGACATGGAATGCTCCAGGGAGAGAGGAGGATGGAGGAGTGACTAACTGCAGTTACTCAGTGCATGGGATTTGTAAAAGCTGCCCCTCCCCAGCTTACCTGGAGATACACAAGCGCAGCAAAAAGACAATTCTCTGCCTCAAAGACATCACAGTCCAAAGTCTGTTGACACTGAAAAGTCCCTGTGGAAGTTGTGCCTGCTGTGATTATAGCAGAGGATGAGTGGATTACTCGGTGAAACAAACCATCCATGGCAGGAGGGATTATTTTGCATGTTAGAGGGAGATCTGGGGACTTTAAATACTAATACTCCATTAATGATTAATGTACCTCTTGCATACAAACCAGCTTGATGACCTATTCCCTCTCTGCCTCAATCACAAGTAGAGAAAAAAGTTTGTGTGGTTTTGCTGCACCAGATTTGCATTCATGTGAGAAATTCCTCTCCTGCTCACAGGGCTCTGAAATCCACCTCCCATATTCAAGTCCTCTGTTATCCTCCTAAATTAGATTATTTGTGAGGCAGGTTGATGCTCACCCCTGGTGATAGCAGAGCAGTCTTTCAGGCCGAGGTATTTGTGGTTGTCATCCCCTGATAAGAAGATAACAGTGTTCTTCCACTGACACATGAGCTTCAGTGCTGGCAGAGCTGCCTCTCAAGAGCTGCCAGAGAGATAGAGAGGGGCTTCTGTGTTAGTGCAGCTCAGCTCAGAGTTCCCTTGCTAAGACAAATGATGACCTTGGTCTCACCTCCACCTGCTCTGTGTCAGATTAAGCAGGTGACAAAGCTGATGTCACATCTCCAGGTTTTGCCTGAAGTAATTTGAATGGCTCCACTTCGTGGCAGTTATATGATAATGGTGACACATTGGTCTTGTCCTTTATGTTTACTCCCACAAGATTTTCTCTGTGAGCCACTTCTGCCCAAGGTCCCTCTCCCCTCCTCAGGAATTAGTCAGGGGGTGAAGTTTTATTCCTGGTAAATAACACCTTTATGCATCCGTGACTTGCTTACAAGTGAAGAAATCACAGCAGTTTCCTTTTCCAGCTTTCTCCTTGTGTTGTGGAGGATTTTTTGGGGTGGGGCTCAGAGAGACCCTCATGGCAGTGACATTTTCAGAGCCTGCTCTTGGGAACATTGGCAGGAGAAGGTGTCCAGGAGCTCTCAGTGGCATTGCTCTGTTCTTGCTGTCTCTCTCCTGGGGCAGATTTTAAGAAGTTTCCCCAAGTTCTCCTCTACCTGCTCAGGATTTTGTGACTTTCTGACCCTCTGCAGATCTGGGAGAGCTGGCTGCTGACAGGTGAGGTGGTTACAGAGCAGCTCTGACCCCCTGAGGAGGCACAAGCACAGAGATATTTAGCAGGGCACAATCAGAGGGCAAAGTAGAGAGGGGGAGAGATTGACTGGGGGCCATGGGAAGTGACATGCCTGTCAAAAACTGACGGTAACCCGCACATTGAGGTGTAAAAATATTCCTTCAATCAAGGCAAGATCCGTGACTCACAAGGGCAAAGCTAAGGCAGCATCTTCTCCTTGTCTCAGAAAATTAATTTAGAATAAAAAGTGTAGAGAATTCAAGAGCAGGAGGGAAGGAAGGAAAGAAATCAAGCAGTGCCTGTGCATTGTCCCAGGTCCCTGCCCCCCTTGTCTCTGCATCCCAGTGGCGACATGGTACAGATGTTTTTCCCAGGAGAAAAACTTCTGCCTCATGCCCTAACACACAGTTAAAGCCCTCAAAGCTGATGGCAGCCTCAGAAGTGATTTTACCTTTCAATCACCTCCTGTCCTGATGCCCGGCTGCCTGCCCAGGAAGGCGCCCAGCAGCCTCCAGCCCCATCCTCAGCCCCTCAGCCCCCGGGAGGAGCCAGGCTCGCCCAGGGTGACCCCTCTGCCCAGCTCCTGCCACGTTCCACCAGACTCCTGGGAGGTAAAACAGAGCTGAGCTTGCCTTTTTTTCTGATTAGGCCAATAATTCTTTTGCTGCACTTTTCAAATCCCTCGCTGCCTGCGTGTGGGATACAAATGACTCCACCTCTGCATTTCATGGCATTTGTGAATCATTAGGCCTCACTTAAGAGGGTTTACATCACTCCACGCTCATCTTTCTCCTCCTAGCCTAATTCTGGGCTTTGGCCAAATAGCATTCAGGCTTCACTTCCATCCCTTTACCTTCTTTATGTATTATTGAATTATTCAGGCACTTTCCGTTGGGATGAATTGGAAATACACAATGGAAAATGCGGTTTCTCAAAGGAAAAATTTACATTTGCTGGAGCTGGTTTGTTTATTTGGAAAGATCAACATGCAATATAAACTTTGAGCCAGAAAAAAGACTGATTAAAAATAGAACCATGGCTCAAATGTTTTAATTTTCTAAATGCTTTGCTTGAAAGCAGTCAAACAAAATAATGAACCTATTTTAGTTATGACACATTAAACACTGCCTCATAAAAAACTGAGAGCTGGACACCTCTTTTCCAGCTAAGATCTCTGGAGAGGAATTCCTCTTGTACTTGTGATTCACAGTGTATCAGGCTCGTTGCAGCACTCCAGGGTATTTTTTAGATATTCTTTGGAATTCTGTTATCCCTATCTTTGTAGCAAGCTGGGATTCTACAACTCCAGCAAGGAATGCATCACTCAAGACAAAGAGGTGTTTAATACTGAACCGTACTGAAAAATTTCAGGGATATTCAGGAAATCAAGCCAAAATATTTCATTCTTTTGGTGCTGTTTTGGTGGGCGGGTTTTTTTTTGTTGTTGTTGTTTGTTTGTTTGTTTGTTTCCTTTAATTTTTCAAAAGTGGAAGTAGTTGCAATGGAAATATTAAAATTTCAGTGTTTTTTCACTTTGCAGCTTTTTTTTAGATTTCTTCATCTATAATAAATGTCTAATTAAAATTTTTATTGCAAGCTAGGAAAAAAAACCCAGGGTAGAAATTTCAAACGGAGCTCTGCGCTGCTTTTTATGATGACAAAAAACGAAGACCCAGCAAAAAGAAGACTTGGAGTGAGATTCTTTTCCCACATGTTGATCACAGTGGGCTCACAATAATGAATTTAAGAGGAATTTTGGGCAGGTACAAAGCAGGGATCGTCACTGTTTAGTCTGAGAACAGAAGCATCACCAGGACAGTCCTGCCTAGGGAAGAGCAGTGTGGAACTCCAGCTGTGCCCAGGCTCCAGCTCCATCTTCCCTGGCGTTTTGGCACTTCCACCACAAGTCCCTGGTGCTGGGATAAGAGCCTGGCCCACTCCAGTGATTCCTGGGAGACAGCTGCGTTTTTAAGATGTGGCAAAATGCACCTCATGACCCCAGGGGGACATCCTGCTCATCCTCAGCTGGTCCCTTCTGTACCCCACATCTCCCTCTTCCCAGCCTGGAAAGTGATAAATGCAAAAAGCTTCTGTAGCCTCAGTGCTTTTGGGGGTTTTTATCACCAGCAGGATTCATATTGATTTTGAACTGGTCTTGTTTGCCTGAACTCTGGAGCTGGCAGACTCTGGACATCATTTCAATCTGTTCAGCACTCCCGGGGGTAGGGTGCCCTCTTTTTATTTTTAAGGCATGTAATAAAGAATGAAATTAATTCCATGTCTGATTTATGCCCAAAGCCACCATTCTTTGTTCTTCCAGCTGAGATTTGATTGGATTTCATTAGTTTCTTTCCCAGAGAGGCAGATAATTTTCTTCAGGTTTAAGTTGGAGTGTTTCTGGGTTTGTCTGGGGTTTGGGGGTTTTTGTTATTATTGTTAAATAGCTGAGAAATAAATTCTAATATTTGTCTGTATGAAGTCATTCAAACAAAAAGTAAAGAACACATCTTTTTAAAGTCAAAAGCGTGGAAGTTTTGTATAGATAAATCTGTCCAGTATTCTTTTCTTTGGCTATTTATTGACTCTCCTGTGTCATTAAAAGGTATTGTTATGAGATGCTTTTGGCACATTTAGAACAGACCCAGCAAATTATTTACTGACCCACTGTCTTGCAGACCTGCATTTTCTAACAATTCCAGCTTAGCAGCTTTCATTAAAAAACAAAAACAAAAACAAAAACAAAAACAAAAACAAAAACAAACAAACAAACAAAAACACAAAAACAAACAAACAAACAAACAAAACCCACAAAACCACAAAACCAAAACAGAGTAGACATGTCTAGATGGGCTGGCAAACACCTTTCCTACCTGGTGCTTCCAGAAGGAAATAAAATATTCCTCCCTGATCTGTTGATCCCACCTTTGAGAACAGATTGGCTTAAGGATATGGCTGGGGGTGTCAAGGCCAGGTTCTGGGAGGAGAGATAAGAGGCACTGTAAGAACACACAGCAGGTTATCAGAGCTGAGCCTGAACACAGCCTGCACTGAAATCAGGCTCCAGAGTGAGCCCTCACTGCCCTCGACCTCCTAAAAGGAGTCTGAGTGTGACCCTGGTGAGATGGAACAGAGGGGGAAAGAAGAGAAGAGAAGAGAAGAGAAGAGAAGAGAAGAGAAGAGAGAATAACCAGGGAACAATTGAGTTGAAAAGCATCATAAGGTGATAACAGAACTGAGTTTAACTCAGACTTAAATGCTCTTCTACATTATAAGAGCAACCTGTCCTTGACGTTCTTACGGGCTCCACCAGCCAGAGAAAAGATTTCTGTCATGCTTTTCAGAGCCCAAAGCAGTGTGTGCCCAGCTGGTAACACCGCAGCCTGCAAACTGCCAGTGCCAGAGCCCAGCCCAGCTTCCACCCTGCCAATGCGGGAAGGAATTTCACAGAAATCCACAATTTCTTAAAGTTCTGAGAGACCACAGCTTACAACTAATTATAGAAATAAATAACTAGTGACTGGAGCCATCTGTTCTTTATCTGGCAGTGCCTTTCTTCTTCAGGAAATTAGCACACCTGCAACCTCTGTGTCTTTCTGAGGATGGGTCACTGTGCCCTCGAAACCACAGATGAATTGCTGGAGCACAGGCAACCCTCTGGAGATGGTGCTGCTCATCCTCCTTCTCCTCACCCCCAGGGGAAAATAATTAATATGCTCAATTGAGCTTCATTAGTTAGTCGGGTTGAGGGGAAGCAGGGATGAGGAAGTGCAGTAGTAAATAGATATTCATCACCACAGTTTGAACCTCATTATCAGTGCAGAGCTTGGAGGGTTTGGCTCCCCCAGGCACGTGCATCCTCCCCGGCAGAGCAGGAGTCAGGAGGTGTGGGATCGACACCACCCAAATACAGACAATTTAACACGAAGTTTCCCAAGTCTCCAGAGGAGGTTAAGTCAGGGTATAATGTGGGAAATTCTGTTTTCTCTCTTTTTTTCCTCCCTGCTCTCATATTTCCCTTGGTTTAATCTTTGGCATTGAGGTGTTCTGTACAACTGTGATCATGGGAATGAATTTTAAAAGGATTATTAATTTTAGTCTTTTTTTTTTTCCGTTTGACTTTTAGCTTAAGACAAAAATATTTCAGGTCTTTAGAGACATAATTAGACGTATTGTCCTTAACCAAATGCCAGATAATTTGTACGCACTTGAGGTAAATCTTTTGCTGGAAAGGTAGGCAAATATTGAAATATATAATGAAAATGAAAGGAAGCATGAATAAAAAAAAAACCCCACACAAAACTATTTTAAATCTTTTAAATTACTTTCTCTTTTCCCTCTCATTAGTAAATATTTTAGTTATTCTTGCCCTGAACAAATCCTCCTTTCAGGGTTTCTGTGTGTCTTTCTCTCTCATTAGCATTTTTTTTTTTTTTTAATAAGTCATAAAGACCTGGTTATTTTTAAAGTTCACGTCTTATACAGGATGCAGATGCAGGGACCAGAGAGAGAGAAGTAGCAGCATTGTTAATTCATTTTGGGAAGGGATTTTTTTTTTCCTACCTTTAGATGAGAAGAAGTTTGCTTTTGGCTGAAAACATTAAAAGTAAGTGCAGCACTTTGGGAAATAGCACATAAAGGGACTTTAGAGGGAGGGAGAAATGAAAAGGATGGAAAAGTCGAACAGTGACAGAGGTAGTCAGAGAATTTACAAATTATTTTCTCTGACAATGTAGACAGCTCCAGGAGGTGCCTTCTCTTTCAGGATAAAGTCACTTGTCATTCTGTTAGGGAAAGACAAGGGACGTGTCAGGAGTTATTTGAAATGTAAAGTATTGTTTTTAGCTTCTTTCTTGCTCATTATTGTAGTAGGAAAGTGCTCTCTCTGTGCTGATGGAGAGGCTGAGATGGCAGCAGGGAAGGAGGGCTGCAGGGCCAAGGGGGCTCAGAAATTCCCAGGGTTGGGATAGACCCTGGAGAAAAAAGGGATTTGGGGACCCAGGATTGGAGATACGGGGCAAAGGAGTAGGTTTGTACCAGGAATGAGGGGAAAGGGGGATTATGGATTGCTCTGGAATGCTGATCAGCTCGAGAAGGACTGCAGGGCAGGGGGACAGCCCAGCATCAGGGGCCACGAAGGACATGGGGCCGTACAGATCAGGAGATGCCCACATGAAGGGGAGCACTGACTATTTGTCTATTTGTCCGTCACAGGGCCCCCTTCTGTCCAAGTCCTCTCTGCCTCCTTCCCCAGGCTGGGTTCCTTTAGTGCTCTGCCTGTGTTAAGCAGGAATGCTCTTCCTAGAAAATTCCTGGGTGAACTTTCTCCTCTCTGCACCAGTCCTGCTTGGAAGCAGCACGTGAATGCAAAGTGCAGCACAGGCATAGAGCAGCACGGCTCTGTACAGCAGGATCTTCCTTCCCACATTCCCTAACCATTTCAGACTAATCCAAATATCCAAATAAAAAAAATCCCCACATTCTTTCCCTGGGCACTTCAGACACTCCACCTTCTCATCTCCAATCTACTCTTCCCTGCTCCCACTGCAAAGGAAGTTTCAAACCAACTTTGCACTCAGTGCTGCAAACCCCGGCTGCTGAGGGACTCTGGAGCCGATGGCACAAGGAACTCCAGGCCCTGGAAAAGCTGGTTTGTGGAGAACACACTCCCTGCCAGTCCGTGTAGAGCTCTGCTCTTCCCAGCTTTCCCTCTCCGGCCTCTCCCTGGAATGGCTGCCCGTAGCAGGAGCACACCGCTGGCAGATAAGCATCTGGTAACCCATGGCAACAAAGTTCCTTCAGAAAATGGTCTTCCTATAATTTCCTAAATGAACAGGCCTTTTCTGTCTTGTTGGAAATGGGGAGAAAAGAGGGTAAGAGGATGGAGAAAGGCCCCAGGTGTGTTTCTGTGGACAGGTGCCACAGGCATCCCTGGGTGCTGCAGGATCAGAAAATTTGCTCACCTGCGGGCACCTTTCTCTTTCCAGCCCTTGCAGGAACTGGAGGTTTGGATATCCCACCAGCAATTTCTTCCAAATCTGTCCATAAGAGGCTAAAGCCGCAGTGAGAGGCTGAGAGGGACAGACGAGCTGGGGCAGAGGCACAGACAGGGCAGCAGACAGGGAGCCGGGTGTTTGTGCAAGTCGCTGTTACAGGATGAGGCTGATTATATTCCATTCGGGATTTGATTAGATTGCATAAGTAGACAGACCAGCAGAAATGAGCTGCCTGGGAGAGCAGGACATTTAACTAAAGGTCAGACAAAATTGCCCTGGAAACTCTACTTAGAGAGAAGCGTGGAGGTGGAGGTGGAGTTGTGAGGGCTGGCTCCTGGTAGGGACACAGAAGGGAGCTGAATTGCTGGAATTTCTGAGAGCTTTGTACAAGCCTCAGCTCAGAGGTGCCCCACAGAAAATCTCCTGTACTGCAGCCCTCCGCCTGCAGTGCTTCCCTTCCCCATGGGAGCACCCCAAATCCCCCGGGCACAGCCACCACCATTGCCCACTCTCCCTGCGTGGCCACGAGCATCCCCTGATGACCATCCCTTCTTATCTCCAGCTGACCTGACCACACAAGAAGGAAAACATAATATTCCACTCCTGCTCTCCAATGCTGGGATGGCAAATCCAGTTAACAGCCTCAGCAAAGGGAAATATTTTCCCTGTTAACAAAACCAAAACTGCAGGGGAAGTGACACTCACAGACTGTGTTGACAGCATCTGTATTATTTTTAATATATATTTTTCCTCCTTCTAAATTAACTTTTTCTTTAAATATATTTTTCCAGAAGGCCAAATAATTGGATTTTTCTTCGCTAAAAGAAGGGAACATAAATTACTCCTGTTGGGTGCAGATTAGGTTATGGGATTTCTTTTCTTCTGTCACCATCAATGCCCCAATGTCAGAGAGCTTTAATATTTAATGCATTCCTAATTAGTCTCCATTGGCCCAGGGAACTTAACAAAACCTGACACCAACCATCGAGTCAAGTTCATTTAGAGAGCACAATTACCCAGCCATCATTTCCATAGTGCAGCTGGATTAGCCACGAAATTCCCTTCCCAACCCCCAGCCCTGCTCCCACCTTCCCACAGTTGCAAGTTAATTATGGGGGGGAAAAAAAAAAAGAAAGAGGATTTGATTCCAGTGACAGAAGATACAAATGACCTCATTTGGTCAGGGCAATGACATTTCCAAGATTCCTTTAATCTCCAGGAAGCTCTGCTGCGATGATGAGCGGTGTTTACGGCAGGGTGTTGCTGCTTGTGGCACTCCTGGTGCTTTGCATGCTCCAAAGATCTGGATTTCGTATTTTCCCAACACAAACAGGCAGGAAGGGGCACAGGCTGGGAGAGCTGGCCGGAGGGGGGAAATGGTGATGGCAGAGGCAGCAAAAATGAACTGGGGTTGAAGGGAGAGCCCAGTTCCACTGCACTCAGCCAAAACCCAGGATATCCAGGCCCTGCAGCCTTTGGGACTCAAATTATAAAAGCTGCTGGTGTCATCCAGGTGCAGCTCCTGATAAACCCGAGCCCAACAAGCTCCCAAGCGCTGTCTGGAAGCTCCGACCTTTCCCTGCTGGCTCAGGGGACACAGCAATGCAAAGTTCAGCTGCATGAGTTCCCATCTCCAGAAAGACTTTGGCTCTTTGGCACAAAGAGCCCAGAGTACAACTGAGCCAGTCAAAGGGAAAAAAAAAAAAAAAGGCAAAGAAATGTCCCAGGACTTCACCACTCTGGAGCACAACAATAACCCAAACTCCTCCCGTGCCAGCTCTTGTTGCCACCAGAAATGACTCTGTGTGGCAGACCTGGCCTAATAATTATCATTTAACTGGTAAAATGTTACGAGCTGACCCTTTTTAGGATGTCACTAACACTGAAATCAAACTGTTTTGTGGGGATGTATTGGCTTGACCTTCATTTTCAAAGGATAACCCCAGGAGCTTCTCAAGGACAATGTCAACAATTACAGAAAAAGATAGTATCTGTAAAACCTGTCACCTCCGTGACTAATTTCAATTACAGTGACAAATGCAAAACATACATTGCATGCTGGAGAATAATTTAATTTGAGACCTTAAAAATGGTCAGTTAAAAATAAATAAGTTATAGGAATTAATTAATTGTCAATACCAGTTTCCACATTGGTCATTGAGGATAAAATTTACCAGGAACACTTTGCTAAATAAACAGGCACAACTTTCACGATGCCAAACTTTTAATTTCTCAGTCAATTGCAACATTTGCAACTGAGCCTAAATTCACAAACCACACAGTGCTGCTGCTCTGTATGTTTGTGGCCTGAAATTGCAATTGGTGCAATTGGAAATATTTAATCCAAACTCATTGATTTCAATAGAAATCTCTATGTAAATACTTTTTTTTTTTCCCCCAAGGAGAATCACCCAGTTCTGCTGTTTGTCTGTATCTGTTCAATGCTCAGGAAATCAATCCCTCGACAACTTCTAAAACTTCTTAAACTGAGCAGTAAGGAAGCGTACTCCAGGAAATGAGGATATTTCCCTTCAGTGAGTGAGAAATAACCACTTGTTGATCCTGTGAACTCTGTGCAAAGAGGCAGCAACTGCAGGGTTAATCTGGAATATTAACTTGTTAGATTGTTGATCTGCCCTGGGGCCATAAGGAGCTTAAATAGCCAACAGTTAATTAAAAATAAACTGACACTTTACTTTAAGGATAGTTTTAATAACCATTTATAAATGTTACATTAAAAATTCATGCACTGTTATCAACTCCTGCTAAGGATTTACAGCACAATGGAGGTGTCATGAATGTTTTATAGCTTCTGTGGAAAACCTCTTCCTGAGCAGACATTTTCAGAGGTCTGTGTGTCTTTCCAGGGCTGCAGCACACACCCAACACAACAGCAGCATGGAAAATATAAGGAGATTCCAAAGATCCTGAGTTTAGACTGTGCTCTGCAGCCTACATGGCTAACACCTCAGAGGCATCAAATACCTCAAGGAAGTGTTAAAAACACCTCCTGATTTCTGCTCTGAAGCAGCCCCTCCATGCCTGGGCTTTTGGAGCAGCCACACAGAGCTTCCCAGCATGGCCCGCATCGGTTTTCTCCGTCAGAACCACCAGGAGGGTCACCACAAACAGCCAGGGGCCTCCAAAAGTGTGGAAAACCTGATTACAATCTAGAGCAGGGAAAGCAACCTGATGTTCCAGGGTAACCTCCCTGATCAGCCTCTCCAAACCCTCTCAAACACGCGCGAGCAAACGCCCTCCCAAACACCGACACCTCCTCCCTGTGCAGGGGTATAAGCTGATCTCAGGTACGTTTTTCACTCCTATTTGCAGCTGAGGAGAGGCAGCAGAGCCGCTGTGCTTGGAATAAGTGGGCTTTGACCTGGCAAGCACTGAGACATCCGTGCTGTCGAGCCAAGGCTCCCGGGCCTTCCCTTCCTGCCCGGCGGTGGCTGCAATGTGCCATGGCACCTTCCCTCCCCATCCGCCAGGAGGGCTGATAATCCCTCCCAGGCCTGGTGGGCTTGGACAGATAAACCCATTAATGAGGGCGAGGTGGCACAATAGCACAACGATAGCTGCTCCTGAAATTATTATGGATAAATTGGTCTTACTGTCATAATTAGCTACCTCAAAACGAGCTTCCCTTGACAATGTTGCTGCCCCTTTTGTTTTAAAACCACACCAACACTCCCCTGATTGAAGCTGGCTGTCTACATGCTTCTGGGAAACAAATTCATGGTTGCCTGCCTATCTGTGCTGCTTCTCCCTCATTCTCACAGTGATATTAAGCCGGGGAGATGCTGAGTGGGGGAAGGAGGAGATGCCAAGGCCCTGCGTGGCACTGAGGCACAGAAGTGATTAAATCCACAAGGTGAGGGTCTGGCCACCTCCCCTGTGCTTAACACCAGCCATGCAAACACAGGTCCTCACCATGCAGGCGCTGATGGAGAACAACCTTCAGCCTCCTCAGCCAGCCACCAATCAAACTGGCATTAACCTTGCTTGCTTTTGCCTTGCTTTTTTATTTTTGCTCCAGTTTTGCTGTGTTTTAGGGGAAAGCTTCTCTGAGTATTGGCTTCTCTGGCATGAAAATGGTTAAAAATTAATGAAAAATCCTTGGTGTCAGGCAGGTGCCAAGCTCTAATTAGGGTAATTGATAATACAATGTTCGAAGGCAGCAGAAGCCCTCAGGCTGCCATGCAAACACCCCTGAGGAGCAGATAAAGATGAAGCAGGCATTTGTCCAGGTTCATTTCATCAAATTTGCACCCTTAAAAGCAGCCAAACCAAGGCTGGATTTTCTCCTCCTGCCTAGAACTGAGGTAGGCTCCTGGCAGGATCTTCCAGGCTTCTCCTCTTACTCCCTCTCCAGAAGCAGGGAGCTGAGGGCAGCGTGCTTGGAGAGCAGAGTTACGCAGATGGAAAACCTCTTGGGACTGTAGGAACTTCTGGCCCTACAGCCTGTCCCCTGTGGCAGCATCTGGGCAGGCCTGGCACTGCTGTCCATCTGCCCTGGCACTGCCAGCCCAGCCTGCCCAGTGCTCCACTGCCAGAGCCAAGGAGGTGAGAAAATGTTGGCTGACTTTAGTGGGTGGCAGGCACAGAGATCCTTTAAAATGCTGTCCTCTCCATCCTGCATCCACACTCACTCTTCCTCTGCACCGTTCTCTGGATTATTTTCATTCAGGGCAACTTCTCCTCTTTTCCCTCCAGTGATGCCAGTTTTGTTCTGGTGGAGCCGTGAGGTTCACTAAACACAGTGAAGGGCTGTTTCTGCAAGGACTTCAAAAAGCTTGTTTCATTTGCTTGGTC
Source organism: Picathartes gymnocephalus (assembly GCA_013390045.1). NCBI lineage: Eukaryota > Metazoa > Chordata > Aves > Passeriformes > Picathartidae > Picathartes > Picathartes gymnocephalus. The sequence goes on along the minus strand of WEKY01045003.1, from coordinate 907,305 downwards.
CCTTTCATCCTTTGTTGTCCCTGGTTGTGTTGGGCTCCCAACTGCTCCCTAACCTTATCTGCTGAGATTTCTGCTCAGGATTCTGAGTCAAAATCCACATGCGATGCCCACTCTGAAAACGGCTGCTCTCCAGCTCACAGAAAAGAACAAAGGCTCAAAGAGGCTTCATGTGACACACACAGGGACACACAGGGACACACAGAGCCTGTGGATGCCACCACCACCTGCTCCTGAAGAGTTCCACCTGCTGATACAGCAGGATGATGTGTCTGTGGATATTCAGAGGATGCACATCCCATGCACTCCCACCTCCAGCTGCTTGTGGCCACACTGAGTAACCCTCAGAGAAGGTTTTCTGGGGGGATGCTGGGCACTAAATATCTGTCTTTGCACCCCCGCCACCACGCTGCAGGCACCTGCTCTCTGCAAGCCCTAATTCCAGACTGCCTGCTTGGAAATTGGGGCTTTTGGCACTGCCTGTCCTTGCAGAGGCCACATCACACCCATGCACTCACTGCTGTGCACATCTCTGCCACACCCCCACGCTCCACTTCTTCAGGAGCACAGAAAAGAAGCTTAAAAAGGGAAAAAAAACTACATAGCTTTGGACTGAAACTGGTCCATCCCATCCCCATCCCATCCCATCCCATCCCATCCCATCCCATCCCATCCCATCCCATCCCATCCCATCCCTCTCCAGGGTTGTTTTACACTGTGCCAGCAGCTCCTGGCAATTTCCATGGCACCCCATTCTTGCTCTGACTGTGCTACAGCTGCTGGGAGCCGGGAAAAATGGGTGTTTTATGGATCCAATTTGTAATTTTGCACCACATCCTGAGAAACTTGATGCCTGCACTTCTGCCACCAAACCAGGACCTGGGAGAAGCCTCTGCCCAAGCACGGATTCAAGGCTTTCCCATCCAGAAAATCACACACTCCACAGCATTCCCGGCCCCTATCTGGGCCCATTTGCTCCTTGTATTATTGCCATGGGAGGATTGTTGCCATGTGTTCACTCACCCAAATCTCCCTGCAGCATTTTTAATCTAATCCTCTCTGTAACGGCAAGATGAGGGTCATTTAGAGCTATTTTTCATAAAAACAAAGTCCAAATAATAATAATGCTGAAGGAAAAAAAAAAAAAATTACAAAAAGAACCGGAGAAGTTTTTGGAGAGAAAAGAGGCCTGGATTAAGCTCAGAGACTTGTCTCCCTCTACTGGCTCCCAGGCAAGGCAGACAGGAGTCAAACTCCTTTTTAAGGAGAAAACCAGCACTAACACTGTCACAACATCGTTTTGGTGGTTTTTTTTTTTTTTTCCAGTTTATTAATAAATACACCTCTGAAAGAAGCAAGGACAATCTGGAGAGGTTTTGTGAAATGCGTCTCCAGTTCACTATTGCATATTAGGAAACAGCACTGGGCTATTCCTACCTGTGTTCTCCTGCTCTTTTTTTTCCAAGGTAAGATTGCTTCCTGCTGATTATTTTCCTAGTAATCCTCCTGATCTCATTTTCAAAGCTCCAGCTCTAAATTTCCCTCCGATGTAATTAATCTGCCCTTGCCCCACAGCTTTCCTGCAGCTCTGCTCCAGCAGCACCACCGCTGTGCTCCCCTCCAAATCCCTCACCCAGCCTCACAGGGAAAGGGATTTTCCTGCCCGGGAACTGCGGGAAGGCTCTGCCAAGATTTCCTGTAGGACTTTTGGTGTGGGAGGAAGGGAAGGAGAGGCAAAGAGCAGCCACAGGCACGGATCTGATTTCAGGCTGGAGCCTTGGAGGCGTTGGCACCACCTCTCCCTGTAAGGTATCATTCCCAAATGAATTCTCTGCCTTGTCCCTTGACCATGTGGGAGGGGGTGAGGGGAGAATCAAAATCTATTACCTAAAAATTTTTGTGAGAGGGTTTTAGAACTCTGGACTTTGCCACAGTATGCACCAGGGTCTGAGAAAACCTGCAATTATTACCCCTGTCCTCATGACTTTTTGGAATTATTTTCCATAAAAAAACAATATTTCAATCCAAATAATAATCATGCAGAAAATCCAAAAAAAATCCACAAAATCAAACACC
>WEKY01045003.1:750869-905173 GCA_013390045.1 Picathartes gymnocephalus | reverse complement strand
CCCCCCCCGAGAACTTGTTAGAGAAGAGAAAACAGGCTAAGGTTTCATTATACTGCTAATATTTATTTATATGTACAGAGCAACCACAGGTTTGGGGTTCTTTGGAACAAAACTTGGCTGAACTGTCTGGACCTTCAACATTTGCTAAGTTTCTTTCTGCTTGATAATCTGCCTCTGTGAGAAAGGGTGTCTATAATGAAATGAAATGAAATCTCTAAGAATGTTCCCTGAGTCCTGTGATCATCCATATTGCAAACAATTAGGCTCTTTCACTGGCTTGACTCTTCAGAAATTACTCTTCCTACTTCTTTCTTTTGGTTGAAATGTTAAAGGAAATCAATGGTGTTCGGAAAAAGACATCATAATTTGCAGGGGGAAGGGCAAACATGGTCATTTTTAGCCATCATGAAAACAAAAATTGCTATCCCCAGCTTGAGTAATATTGTGATGAAGTTGTTTTTCCAATCAAAGCCCCATTTGTGCTGGACAGTTTACAAAGATCCTGGTTTGCCCGCAGGTAAGAGCTCATTGGCATTTTTACTAATGTGCCTGGAGGGGAAGCAGGACAGTGTAATTCTGAAGAAAAATAGCTGAGAGTTTTGCCATTTATGTTGTTTTGCTTTTCAGATGTTGGCCTTTTTCATACACCATCCAAAAGGCATCAAAACTGCCCTAGAAAATTTTCAGCCATTACAAGGAAATGCAAAAATGCAATAAATGTGAGAAAGAAACACGGGACCTCTTTGACAGCTATACTATCATAGAATCATAGAATTATTAAGGCTTGGAAAAGACCTCCAAGATCATCAGGTCCAAGCTGTGCCCGATGCCCACCTTGTCACCGAGCCCAGAGCTCTGAGTGCCACCTCCAGGCCTTCCTTGGGCACCTCCAGGGATGGGGACTCCACACCTCCCTGGGCAGCCCCTGCCAAGGCCTGAGCACCCTTTCCATGAGGAAATTCCACAGCACAGAGTGGAGGGAAGAAGGAACTTGCCCATCTGAAATTGTGAAGGGCAGACTGGGGAGGAGAAAATGGAGAGTCAAAATGGAAAATAATCGGAGTGAAGTGACACCAAATTCCTCAGTGAGGAGACAGAAGAGAATGAATGGACAACACATGACAGACAGTGAGTTTTGCATTTAATATCAGGGATTTTCAGCCTGGATCGTAGATGCTGGGACATCCACAGGCTTTCTCCGGGAGATCTGACAAAGCCAGCAGAGGAACGTGAGCCAACTGCAAGGGCTTATTTTAGACTTCCACCTCCAGCAGGCAAAGCTTTAGGGGGGCTTCAAATCCAAACAGGATGGAAATGAGTGTTTTCTCCCCAACCAGGTTAGCCAGAGCCCACCGGCACCACAAGGTGGGGTTAGTCCAGCGTAGATCCGCCGCCGCCAAGCGCCAGGTAGCGAATAATAATTGCAGACCCACTTCCTGCAGCTCTTTCTCCACAGAGGTTTGTTATGGACCCAGCACAGTTTAGCTTGTGAGGTGCGATGAAATCAGCGCCGCAGGGCTGATGGCAGTGGCTGCAGGCTATTAAAGCTTAGATGCCATCCCTAACTTGTGCTGGGGGCTCTTCTTTATTCATGACACGACAGCCAGAGGATGAGGTGTCAGGCGTAACACTAACATTTCTTGGCACCCACTCGTTTGAATCGCTCACAAAACTTTGCCTTATTTAGGAGCCGATTTGTGTATTTATAATTAATATGGATTAGCTGTTATTATCTATGCAATATGGCAGGCAGGCGGTGGAGAGAGGCTCACAGCTGTTCAGCCATGCAAATGATGCCCACAGAAAGTACAGTTCAGTACTGGGATATTATTACCAGCACACAGAAAAAGTTCAGGACCAGGGGTGGGGAATATAAATAACCACGGCTTGGAAACTTTCCCAAGATTTCCCAGGACACAGAGCTGAGGTGCAGGGCATAGACCCAGGCATCGGTTGCTTCTGTATTCTCCAATGGTTCTCACTGTTTGCAGCAGTTGTGAATGAATGGGAAAAAAAAAAAAATCACAGCTGGCCTCAAAACAACCATCCAAGCTTTCTGTGCTTCCTCCCAGCCAAAAAATTCCCAATGTTTTGTTTGCACCTGGAGTTTTTGAAGAAAGGCATCAGATTTGACAAGCGTTTAGCTGAGAAGGTTGATCTGTTCTAAAAATAGTCCTCAGGGAAGGATCTGGCTGCATGGCCCATTCTCTAATATTCTTCTCAGTGGAAGAGGTGCTGCATCCCTGATGTGTCTGGGGTCAGCCGGAAACCCCAATGTGCTCAGCAGCCCCTCCCAGGCAGTGCAGGTGAGTGGAACCTGGATTGATGTGCTCATCCCTCTGCATGGGCTGTAAATCCGAGGCACTCTGGACAGGCTGCACTCCCTCTCGATGAACCTCACCCAGCACAGCACATACTTCCCCCTAGGAAATACTGGATGAAAATCCTGGCTCTGGTTTTTTTTTTCCTCCAGTCACAGAGGCTTCTGCGTTTAGACACTGAGTTCTGGCAGCAAGATGCCCTAAGGTGAGGCTTCTCCCTGGATTTCAGGATCAGCAACACCTTCAAAGCCGTTGCTCCTATGTCAAGCCTGGCTCAGAGACTCCTCATCAGCAGCACAGTGTTAAAAGTCCCAAAAGCTCCAGCTGGAACTTATGCCTTATTAGAAACCAAAGCCAGTCAGTGTCCAAGAAACCAGGACCCTGTGGTTCTTTTATCTTCATGGTTCCTTATCCCCCAAACACCAGGATCTTGTTCAGGAAAAAGTGCCCCTTTTCTACATGGGAGCATGTCCTGCTCTACCAGCACGTATCTGACCAGAACCTCTTCTGGTAAAGGACTGGGAAAAGACGATTTCCAGGCCTGCATCTGGGAAGCCTCAAGAGAAGTAAAAGTGAGGCAGAAATGCACCACGCTCAGGTGTAGCCCCCTCCATAGGGGTGATGGATGCAGTAGGGTTTGGTATCAGCACTCACACAGCTCCTCTTGGGCTTGTTAAGCCTGCCTGGCTGTAGCAGATATACCAACAGGAGTCCTGTTAACAGAGTAAATCCGAATCAGCTCCTCTGCCAATATCCCAGTAAAGAGGAAAGGAGTGAGAGAGAAGTGGGACACCACAGAAAGGCTCTGGTTCTGCACTGCCTTGCACAGAAATGGCTGTTTGGAGATGTTGAGGTAGGGTGAAAGGGAAGAGGGGAGTAGGAGATATAACCAAGTGGACAGAAATTGCACCTGTCGTCAGGTCTACTTCTGCACAGGACACACATTTTTCTTCATGAGTCAGAAGCTCAGCCTTTGCCTATTTCCTTCACTGAATCCTCCTGTGAGGTGCTTTACCTCAGCTGTGGTACCCAGTGACACCCACTCAGGGTGACAAACAAAACCCACAGGTCTCTTCTCCATCCCAGCTTGCAATTCAGCCTGTCCTGCCGGTGTGCAGCACAGGAAGAGTGTGGCTTTTGCCAGTGTTGTAAATAAGGCTGCCCTTGCTGACAGCACAGACCAGGACTGGCTATTGCAGTGTTTGATCTGCTGGGTGGGCAATTCATTAAAACAGCTATCTAGGGCTTTAATCACTCTGCCAGGCTGCCATCTGCTTCCCTCATGCTCCATCCTGGCTCAGGCCGGGTCTCCATGCAGGAGAGGAGAGCTTGTGAGAGCACTTTGGGGTCTGTGTCATAATTCACTGTGTGCACACAGACCGTGCTGTTTGGGGCTACGGATCCTCCCACACACGAGCTGCCCCAGTGACCCTTCCTGTGCAATTAGAGGTGGGGCTGGAAGAGCACAGCGGGTCCCAAGGTCTGGTTTGGCCTCTGGGCTTGAGCTGGGAGCAGAAGTGATGGGAGGGAGCGAGTTCCCCTAACCTCACTGCCATGTCGGCAGGGCTCGTGGAAAACATCTGCCAATAATTACAGAGATGTTATTCACAGATATGAAGTCAATTCATCTCATCCACTTTCTTGCTGTGATTCTCAATGGCAATAGTGCTCTCCAAAACCTGAGCTCTCTCCATCCTGTGCACAACCTTAGAAACCACATTGCCACCCTCCAGGTGGCTTCTGCCAACACCTGAAAAACAGGACTTCAGAGTGCTCCTGAGAGGGGTCTGGACTCAGTTTGACCTTGTCTTCTTCACATCACCCATCTGGACCAGGCTGACAGGACCCATATGTGGCTTGGCTGTGAGGCCTCCTGCTAGTGCAAGCCTTTTCCTCCTCAGAGCATCCCCAGCCAGCAGCTCCAGAAGGAAAGGTCCATGATGGGCTCTTGCTCACCTGGCAGAGAGCACTGTGCTGCCTGGAGGAGAAGGTCCCTTCGACTCAGAGATCTTAAAGGTTACTGAGCTTTGAGAGAACTCCCCAAATGAGTTATCTACACCACTGGCTGTGGACTGTGCAGTCTGGGAAGGAAAATTCTTTCTGCCCCTGAGGATGGGGATTCACTGGAAGTGTTGCTTCAAAGCAGTCTGCCACTGACAGCCAAGCTGAGCTGCACTAAATGGTTCAGAGTCCTCCCTGCTGTCTCCTGTGAACTGTGGGTCCCCAAGAGGCAGCAGAGAGGTCCCAGAGCACAGCCAGAACCTTCCAGCCCCTCATGATGGAATCCAGATACAAATCATCAGTAGAAATGTTCAATAAATTCAGATTCCTCTCAAAGGACTGGAGAAGGCTCCCAGAACCATATGCCAGAGGAATGGAAAATATAAATATCTCATAATGAGATAGGCACTGGAGTCTCAGGGAGATTAAGAGAGAAATACAGGGAAAGGAACACAGTCTGCAGTGGGGCAGACGTGGAACAGGAAATATTTCTGCCATAAGGACTGAAGGATCCCATGGGTGACAAATTGACTGGGTTGTTATTGCTGGGCAGGATGGTTTTATTCGTGAAGGCTCCCAGTTTTCCACACACATTTTCCAATAGCTACACATGGGGAGCAGTATGGCTGGGCTGAACCTCGGAAGGGAAGCATCCTCAGGTGGCTTCTTGCCCACTGGGCAGGGGATTTGGGGAGAATTGACTGAAAACAGACAGATGGTCTTGGAGTCTTATGGAGCTGAGAAGAGGGATTAGTTAGAATCCCCTTCACTCCCCAAAGATAAACTTGGGTCTATGGAGATGAACATGAATTACAGGATGAGACTGGGGCACATCACTTAAAGCATCAGTGGATGGAAATTTCTTGTCATTGTGCAAAAGGCAGTGCAACACTGGGTCAGGACACTTCTTTACTTAAATCAAATGATTAATACTAGTTAAAAACAGCCATGGGGTTTTAGTTCCATGACAGCTGGTACCCACCTGGTGTCAGGGACCAGGGGCACTTGGAGAGCTGCCACCTCCCTGCTCCCAGACCTCCTCCTGACAGCAAACTCATCCACCCAGCCTCCCTGAGGAAACTCCACAGACACGAGGATTAAGGAAATATTTAGCCAGCCAGGCAGGAACACTGTCCCAGTGAGAAGTCCATCTTAACCAGTGGGGGGTCAAAACTAATTTGTCCATTTGATTTCTCAGAAGTTGATGCCTTCAGTGCAGTAAATGAGTCTCGTAAATGGAGGTCACAGCAGGGCCTGATGTTTGCTTTTGCTCCTGTCAGGAGCCAAGCAGAAGGGCTTTCACATGCCACTCTGCATTTCAAACCAGCAACCACAGCCTGGGAGCATTTAAGTGAGCCCTAATTAGCACTGATAGATTTCAGGGTGCTCTGAGCTGGCTGAGCAGCCTCTGCAGAGCTGGGAGCAGTCTCCTTCACTGCCTGAATGACAAACAGGTTCGCTGGGACTTGGGTTTGAAACAGCTCAATAAAAGCAGTTATGACATGGCCACAGGCCTTGAATTAACAGCTGATCCAACAAAGAAAAGAGGTGAAACAGCAAACAATTAATGCTTTTGCTTGTGCCATTTCCTAAAGACAAACTCCCAGAGAGCTGCAGGTTTGCAGTTCAGCTGCTTACCTGTGTTTTCTCCAGTCCTTTGGATCTGCAAAGCTGGAGATGGCTCATATTAAAAAAAAAAAAAATGTGCCAAGTCATAAATTCCGGGTACTTTTAAAACTCTCTGTGTTTGTTTGATACTTTATGAACTGTTGCTGAATTATTCTGATTAGGTTAAGTGTCTGTAGCTTATTTTAAGCTTGGCGTGTCTCCAGCTGTGACAGGGACATGTGGGTCAACAGGATGTGACCTGTATGTCTTCTACTCACAGGGCTATAATTCTGCATGGGTTTTGTTTGGGGCAAGGGGGAGGGAGAATTAAGTAAGTCAAAAGAAGACAGAAATCATTCCATAAGAACTAATAAATCCATATATTTGTGTCACTGTTTCACCCCCAACATTTTTCCCTTAGAGACGCCTTGCCAGAGGCATTTTTGGCCTCAAACACCCCCATTTCATAATTAGCTCTGGCATTCCTCCACCCACAGTAGCCCTTTTCTGTGAGCTGGATGCTTTCTGAGGAAGCTGGGATGTTATTTTATTCCACCTGAACACCAGGAACAGCTTTTTTCCTGTGCAGTGACAGAGCACAGGAACAGATTGCCCAGAGAGGGTGCGGAGTCTCCCTCACTGGAGATATCCCAGAGCTGTCCTGTGCCCTGTGCTCTGGGATGAGCCTGCTGGAGCAGCGAGTTTGGGCCAGATGGCCCTGCTGTGGTCCTTCCAACTTGACCCATCCTGTGATTCTGAGACATGTTTTGCTTTTCTTTGTTGTCCTCACGCACCCTCCAGATGCAGCAATGGGGAATATGCGAAAGACAGTCTGAAAATATTTGGGTAAACTCAGGAGCTACCATTCATCATCAGTCTGGCTTCAGAACTGCTCTAGCCTAGTGGCCACAGTCACTGCAAGCCCAGGGACCCCTCACCTGCTGGCTGCTGCTACTGCAGACCCAGCAACAGCACATTCTGCACCCCCAGCTGGACACCCCCGTGGCACAGGGCAGGTATGCTGATGTCTGCACAAGATCAAAGAGGGTACACTGACTTTCCAGTGTGAAGTAAAATGGATTCCTGTGTTTCTGTCCGCTCACGGCACTGATATTAAACAGCAACAACAACAACAACAACAAAAACCAGCAGAAAAAAAGAAAGTGTGTTGTGTTTGGAAAGTTAGTGTAGAAGGGCAAAGGGCTTTATCTACAAATGCAAGGTGTCTAGGAGGGAAAGAGGAGAGCAAAAACCTCAAACTTACACAGCTTAGGGGGGAAAAAAGGGCAGTTAAGAAGGGATTTAATAGATAATGGTTTAGATAATGTCAAGTGAAGTTTCTATTCTCAGCCCAAGTGCAGATGATGAGGCAAAAGGACTAAATGTAGAAAATAAACACCCATTCAAAGCTAAACTGAGAAACCTTTTGTCACACAGAGAATCATAAGTGTGTGAGAAGTCCCAGCAGGAGAGGTTCTCAAGGCAAAATAACACTGGGGGCATTCAGGAAATAATTAGCTGACTTCCTGGAGGGAGCAAGTGAGGGAAGCAGAAGAGTAAGAGGAGAGGGATGACTGGAATGAGATAAAATTCTAATAGAAAGAAGGGATGAGGAATGTGGGGCCTTTAACTTATTCCACAAAGGGTGGAAAAAAGTCAGCAAGTGAGGAAAGGAAGCAGCAGCTCTGTCGTGCTCGATGTAATGAGCTCCTCTGGAGTGGCAGTCTCGAGCAGAGGTGTGAAATGAGAGCTAAAGCACCCCCAGCTCACAGCGTGGCCTCTCCAGGTGGGCTCTCAGCACAAACAAGCGACCCCCAGGCTGCTCCTGGTCCTGCAGCCAGAGCACGAGTGGTGGTGGGGGTTTGGTCCTGTTGGAACCGTCCCCAGCTGGAGCCCCCAGCCCAAATGGTTCCATGGTTCCACCCCCTGTGTCACTCCTGCTTTGATCCCCGTTTCACTCCTGGGTAGCTGCATTTTCCACAATATTATTACTGCCAGTGATGCTGTTGAAAAACCAAAGCTTTTCTGTAGGAGCCCCTTGCAGCCTCATGGGAGGAACACTCCCTCCCATCTGGCTCAGACACCAGGTGTTGATCCAGAGCTGCCTTCCAAGCACACCTGTCTCTCTCAGCTGCCTACAAATAACCATCACACTGCCAGGGCCTGACTTTTGGCTGGTCCAAACTGAGAGAGGCAAATGTTCAACCCCAACCAAAGCTTCAGGGACTTGGGGGTTTTTTTTGCCTGGAATTTCTTTTGAGTACTTTCGTGTCATTACCCTTTTGCAAATAACTTTTGATTATTCTTGTGCAGGAAATTTCTGCCACAATTGCTGTAATCTCACTGGTTTCTCTTTTTTTTTCCTCTAAAATGATAAATGATGATGCTTTTAAAATTAATTTCTACTCTAGCAGCTCATGACAGCCCCTTTGTCTGTGTTACTCAGGACAAAGCAAAAACATTAAGAAAGTGATTTCATGGGTTTTATCCTCAGTGCTAACACACAAGGAAACCTAAAACAGAAAGGAGAAGCTAAGCACAGCCAAAAGGTGAAAGAACCACAAAAAGATGCTTTTCTGTATCAAATACTGTTTGTCTCCCTCACAGCCTTACCCAAACCAAAGGATGTTTTTTTAAGAGAATATGTGGAAAGTTCCTGAGCTGTAGGCCTGAAGTTCCTATGTCTCCTCCTAGCAGGATTGCAAACATCTTACCCACTGCGTGCCAACCCTTAACTGGAGCACTCATCTCTAAGGAAAAGAGTTCACTCTTTGGGGCTATTCCACAATTGCCAGGTAAGTAGAGATCCACCAGGAACCAAGGGGAACCTGTCTCAGGATCGGACCTGGTCATTCAGCTCAGGCCACTGGGAGCTGCCAGAGACTGACCGCCATCACCTGATCACTGTCACCTGATCACTGTCACCTCTTAGCACCTCTGCTGCTTCTGAACCACTGGCTGGGACAGCCAGGTGCACTCATGTCCCCAGACTGTTTGAAAGCCACAATCCCTGCTGCTCTCAGCCCTTGCTTGGGTGCAGAGCTCTTGTTTCCATTCCCTCCTCTCACAGCCTGCCAGCAGAAAGAGCTAAAGCACAGCCCAGCACCAGTCCCAGCTAGGAAAGGTCACTGAAGCCTCAATCACGCTCTGCCTGTCCCGAAGGGGGTGAAGGGGAACAGGGCACAGTTGCTACAGGCTACAGATGAAACGGGACAGAACGACAGAAAAGCCACAATCTTCCCCAGAGACCCTTGGCAGGGGACAAATTAACGTGGAAATACAAAGACTGGAGATGAACGTTTGGGCTTAGTGAAGGACAGGAGATTGTAGGAGGTCTGGGGAGGGACAACAGAGAGTGCACAAAGCCTTTAATCAGCCAGGCAGTGGCTGTAGGGGGAAGCATGCTCCAAGCCTACTCCATGACACTGTAGATCATGTTAGCCTTTGTGCTGGTTTAATTGGAGCTTTGCAGTTGCCCTTGGTCACTGCTAATTGCCTTAATTGAGATGGCATGAGAGTGTGCCAGTGGGAATATGCACCCGCGTGGGTTTCAGAGGAAAATCCATCCTCAGCCTTCCCAGTCCTTGTCCGATGACTTGGGCTGAATTATGTGATTGCATCAGCTGCCTGCTGTGCTTTAGAAAAGCTGGGTGGATTTATTGCAAGCTCATAAAAACCCAGCTTTAGCCTGCACTGGTGGCACTTGATTACTTAAGGGAAGGAGAGAATAGAAAGAGAATGAAGCAGTTGCTTGGTTTTGTCACACTCACCCTGCTGAGGTGGGATCTCCACCTGCAGCCCCTCTCCCTATGCTCAGCCTGCCTCCTCCAGCTGGGAAGGTTTGTGCATGCACCAAACTGGATTACACCAGGAGACCCTGTTGTTTCACATCTGCATTTTCTCCAGGCTGAAAAAGATGAAATGGGGTAGAACTGGGAGGAGCTTTCAAAGCATCATGGTGTGCTTGAGTGCAGGAGGAGACAGCAACTTATCCATCCTCTCTACCTCATGTGATCTCATCAAGAGATTGAACACACATCTCAGTGCACCTCTGTACACAAATTAAGTGGCAAATACTGTCTCGGCAGTGGCAGGGGTCCTGGCAGGTGTCCCTTGCTGCAGCGAGTGCCTGTACTGTAACCAACTGTCCATCACAGCGTGAATCCTGCCAGAAAGCAGAACCCATCACTCCACCACCTCGCTAAGGCTCTCATCCCTAAGCAGTCACATGAAAGCTGTGACCTGAGTCAAAGGAGTTCCAAACTTTGCAGTGAGAAATCCAAGCAAAGGGCAGGACTTTAGAAACACCCCTGTACATGACATTCCCATAGTGGCAGCTGATTGCCCGGGATCATCCTGGGTCTCTTGGCACCCCTCATTTCACAGGGAGATGAGGGGCAGAGCTCAGGGCCCTGCTCTCAGCATGTGGCAGTGACCCAGAGCTGGGCTGCTGTGACACCAGCACTACACCCTCCTGTGATATCTGTGTCTGAGACTCTCCAGCCCTGCGAGAACCTGGGAGCTTGCACAGATTTTGGCAGAAAGAAGCTTTGGCATCCCACAAAGATGCATCACTTTGAGTTAATTTATAAGAGCTTGGACAGGGAGAGAGTTCATTTAATTGAAAGATGTAATTATCAGGTGTTGGAGGCAAAGGGGCTCATTAATTTCTGAGACATGCTGTTGACTGAGCTGTCCTCATTTTCATTTTTCACTCCATATCAAGGCTGAATCCGCGTGTCAGAGAGGCCAGGAGACACCAGATCACTGTTATCTTCCACAGGGCAGAGGTTTCTCTTTCTCCCAGCAGGAAGCCCAGGTGTGCAGCCCTGCCCTGCACTGTCTGACACCAAGGGCTGCCGTGGGGATGTTGGCATTATCTCACTATGGCCCGGGCCCAGAGTCTCACAAACCTCTGGTAAGAGCATGGTCTGGGCTCAGGTGGAAGGTGGTGGATTCCCCAGGCCACCTCCAAGGATAGGAAAGGATCAATGAACTCCCTTAATACATCTTCTTCCTCTGGCTTGAAGGCTCCAAACCCTGGAAATGTCCAAGGCCAGGTTGGATGGGGCTTGGAACAACCTGGGACAGTGGAAGGTGTCCCTGCCCATGGCAGGGGAGATTTAAGGTCCCTTCCAACCCAAACCATTCTGTGATTGTGTGGTTCAGCCCTGAAATGAAGAGAGCCATAGTGCCTAGAGGCTCCTACAGGAGGGAATCCCACTGGGGACCAGTGAGAGGTTATGGCTTTAGGCTGGTCATGTCCTTTGGCAAAAAAAATCCCAATCACAAACCTCTCCATCAGGATTTTTGCACCCATCCCACTATCACTCCCTCCTCACCCCTGCCCCTCACAGAAACAAAAACTACACTGCTGCCACCCTCTTCATATTGGTATTCCCTCCAGCTTGCCAGTCTGCACTTAGATTTATGATTTATTTAGAATTGGATTACACCAAGGCTCAAGGCCAGCACTCCCTAATCTGTCACCGTCCCCACCACGGTCAAACACAAACATTTGTTTTAGCTGCATCAGCATGCCCGGCTCCTGGAGAAGGACGCATTCTTAATTGCTGTAGCAACCACGACTCAAGGTTTGGGCTCTTTTCCTATTTTTTTCCATCCTCCTTCCCCTGCCGAAAAACACTGGCATTGTCAAGTGATAGGTATTTATAACTTCATATAACAGTGGCATGTCTTAAGTTATGCCGTTGAAATGCATCACAGCCAGAGTGGTTCTGTTATTTGTTTTTGTGCTGAATAGCAGCAAGAGCTTTAAGTTATTGTCCTTGCACATCCATAAAAAGGGAAAAAAAGGGACAGATAACTGTTGTTCATATTTATAGTGATCGGATGCAGAGTGCCAGGGTGCAAGAAAGGCCGCACCCAGCAGTGTCACCCAAGATGATCCTGAGGACCACGTTCCCTTCAAATACGCTGATGGTGGATGTCTATTTGAGTTGGAAAATGAAGGTTGTGGGCTTGGATGAACGAACTGATTATGCCAGGGATATTTCTGGCCCCAGCTGGCTGAAGTTTGATGAGCTAAGGTACGAGCACGCTCAAAATTGTGGGACCAACACAAAAATAATGAGTAAGCCCTTTGAAATTACTGAGCAGAAGCACAACCGGGAAACAATCCATCTTTAATGCACCACGAGGCACATGCAAAGAGTTTGCACTCAGCCTTTCCTTACAGTTTTCTAGTCAAGGCCTTGTGGAGATTCATTCTTCACCAGGCTCAGTGTTCTGTCCACACACCCACAACCTGCTGGGACAACCCGGAGAGCACAGGACAGGAAACCATCAGGATGTGGCCTCTCCTCATGGACTCTGCAGCTTATAGAAGTCCACAAAAAAATGTCCTGTTGCAGGGACTGGAGGAAAGGCAGGAAAGCCAGAGTATGGAAAGCAATCTGTGGCAAAACAAAGCTGAAGGCAACATGGATCAGATAGGAGAGGAGTAGAAGAGGAGCCTCCTAACAAGAAATGCAACTCGCTGTTTCACCTCTCCGTGTCCAGGGTCAGCTATTCATGCCTCATCTTCCCATGATCCCAAAATCAGGTTTCCATGACAGTGTTGGTGCTTTGGTGAACCAGACTGGTGGGGCTGGGGAGTCCTGTCAGACCTTCTTCTGTCTGAAGGGAGACAAGGAGGGTGAGGAGAGCTGGGATGATGGGCAGGGACTGTGGTGCAGTGGCAGGGGATAACATGAGGACCTGCCTCGAAGAAAAGGAGACACATCCCTCCTTCTCCTGGACCCCTGTGGGGATGAAACCCGTTTGTTCCTCTCAACACTGCACACCCTTGGAGGAAACCTGAGGTAGACAGGTTCATCTCCTCCAGAGTGCATTTGCCCTTGTACTCACTGACTGTTTTATTGCTCAGCTTTATCTATTTGGTCTTCCCCGGTTTGTTGTGGTTTTGGGTAGTTTTGGGCAGACCAGGTCACCATCCTTATGCTGAAGGGGAAACCTCCCCAGCTCACGTGAGGCACCTGCTGCTGTTTCCCTACAGCTGCAGGGTGGACTGGGGACTGTATAAGAGAGGGCATATGGATTTGGGATGAAACAAGGTAGGGTATTTTCTTAAACAGCTTTAAAGACCATCAGTGATTTGATTTGCTTCCTGAGAATGGTTTAGCTCAACAAACAATCGCAAGTGGCAAGGTAAAATGGAAAGCCCATGGGCATTAATTATATATATAGATATTAAAAAAGAAGCTACTGCTTAATTATTGTTTGCAAATCTCAGTATTTAAATTGACTTATTTGCAAATGTCTGTTTAGAAATTGACTTTGTAATTATAAAGTCGGTGCAGGCATATCACAGGCCCTGGAGGGGTCTCTAACGAGGAATGATAATGTACCAGGCAAAGTGAACTATCCTGAGCTGCATTTTAATAACCAAGAGGTGCTTGGGAGGGGGAGCGGAGGGTCCACAAGAAATCCCAGTGCCAACAAAAGAAGAAGCAAGAGGCAGAGGAGAGAGAGCTGGCTCCACAGAGCAGAGGGCCAACATGTTTGAGAAGGGGCTTCAGGGAAGCACAGCTCTTCCTGCAGCCCCTGCAAGAGGGGTGAGGCGGCAGCAGCCTTGGCTTCAGCTCTGGAATGTGAATGAGGCTGGCTGCTGGCAGGGAGCAGCGGCTGCTGCAGAGCCCAGCTCCCTTCCAGAGGAAAAGGCTCAGCCCAGCACAGACCCAGCCAGCCCTTCTCCACCTGCACTCCCTGCAGACCACGGTATGGACTTGGTGATTATCCCTCAGCCCCTGAAGGGCACGTCTGCAGGACTCACACTGCCCATTCACCAAGATATTCATAATTAAGGAGATTCCCAAAACTTACACAGCTTTTCTGGACTTGAGGCCTGTTCACCAAACTCTGTGTCTACACGAGGGTGTGGAGAGCGTGTATGGCTGTGCTCTGTCATGTGAAGCAGGGGATCTCTGGGGAGACACAAGGTTTTTTGAGTCAAGAGTGGCATAATTTACCAGACCACAAGTCCTTGTCCAGCCCAAAGCAACAACTCTTCAGATTTAACTTTAGCACGTGTCCAAGAAGTGTAATTACACCAAGGGTGATACAAGACTGTTCTACCTTCTTCTCTCCCTCTTCTTTGACAACAGCACTGCTTGGTCTCCAGATCCACTGGTCTGGGACATTTCTGCTTCGTGGACCATTCACTATTAACTTTAAAACCAGCCACTGTCCAGTGATTTCTTGCCATAGTTCATTAACCAAGAGGGAACAAAACTTGGCTGCTAAGTGGCACATTAGCAAGATCAACAGCAGGTAAGGTGCAAAAATAATAACAACAAAAAAAATTTATCATAAGCAAAAGCTCCAGGTTTCTGACTCATCTGCTATGCACAGTCATGTTATCCCTTATTCGTGAGCATTCAGATGGCGCCAGTATATTCATGAAAATGTGGCAGCTTAAGACAAGGGCTGAAAGTTAAATAGGATCCAGCATCCGACTGGAGCAGAATAATATTAGTCTTTTGAGTGAAATTATGAGTGAAAGTGTGGTCCTTGAGAAATCAAAGGCAAACACCTAGACTCATTTTTATTTTTTTTTTTTACGCCACTGTGAAGGCAAAGGAAGTCTGTGAATTAAAGCCCAGCTGCTTCCCCGGCCAGCAGAGCTGTGGCAGCGTCAAAGCACGGCTCTTACGGACTCAACACCCTCCTGATGTGTCTCCCTAAATGCTGGAGAGCTGCTCAGTGTTTGCTGTCTTTTCCACTGTGCACTTTTTCGTGCCTGTTAAATACAGCACAAATTCTGCTTGGAACAGCAGTATCTGCCTTGTTTGGGAGAGATAAGAAACCCCACCCGTTAAAACCAGTGGCATGGAAGATCCAAAGTCCATTATGTCTGCATGAGTTGGCCAGAAAGAAAATATCTCCCATCTGGGAGCCAGGTAGTCGTATTAGGACAGCTGTAAACACAAAATCTCCATGGAGGGACCTGTTCATAGGCACAAGGCCCTGCACAGCTGGATCAGCCTGTGTGGGAAAAGCAGCCTGGGCAACGACACTGGGAGTTTCTGGTTGTCCTGCTCGCTATTCCAATGCATTTGTAAGTAACTCAGTGAGGAAGGAAAAGGACAAGAGGAAGAGGGAAAGAGTGAAAAAAAGAAAAAAAGGGAGAAGAAGAGGAGAGGGACAGGACAGGATAGGAGGGGAGAAGCAGCTTACGTTGAATCAAAAAGAGAAAAGAATCCCTCCAAGCAGCTTGATTAGATTTGAAATCAAAGCATAAGCTGTTTGTCTCATTAGTTTAAAAAACTGTGCATTTTGTCTCAGTATCAACTTGTCTGTTATCCTCAGAAGATCTCTGTGCTGGGATGAGGTGTGTGCAGCCACAGCAGCTTTTCCGGGCACGAGATCCAGGCTGTGGGATCAGGGCAGCACCGTGTGAGCCTACACAGACTCACATGTTCCTTCCCAGGCGGGTTCTGCTCACAGAGCTGTAGCATCTCATTTACTTTTATTTTCCCCATAATCTTTAATTCAAGGGTTGTGTTAGGACAATAATTGTTCAAACAAGAAGCATATTACATCTCATATTCCTGTATTAATTAAAACCGTCCAAAATCTCACAAAGTTTGTCACCGATTCAGAGCAAATGGGACCTGCAGATAATTAATGACTCTCAATAACAGTTCTTAAAAAAAAATTGGTTTCTGGCAGCAGTCAGCACATACTGGATAGATTTATATTTTATAAACCTGTTCAGTTCTTAAAGACACAAGAAATAGTGAAAGCATGCTGTTCTTTTCAATATTAATGAGGCCATTATTTATTTGGACAAGAGGTATTTTATGTCAGATATTTTCATGTCAGCTGAGAATTGCACCCTTAAGTCACTTAATAGGTCATTAAGAAACATTTGTGATGGCTAATTATTTATTACAAATTCAGAATCTGTTTACTAGATAGCTTTAGTTTTGTTAATTAATCAGATTACCTTTTAGATCCCAAACTCACGATGCCAGTGCTGACCCTGTCATGAAACACAACATTTGTGAAACGTGGTGCATTGTGCGCTCTCCTTTTTGGGTGGTTTAAGTCCTGCCTAAGGAGTATGAGTGTTCTGTGCCTCACTCTGGACGTATCATTAAGCCCCATTACAATTAACAGCTCCTAATAGCAAACACTAATGAAGGGCTTGATTTTACCTTGAGGAGCAATGCAGCTGCAGGCTCGCTGTGCCCTGGCACAGATTGGTGCTAGCAGCCCAAACCCACGGTGACAGGTCGTGACACAGCGTGGCCATGGCCCGAGTCAGCCAGCTGGTGGGATAGGGCAGCCTAGAGCTCAGCTCAGGCACCTCCTGGAGTTCAAGTCCACCTAACAGGCCTGAATGAAGGCTGAGCAAGGGGCCTGATGGTTCCCTTGGTCCCCTGATTAAAAGAAGAGTATTTTTTTCCTAGGAATTTATTCACAAGTTCAAATCACAAGGGGAAGTGGAGGGGTGGGCAGTGATCTCTGCTCTTTGTGACAAGGGACAGCACCCAGGGAAGGGCTGGGGCTGGGCCAGGGCAGGCTCAGGCTGGAGAGCAGGGAAAGGTTCTTCCCCCAGAGGGTGCTGGGCACTGCCCAGGCTCCCCAGGGAATGGGCCCGGCCCCGAGGCTGCCAGAGCTCCAGGAGCCTTTGGGCACCCAGGGATGCCCAGGGTGGGATTGTTGGGGGGGTCTGGGCAGGGACAGGAGCTGGATTCAATGATCCCTGTTCAGGCCTTCTATGATTCTACAAAATTTCAACCCTTCTCCCTCCACACAGCCATTTCCCACACACTTAAAGCCTATTTTAAACTTTTACACCCAGGCTCAGTGCCTTGCCCTGATGTCCCAGCTCCTCTGGAGCAGCTGCTCCCGCACAGGAGCAGCCGAAGTCTGCGCCCCCAGAACCCCCAGACTCTCCAGCCTTCATCCCCTTCAGTGGCTGACCTTGAGGAGAGCACCTTGGTCTCTCCGTGTGGAGACAGCACCACGTCTGATGAAAATCCATACTGAGAGGGTATGCAAAGATCAGACTTGATTAATTCTTTCCAGAGGTACCTTCACAATGTCAACATTGATCTGCTTCCTAGACACACAGTTTTCTCTTGGCTGACAACCATATGCCAGTCAGAGCTCTGCTGTACTGTAAATTTAAACAGATATGGAGATAGGATCATTAAAATACCCTGAGAATACACAGCAAGTCATTGTTTTGCTGCTTGTGCTGAGAAAAATCTCGCAGTAGCGCTGAAGAAATAAATGCTCTGGGCCACTCTTATGGCAAGGAAGTTAATCCAACGATGAAATTGGACCAAATGCCTGAGGACAGGAACCAGGGTGTGGGTGTCTTGTGCTGTCTATGCTAAAAAGTTGCTGCTTTACAAAGGACAATTGCAGATGCATTTTATTTCTGGCCATAGCCAGCCTGGCCTCTACAAGTGGTCTCTCCCTCCCAGAGTGCCTGCATTTCAGGCTGCCCTCGGATGTTTTTTCCATTAGAGATAGTTTAGGGATAAATCATTTCATCTTGCCAGAAGGCAGCAAGCTCCAGCACCATCTGTCTTCCTACATATGCAGCAGGACCTTTTGGATTCAGGCTGTGTTTCCATAAGTCTGGAGTCCTGTAGATACGCTGGCTTTTGATTCATGCAACTGAGACACTCAGATTGACTTCTGATAGACTCCACCTGAACCTGGGGAGGGCTTTAGCCCCAGATCCCATCAGCTGGTAATTTCCTGATTGAATTCAGGTGCAACCAATCTTTGCTAATGGACAGCTTATCTTTCATTATGAATACAGAAGGCTGCACTCGGAGGAGGTCCAGTTGGCACCTCCAAGTAATGATGAGCTGGTTTTTATTAATTCTATGGATTTATTTTATTAATAATATAAATCTACTGTTATTGTGACTATTACTAATAGCGACTACTATTATTAATAAAATACGTGAGACAGAGCTATGTCATTCTGATGTCCATTTAAGGCCAGCTTCACCATTACTTAGCTGTCTTCCTGTTTCTTTTCATTCATAGTCTCTTCTGTTTTGTTTATATTTAAGTCAAATTAAACTACAAAATGTAAAAGAAATGTAAAAAATTAGAGACTTCCTGATTTAAAAAAAAAAAAAAAAGGTTAGAGAAAAAGGAATAGAAAATAAATACATAAAATCTTTTTTTCCTGGGGCCCAAAATTTGAAATCAAGGCTTGTAAATAATTACCACATGACAAGTTCAATACATGCACTGAAGATGTATCGATGGCTCTGCTGTCCTAAAGGTCACAAGCACACATGAAAGATCTCCTTTGCCAGGGTGAGCGGTGCCCAAGAAAAATACACTGAGAATTACTCACCTTTCAGAGAAGCTGCAGACAAATGAGAACGGCCTTTCAAAGGGGCAGCACGACTGGAATCGGATGCCTCCCCCAAAATGCCTCTAAAAGGCAAATTAAACCAGCAGTATCTCTGCTACCCATCATGCTGGCATTTCTAGAGAGAGGAAGGCTGAGAACAATCCATAACGAGCTGGATGTGTGGAACAGAGCCCTTCCCATGGGCTGATCTCTTCTGTTCCCTCCTCGTGCCTCACCTGTGCCGTGCCTCCTGCATCTCCCAGGCAGGCATTAAACAACACCTGCACGTCTCTGCGCCTTCTGCTCCAGCCTGAAAACTGCTCTGACTTCCACAAACAGCCGGCCAAGAAGGCATCACAAAAGTACCTAACCTCATCCTGAGAGAGGGAGAGGAAGAGTTATGAGAACAAGTTTAAAGGAAGAGAAAGGGAGAGAGAGAGAGACAGAGAGATTTTATTGCTCAAGGGGAAAAAAAGAGATTATAATTGAACTGCAGAAAATTCTCCACATCACGGGTAATGATGCCTGGGTTACCTCTCTTTATCTGTGCAATAGAGATTAGCAGACGGGGTCATAAAGGGAAATTAAAGTCAAATAAATTCTGGGCCAGCACTTGGTAAGTACTGATTTCCTACCATTTAGAAAGAGGAACATCAAATGAAGTGGCACAGCATAAGGCAGCAGCCAGTGGAGAGAGAGAGCCACGCTGCCATAAACATGGAGCTCAGCGGGGCCAGCCCCTCCCCTGCCACGGGCTGCCCTGGGGAGGGCTGGGGGAGGCTCCCCAGCAGCAGGGGTGCTCTCAGGGGATGCTGTCAGCCTCAGGCCCTGAACCCTTCAGAAGCCGGGGTCTCAGGCAAGGCAGGCGTCAGGAGCAGCTCCGGAGATGTGAGATGTTATCTCCCCACTGGTTTTTATTGCTCCCGCCCTGCTGGTTCCCACTTTTCCCTGAAAGATGGAGGAATGTAAAGCACCCATGTGCTGTGACAGCTTCCATGAGGAACTGGAGACTTCACCACAGTCGCTGTCCCTACCCAGAGCCCACACGCCCGCCCTTCCTCTGGCAGCTTGCGCTGAGCCCCCAGAGCTGGCCCTGAGCCACTGCCCCCACTCTGCCATGGCTGAAACTGCCAAAGATAGTGAGGGGAGGGGGACACTGCAGCTCCACCTGGCAGAGACCCCCGTCTGTGTTTGACAGACCCTTTGGGACCACAGGTTCTGCTCCTGGCTCTGTGCTTCACCTTTTCAGTGGGGTGTGCCGGATGTCTGCAGCCAGCACTGGCAGAAAGGACAAGAGGTTTGGAGGACATTATCCTGAGATTTCCCAATCTGAGACCCCTTCAAGAGCCTGATTCTCTAAAACTGCTGGAAAAAAAATCTCAGGGAATTAGGTTGCTGAAGGTATCTCAGAAACAGAGTAAATAAAACACTTGGGGAAAAAAACAATCAGAAAACAACCCAAAGCAGGCATTACTACAAATCACTTTGGATTTCTTGAAAGCTCTTTCCTGCTCCTTTTAGGAGGGATTGTTGCTTGTTACAAATATTTTTTCTTTGGCTTTCTTAAGTAACATTTACTGACCTTCGCAAAAATATTGCAGCATTGCTGGCCAGTAAAATATTCAGGGAACATTCTGGAGGAAAGGTGATGTCTGTATTGAGGTATCTTTATTCTTTTCTTGAGGTGTCAAATTAAATCAGCATTCACCTTCCCCTTGCCAGGCTGGGCACTACATGAAGAAGAGGAAGAGGGTTTGGCTGTCAGAAGCTGTCAGCTGGTGAGAGAGCTGGACAGCCCAGCCCAACCTGTCCAGTGCCTGTTACTTTGATGGTGAACTGGACCTTACATCTCCCCAGCAGTGCTCGGGCCCGTTGAGCGTGAAACTGGCTTGGCAGCCGATAGTAAAGGAAGATTTGCAGCCAGCAGCCTCATGCTTATTCCTCAGAGCTGGGACAGTCGTGTTCCTTGGGGAGTTCAGACTTTCTTTGCAGGGAAAAGAGCCTCGTTAGGTTCAAGTGGGGCAAGGAATTGGTCTTGCAAGAAAGGACTGGGACAACTGGAGGAATAAAGCCGGGGGTGTGGGCAGCAAAAATGGACAGATATCAGAGAGAGAGAGAGAAGCCCATCTGCACTCATCTCCACTCACCCCTTTCAGGGGAATGTGATCCCAGCCATTCATTCCCTAACTCCCTCCCTCTCCCCCTCTCTATATTCTCTCTTGCCTTACTTGATGCTGTTTGAAATCAAGCACTTGGTTTACCCTTCTCAAGCGGAGCTGATCTCTCCCAGCACGACTCTGACTGCAGCGGGAGGCACAGCGGGACGCTGGGTATGGAAACCTGGCATTAGTATCACTTTCAGATGACAGCAGATCAGAGAGCTGGACCTGGGAGCGAATTAATATAGGGCTAGGATTCACTTGGAGGGTTTGCTGCTGTCATACCGCTCTCAAGATGTGAGAGAGAATTAATGCGAGGGGCTGGGATTCTCTCGGAGTGCTGCAGTGGCTGCCTGACATCCTCAGGGAGCTGTGGGGCTGCGAGTGAGCACAGGGGATGGCTTTGCTCCAGAGCCAGCAGGTATCCCAGAGAGCAGGAGGGAGGGTCACTGACAGCCTCTCTGATCCCAAATCCACCAGTGCAGGTGACTGAAGGTTGGTTTAACCTCAAATAAACAAGCAGTGGGCAGGGTTCTTCTTGCTCCAGCATTTTCTTGAGGGATTCACACTCTTCACTGGGGATTGATGCAAAAGGTCTGGTGGAAAACCACAGCAATGCCCCAGATCTGCAATTAACAAGTCAGACATGGAACAAGGCAACCTCAGATCTACTGGGACCATCTTTAAATATCTTTGGATAAAGGGAGTGGCTGGACACAACAGGGCCCCAATCCCTGACCCTCTCTACAGGCAGAGACGGAGCAGGTTTCTCCAAGGAGGCAGAATTGCAACTCAAATTCCCAGCTCTGGGTACCAGAAATTGGTTTCATGTGCAGGAGCTGCTGATTATCTAACAGCAGAGCTTTTTCCTTAAACCCTCATCCCTGGGAAAAAAAAAAAAAAAAAAGTTGCAAACACAAAACAGTGTCTTGTGTCCTTAAACAATTTCTCTCACTCTTGGGATCACAGTGGAATCACACCTGGAGATTTTGTTTTCTGTGGCCCACAAAGCACCTCCCCTCTCTGCGGAAATTTTTGCCCAACAGCAAGTTGGGCACCTTCACAGGGACTCGTGCACTGGTGTGTTTGTAGCCAATAGAAAAGGGTGCAGAAAAGACAGGAGAGAAAGATCTGTCATTGCAATAGGAAGTGACCCACATTTTGGGGAGGTTAATGGTTATTTTGAACAATACATCCCTGAGCCAGTGGCTCTGCAGGGCAGGAGGCAAAGGGAGGATTTGCTCCCTCTTTTCAATGGGAGAAAGAGGTTTGGAGCCTGGAGCATAAACACAGCTGAGAATTCTGAAAATAGACAATATCCTTCAAATGCAGCCTAGGGATGGGATCAAATCACTGCATACACCAATTTCTCTGGAAGAGAAAACAACCCAGACCAAAACTGAGAGGAAGTAGGGTCTTGGAAGCCAAATAAAACAGAACGATGGGAAACTGAGCACTGGAGGAAAGAGCTCCAGATAATTACATTGTGCAAGCGCCATGCTGGGGAGCAGCATATGCTGGAGGAGCCCTCGCTGGGGACACAGGATGAGCAGGCAGGAGGGTGGCCAGGCAAAAACCGGCCCCTGCAAAGCAGCACACGCCAGGCCAAGCTCAGAGCAGCCCCAGATCCGGTGAGCTCAGCACAGCCATGCCAGGGATGAAAATATCCCTGTGCTCGAGAGAAAATCCCTTCCTTCCTCTTCCAGCAGCACCTAGCAATAAGCAGCAGGAGAGGGGCTAATATTATAACAGATAACATTAGAACACAGGCAAACGTGGTGTGGCAAAGGTGGGTGTGCATCACTCGGTGCCCCTGCGAGCAGCAGGGAGGGGGCTCAGCTCTGCACAGGCACTCGGGGAGCTGGGAAGTGCCACTGAACTGCTGAGCTGAGATCAGAGCTCTGTGCTCAGCTTCTGCCTGATCAGTTTGAGCTGGAGCAGAGGCCAGACAAAATGAGAGGAATAAAGCAGGGATTTATTGCAAGGCCTTCCAAGGGCACAGCCTGGCAATGCCAGAGCCCGGCTGCAGCCCTGCCAGGATGGGCCTCGAGATGGGCACAGAAAAGAGGCCTGGGCACGGGGTTTCACACTTGGAGAAGTTCTGCTCCATTTGCATATTGAGGTTAACTGCCCAATTAATCACTTCCAATGATGAAGTTCCATCCTCCTTGCTTGCCCTCCTGTTTTTTACGTTGTTTGTGCTTTTGGGTTTCCTGAGGTTGGGAACGATTGTCCTTGAATGTTGAGCTGGAGAGAATTGTTGTGTCTGACTGCCCTGTGAGGAGAACTCAGTAACACTGAATACGGAGCGGAGAGCTACACACTAAAGCAGAACAGAAAAAACTTAAAACTAAGGCATCAAGCTCACCCAGCAGTGAGCACAGGGGCTCTGCTGCTCGGTTTCCAGGGATCAGAATCATCGTGTTGAAGCTGGGACTTTCCAAGGAAACAGGTGGAAAGTTAGGAGTCAGTCCTTTGAAGGAGAGTTGGAAACAGTTTATTGAGTCAGAAACAGCACTGCTGAGGCTGTGCTGGCAGTGGGCTGGGTCAGGCCAATGCTCTGGTGGTAGCCAGGTTAGTGTTGCTATCTGGAACAGCCTGACAAATGCTTTTGTGCCTTTTTGTCTGACAGCTCTGCACATTTTATATTTAAGTTTTTAATTTAAACAAGATTTTCAATTATTTCGGTTTTTTAATGGAAACATCTTGACCTTGTTCTGTAAAGATAAATAAGCACGGGTTTTTGAGAAAGAAATTCTATCTTTTGTCCTGAAACATTTCACTCACATTCCAGTTTCCTTTGTGGACGGAGTTATATACAGGAAGCAACTATAAATTTGTAACTTAAGGGTCCAAATTCCGCTAAGCTGTGGGACCAACACTGTAAAGCCCCCCTGGACGTGCCCATGAGAATCAGGGCTTTGCTCAATAGGAACTGCCCTCATCCCAAGAAATTCCTCCTCTCACCTCCCTGCAAAGAGACTGGCACAGGAAAGGGATGTGCCTATAGATCTGTCACCCTGTGGTTTTCCACCTGGAGTTTGGGAATCCTTGGAGGCCCTGCATTATTTTGCTGATGGATCCATGAGTGGTAACTACAGAGATCAAGTCTGTTGTGCCAGAGCTCACATCTGCCACGCAGGGTCTATGCCTCCCTTGGGGGAAAAATTAGGGAGCCAACCAATTGCAGGATGTGCAAACCATTGCTAAAGATGGGCTGGGTGTCTTCACCCTTTGTGCAATATAAATGTAATGAACCCAAAGGGGCACAGATGCACCTTAAATACCTGTGTTTACTAACTCAGCCCAAAACACCCAAGGTATCTACATAGATTCACCTGCTCTGGCTGCCTGTGACAGCTTTCAAGAAGCACAGAAAGCAGCAAGTCCCACTAGAGGGCTTGAAAAGTGCTCTGAGAAATACTCCATTAGCAGCAAAAACTGTCCCAGAAATACATTAGTGATCCACGGGGCAGAGCATTAAGTTTGGACATTTCGTCAGGTTTTCTGATAAGGCAAATACCTTACCATGCATGTCTTCCCAGCCTCCATCCCTCCCAGCCGCCCTCCAGCCTGGCTCATCCTCCCTGGCCCCAAAATGAGGAAAATGCCATTTGTGCAGGACACTTCAGTGACTCTGCTATCAATCTCTGGCAGTTTCATTTCAATATCCACCAGCCCTGTGATGATAATTGATGAGAGATGCAAGTGATGGAAGAATGAAGAGAGCAGTGCTGAGCAGATCTTCCAGCCCAGATGGCAGGAAGCCCCTTGCTGTGCCTCATCCCCATCCCACTTGCTGTTTCAGAAGGGGAAAAAAAAGAAAAAAAAAAAAGAAAACAACCAACCCTTTTATTTCCTTTTATTTTTTCCCTTACGAACAGGCCACTGCAATTTTCCAGATTCCAGTTTGCAATCAGCATATTCTGAGTGTTTGAGTTGAAAAGCCTTTCCCTGAGAGAGAGTAAAGCAAAGCAAGGAAAGGCAGAGGGAACAAGGTGGGATGAACATGCCATTGATGATACAAAACCTGAACAGCTGAGCCTAAAGCTTGGAGGGATTTTGTCCATTTTTTAAATACAAATCTCTCCCCCAGACACACTGCTGGTGAGGGCAATCTGGAAAGCACAAAGAGACAATAGGTCAAGAGTTAAACTCCCCAGCTCAAAAAGCAACAGGGTACATGATCCAAAGGTTGCACTGAGACATCCAGGAGGAAAAAACCTCCCTGAAAAGCCACTTTCATTAAGTGCTCCATGAAACAGAGACTGCAGCAACACAGCCACTGCTCCCAGCACGGACTCTCCTCACTCCACTTTAACATCCCAGCCACCATGGACATGTTGGTTTGCATTCCTAACGCTGTTCCTCTCCAGCTGCTCAGGATGGACTTTTAATATCCCCATCCCAAGAAACGCTGCACCTGGCTTCTTCTTCGTGGTGTCATCCACACTGAGGGGAGGAGCGCTTGGTAGCATTTCCCCCTTGGCTGGGAGAAAGCAGGATGGCATTTGGAGCAGTGCCCAGGCCGTGGGGTTGCAGGCAGCATCAGCAGCTCTGCTCCTCAGCCTTCGTGCAGGGCTCGGTCCTGGAGGGTGCTGCTCCCCTACTCTGTGCTGCTGAACCTTAGGGATGAGGGATCTTAGAACCCAGACTCCAGCGTGGGCTCCCCTCAGAGCTAAAAGTCACTCTGGGAGAGGGTGGACAAGCAAATGGTGAGGTTTTATATAGTTACGCTCAAGAGTACACCTTGAGCTCCTCGAGGCTGCTCTCAGAAATGGCTCTGAAATGTCTCACAAATAGGAGCAGAGTAATTGCAGTGTATATTCTAATAACTGCAGTTATAATAACACCCCCTCCTCCCCACTTTCCTCTTTAGGGGTGATGTGCCAAAATGAGAAACAAAATTACTGTGTCTGTTCAGCAAATTCTTACTGACAAAATCTTTAAGAGCTGACAAGAGTAATACACTGAAAATTAGTTTACAAGTGTTTCAAGTTTCAAAAAATCAATCAAAATCAAATTAAGTTCTGAAGATGCTGTCTGTAGAGTTTAAGGAAAATAGAGATCAGCTGCAGCAACGTGAGATGAGGGGCTCAACTTCTGAGCAGGAGACTTGGATGTGCTCTGCCCCCTCTTCTGGCTGAGGGTGCAGAGTCACATCCCTCACGAGGGTTTGCTGATGCTCTGGATAATCTGCTGAGTGTGGGTACTAGCAAGAAGAAATCCAGCCTAAGTAATCCACAACAGAGTCCTCAGTGTGGCACTTCCCCATCCGAAATCTATGGCTTAACCAGTGACCCATAAATTGGGGGTTACAGATACAGACATGGTTTTCTCTCCTACTTCCCGATCGTTTCTTACATTCTTGCATTTCTTACATACATTCACAATGGCAGAGAAGAAAAAAAAAATATTAAAGCTCATAAAATTCCTCATCAAGGAGAAAAATCAGTTGAGAAAGCAGATCTGTTGCAGAAGCTGGCAGGACCAAGCCTGGGCTAACCTAAAGCAGGGGCAGGAGCAGAGTTCAAGTCCATTTAGCACTGAAACCTCTTCATGCTTCCTTCTTGGCTGTGTGATCTCAGATAACTGAATCCTGTGCTGCCCCTGGTGTCAGTGAGAAAGCCTGGGACTCCATGTCTTCTTGAGAATATGTGAAAAAAAAAAAAAAATGGTGTGAGAGTTTGTGGTATTTCTGAGCGAGCAGAGCCTTTCTGGGGAAGCAGGAGCAGGGCTTGCTCGGATGTGTTGTCTTTTTTGCCCTTCATCCATATGGCACCCTGACCCCATCCTGGCCCAGCAGATCCAAGAGCTGGTGACCTACAAATCCTCAGCCATCTGCTTTGCAAATTCAGCCTCCACCCAGCTCTCCTGCCTTGCTGTTTCAGCACTCACTCGGAGTGAATGGGCTTGCTTTAGGTTTCCAATTATGTCTTTCTTAATTATATTCCTCCTTGAGGTCCTAGAGGCCCTGGAAATTTTCCCCCACTCTGTCTTTTCCCATAACTGTGAGTCAACAGTTCAATTATAGTCTCTTTATACAGGCATGAGAATTTGTTTCTTGGGCAAAGTTCCTTGATAAGATGATATGCTACATAAATGTCTCTAGCAAAACACATTTCACAGTGAATTTATCTCTGCACAACTTCCCCGCCTTATAGCACCTTATCATTCCAAGACGTCTCAAGGCACTTTCCAATAGGTGTGCAATAATAATACTTCACAGTTAGACACAGCCTTTCATGGGAATATCTCAGGGCTGTGTGCAGGGGAGCACTCAGCTCCATCAAACACCTGGGAGCACCGAGGCCAGGGAGGTGGGAGAGAGCTGCCCAAAGGAATCAGGGACATGCGGGGTTTGTGCTGGAGTCCAGGACACCAGGAAGCCTCTCCTTTGCCCCTAAAGTTCTCACAAGTTCCACCAGTGCTGGGAACCAGCCGTGCTGTGGAGAGGAAATACATCTTTGTCCTGTGGCCATGGGATGGGGACTCAGGCCCCTGTCTGCCTGGTTTACCCTGCACCCATCACGGGTGTGTTATGTAAGGAATAAAAACCTCCAAAGGTGCCAGTGGCAGAAGGTTTGGGATATGCTTTGTGTCTATTCCTGAAATGAAGATATTTGTGCTCTGCCAAGGATCCTGGCCTAGGGCAGAGCTGAGCAAAACCATGTTTGCTCTGGGGGACAGAGCTCAAAACACTGCTGGGATTTCCTGAGAGAGGAATCCTGATCCACTTCCTGGCACTGGGCATTCCTTTCCCGGCACACATCCACACATCCCCCCACCTTGTGCTGAACTCTCTTCCATCATCCTGGTCTCCTTGGCTCCAGCCCTGCCTGTCACCTTCCTCCTCATTCCATCCTGTTCAGCAACCTCTCCTATTCCTCCTCCCTCCCAGCCCAGCTTATATCATCAAAAAATCACTTTGGCACCTTCACTGTCAGCAAGCGGCTGTTTATCTGCTATATCATTGAAAAGATCTCCAAAGCCAGGCTTGGAAAACAGCCCCATTTTTATTTGATGCAGGATCATCTGAAAGGAGGATGAGAAGCAGAGAGAATGTTTTCCTTGTACAGATCAATATGAGTTTAACCTTCCCCCACAGCAGGGCCTGCCTGCCCACCTGCTCAGCTCACGTATTCCTCCCTCCTTCCCTCTTTGCTCCCCCTTCCTGCATCCCAGTGTTTCCAGCATTCCTGGCACATGGACCTCTTGGTTCTGTGTGCATCAGGGCAGCGTTTCTGCCTTGCCAGAGCAGGTCCTTTCTCCAGGGAAGGGTTTCCTTGTCAGCCAGCTCACAGACTCGGTCACCCCACAGATTTCAGATCCTTTTTGTCTCCTCCTTGCTCCACTTCCTTACAGCTCCCATGCTGTACCCTACACAGAACTCCTCTTCCAGCTGTTGGGCATCACTAAGTGAATTTTCCATCCCTTCCCTTTCTTCTCCCCCTCTGGGTAAGAAACAATCATGTCCTTCTCTCGTGCCCCCTTCACCTCTGCCAGTGACAGATTTACTCCTGCTTGGCTTCCTGGCAGCTGCTGCAGCTGCAGCCCTGAGCAGGGCATCCAGCATCTTCCATTCCATTCTTCCATTCTCGCTGTGCTGCATTCCCAGAGGGATCAGAAACAGGGAGGGGAGTGGTTTGGGTCCTGTGGTGCAGCTCTGAAGGCCCAGGGGCAATTTAAAACCACCTTGATAACAGACCAATATTATCATTCTGTACACAGGGACACCAAGGAACATTTTGGTGGGAGGACACAGCCATGGTGGCACCAGCAGGAGGTCACTTCCTCCTGGCTCTCATGTCACAGAGCTCTTTGCTAACAAGGGAGGCAGTCTGACACAGGGTGAACACAAGGATGGTCCATGCTGCTCTCACCTGACAGGTACAGATCCACCACCACTCACTGCGCTTAGCCAGCCACAGGAACCAGAGCCTAATTCATTTTTAAAAGAAAAGGGAAAAGTCTGAGTTCCTTCTGAGCTCAAAATCCAGCAGCAAACCCCGTCCTGCTATCCATACCCAGAGGCAGAGCAGCACTTCTCTCTTCTCAGGAGATGGGAGGGGAGCAGACAGGTTGCTACTGTAATAGCAGGAAAGACGCCCACCAGTGTGCTAAATGATAAATTTATCTGTACCACGTAAGGAGAGACTGTTCCTGCTCCCAAAGCACTGACAGCCTGAGGGAGAAATGCCAGCACCTTCTCCAAGGTCACAGGAATGGCATCCTGGTTTCTGGCAGCACAGGTACCTGTACACAGGTACAAAGATTCACCCCCTGTCCCTCTCCACCTCCTTCTTCAGAAGGAATGTGCTTGGCTAGGCTCTGAACCCCTTGGCTACCTTGTCCAGACTCAGGGGATGACATTTATTCAGACAGACAGACAGACAGACAGACAGGGACAGCGACCAATCCATAACCCTGCTCCTGCATCCCTCACTCAGGGCCCTCTTCCTACAAGGAAGGAGCTGAGGAGGCATCCCTGCAAAGTTAACAAAGGAGCAAGAGGGATCCCAAGAGCCAACAGGCAGTTTAAAGTCTCACACACACACACACAAAAGAAATCAAACATACAGAAACCAGGGCTGATGTGTTCTGTCCACATCCAGGCAAAGCCAGGTGCTGTCAGAGATTAGATGCTTTTGCAGATAAAGGCAGGTAATAGGGCATGCCTAGATAAGGACAATAAGAGGAGAATAAAGGGAGTGGAGGAAAAGGCACAGATGGAAGGGCAGAGAGCAGAAGGGACAGAGCAGCAGATCAGCCTGACAGATCCCTGGCTGGGGCTGTGCAGAACCAGGCCTTGGGAGCCAGGGGCTGAGTCCCAGGAGGCACCTGGGACATGTCCTGGTCCCCCCAGCCCTGGGGCCCCCTGTGCCTCCCTGCTGTGCTGCTCCGGTGGGGGACACACATGGCACTCCCAGCAAAGCCAGGATTGCTGCTGTGCTGATCAGAAATGGGAGCAAGAATCACTGGTCCTGGTCACCCTTCCCAGCTGGCCCAGAACTGCTGGAAACAAATGACAAAAGCATCCAGGGAGGCTGGGCTGGGGGATATTTCTGTCCTGCCCACAAAGAAACTGCCATCAGTCAGTGTTCCTGAACACTGACTGCAGCAGTTCCATCAAGGATGACTCTGCCTTCGGAAGTCAAGCACGATCTGAGGAGTGTCCTGCTCTCCTCCATCCCCTGCTGCTCTTCCCTTGCTCCTCAGGGCCCCAGCTTGTTCGACAAAGAGCAAACACAGCTCCTCTGCCCTGTGAAACAGCCTCAAGCCTCAGAAGCTGCGAGCAGTGCCCGGGGGCAGCTGGAATGCCTCAGGGAATTCTCTGCGCAGCAGGAAGACGGGCAGTGCAGGGTCGCTGTCCCTCGGAGGGACCTTAGCCCTTTGTGTGGGATTGTCTATGGGAAGGCATCATGGAATGTTTGATACAGCATCCCCTGTTCCCCAGGCTCTCTGTGGTGTTGTTGTATCCCCCCTCTGTCCCATCCTGCACCAAGGGGGGCTCTGCAGGGATGGGCTGAACTTTGCTTTCCTCTGCAGAGCATCTTGATGTTCTTGCTTGGTTAAAATCCCATCATTACATCTAGAGGCTCGGAAAAGGCTCAGTCTGTCATTGCTTTGCAAACGCTGCCTCCCCAGGTCAGGAAAGGACAGGGACACCTGGCTGCTCCCAAGGGATTACCTTATTTCACTTTCTTACCACTTCACACAGTCTGGGATTTTATGTTCCTGAATCTGCTGCTGTAACTGTGTTTCGTACTGGAGGCTGTGTTTTTCTGCTGTATCTTGGTACCACTTTTTGAGGAGCACTGGTAAAGAGGTTGCTTTCCTATACATATGTAGATGGCAGCTACACAGATATAAAAACCTGGATGCTTTCAGCATCCAAGAACACTCATCCCAACCACCCACCTGCCTGAGGACAAGGATCCCCATGTGAACTCCTCCAAAAAAAATGGGTGAGTGGGAAAGAAAGGAAGAGCAAAGCTGCAGCATCATCCTCCCTGCTCCCTCCCTCCTCCCGAGCTTTGCTGAGCTGCCAGTGCCCTGGGGCAATCCAGGAATTCTGTTCACTCTGCTTTACAGCTGGCCCAGGTCTGTAAGAAATGAGCTCTCAGAGCCTCACTGAATGTGACGCATCAGCTCTGGCCACTCATTTACTGCAGTTAATTATTCTTGGGAAGGAAAGGGGCATGTTCAGGTTGTTTTTCTCTCTCTTTCAAATCCCAGCCATGTCGATGGGATGGAGGGACTCAGCTGCACCCTCCAAGCAGGGTAATAAACCCTGGGCCTTCAGCCCAGCAAAGGGAATGGCCCCAAAGGGAGACAACTTCTCAATTTCCCTGACTGCTGACTCCTCTTCCTTGGCAGCTATCACTTAATTTGCCCCAATTTTTGTTGTGCAACAGTTTTCCTTTAAATCTCCATTGAAGGATTCAGCAGTGAGCTTAAACTGTGGGTGATCGGATACAAAAACTTCAGTGAGAGAGACACTATCCCTGCCTTGGATTTTGTGGGTTCTGAGGGGGTCCAGCACAAAGGGAGGAGGAGAGAAAAAAGTGTTCAAGGATAGTCATTAACAACCCCAAAGCTACCAAGGTGTCAGTAGCAAGGGGTCAATTTTCAGATTCCTTCCCTCTTCCCACGTTCAGAGACACTTCTCTCTAGCTGGGAAAGACAGAGACCATGGGCACGTGCAGCATTTGACAGGAGACCCAGGTTATTGATTCACAGCTCTACCTCCCTGAACTTTTCTGGAGGAAAACAGGGCTGCTTTGCATAAGGCAGGCATATGCTGCAGCTTTGGCACGAGGAGAACCGCTTGGCATTTCCTTGCCAGACTTTTCCCACCCTCCTCTGATGCCATCTGCCTCCGTGAAACACTGAAACTCCCATCTGTCAATTTTGCTGTAAACACACAATTATCCAGGCTGCTGGGGGGGAAAAGTGGCACGGCCAAGCCTTGGCCAGTCGTGGAGAGGGACAAGTTGGGAGGAGTGTCCCTCTCACTGTCCCAGCAGGCAGCTTGATGCAGGGAGCCTTTCCTTTTCCTCCTTCCTTCTGCCAGTGGCGCACGAGCTGTGGGTGCCACCAACCCCTCTGCCCATGCCCTGGGCCTCTCCGAACACGGGGGAAAAGGCAGAGCTCAGGCAGGGGCTGGTGGGGAGCTCCATCTATTCCCAGCACCCAGGTCATGTTGTTCCCTTTTGCTTCCCTTTCTGCCATGCCACGGCAGCCAGGACAGAGCTGCCACCCATGCCCAGATCCCTGCAAGCACCCCAGGCACAGCACCCACCCGAGAGCAAGGTCAGCACCAGGGAACAGCCTTCCCTTGCCAGTTCATCCCAGCAGCATCTCTGAGACCAGCTCTGCCTGTCTCCCACCTCTGGGTTTCGTTGCAGCAATGCCCAGATCCGGCAAGCTCAGATACCAGAGCTGCAAGGGTTTGTTTCTGCCTTCTCCCTGGAAATCTCTCTCTTTCTGGCTGGGGCAGTTTTCTCTGACCACAGCAGACAGCAAAACGCTGACAGCAGCCTGTGGTGTGAGCTGAGCCCTGTCAGCCCAGCTATCAGCAGTCAAAAGATCTCCTCATCAGTGCTCTGAGATGCTCTCAACCCTTGCAGGGGAAGGAAAACCAGAATTTCCCAAGCCGAGTCAATCTGCAGGATGAGCAAATGAAGGGTGACAACTGAGGGGAAGAGAGGAGGCTGCAGACAGCCATGGGCTGGGGGATGTTTTGGGGCGTGGGAGGGGATTACACTGTGTTTTATTAAATCTTGGCCCCTGTGTGGTGTCTCCAGCCCAGACACCAGCTCCAGCACCTGTTTGATTTAGCTGGGCAGAGGGAGGGGGCCGCGGGGTGGGGGAGGAGCTGGCAGATGGCAGCGTGTTCCCGGAGATAACACGGGCTAGTTCAGAGGTCTCTAATTGGGTTTCTGCTTGCCTTTTCCATCCCGTGTGGATCTGAGTGAGAACATGTGGTTGAACAGGCACACAGAGCATCCTCCTTCCCCCGGGACACGGCCCTCTGCCCGTCCCCCTGCCACGTCCTCACCCCGACACCCCGGGTCCCCTCACCAGCCAGAGTGAAAGGGAGAGCAGGGAAGCAGCAGCGAAGTTAGGGGAGAGGCAGTTCCTGACCTCCTCACCCAGGGCAGACCCTCAGGCCTGCAAGCAGCCCTTCTGTGCAGGCGAGATGGAATCCGTGCAGCCCGCCTGGGAACGGGTAAGGAAGGTGGCAGCAAGGCCCCCTCAAAGATGGAAGTGTGTGCAGGAGGACGAACTGGTGGGTTCTGGCTCCAGGCAGAGCCGGAGGAGCCCCACACAGGGAGCCCCACGTCTCCCTTTGGTGGCTGCCCCAGCGCACTCCTCTTCCTGCTACGGCTGGAAAAGGCTTCAGAGGGCAACATTTGGGGACAATGGCAGAGCTGCAGAGCGGAACCCAACCACGGCACCCCTGGCAAAGCACCCAGGACCACAGAGCACTCCAGTGCTTTGGGTTGGAAGGGACCTTCGAGATCATCCAGTCCAACCCCCTGCCAGGGCTAGAGACACCTTCCACTAGACCAGGTTGTTTAAATGTCACTCAAAAGGACCCTGCCCTTTTCAGAGTCTATCCCCAACCTTCACCTCTAGCACACGGCTACCCCTGAGGAAAACAAACTCAAAATCTTCAAAATGTGCCCCAAGGCTTGCTTGAACCTTTGGCTACAGAGGAAGGCTCACACCCAAGGAGAACCACTGTTACCCCAGCAGAGGATTGGGGAGCACATCACCTTTGGGGAGTTCTTTTTCTGCAGCCCCTCACTCCGTGGGGTGGCTCATGCCCATTTTGTGCTGTGATGCATCTCCCAGGCACAGGCAGGGAGAGATATTCAGGAATAGAAAGCAGGAAGTGCGCAGAAAATCTTGGAAGGGGGAGGAGAATGGAAGTTAACCGAGAAAAACACAACGCTCTTTGAAAAGTAAGGAAAAAAAAAAAAAAAAGAAACAAAAACCCAACTCTTTTCAAAGCATTTTGCAAATATTGCTTTTCCTCCCCTCCCTCATTTTCTGACAAGCTGCAATCAGCATTCAATATTGTCACTCAGTGCCCCATTTCAGAAGGGATAGGTATCCACGGAGCTCTTTAAATGAAATAAATAAATACATCTGGCCACGTATGGCAGGGGCTTAGCTGGGAGCTCAGCTCTTCTGAAAATCTGGTCAATCACGGTGACATTGATTCAGGACAATTACTCCTGATTTACACGGGTGTAAATGAATAGAATGGCATTAAACTGCTGACTGGGGAGTCCACACTCAGGCAGAGCTCATCAGAAAGCTGAGTTCCCATTCTGTAAAAGATTGAGATCAGCTTCCCCATCCAAATCAGGACAAAAATGGTCTATTTTTCTTAATATGGAACAGAAAGAGGGGGAAAAATCCTCACTTAGGTTCAATAAAAACTTTGGTTTTGAATGCCTGGCATTTGTCATTTTGACTCTTTAAAAAGTTATTCATATCTAACAAAAGTAGGGAAGGCAACTTCTCTTGGTATCATAATGCAGCTCTTGGCTTTGAGTTTTCCTTTTGCCCAACTGAAAATTAATTGGCACTAGGGAGGACAGAAATCTGGGGGTTTTTACCAAACAATCAAACCTGTCCTCCCCCTCTTTTCCCCTCCTGCATTTTCTGCTGTCACGCTGTGTCAGTGAGGTTTCCAAGCTCATTCTCACAGCAGCCAGGTGCAATCCCTGCCCTGCATCACCACCCTGGCACGAACAGGCAGCTTTGAAAATGCACTCTAGGCTATGTGAGGAAAAGGAGAAATGTCAGGAACCTTTAAAAGTCAATTTTTTAGGGATAAGGGGTCTTCTCAATGTAGGAGCTGCAGGCAGAGGGGCAGCCAGGGCAACCACGAGGAGGAGGGAAGGATCCCTCTCACAGTGGCACACCGGCACATTTTTAACCAGGATTAGTTTGTGGGGAAGGAGAGGAGGGGAAGAGGCTAAAGCTCTTAGAGAGGCCCTCCCCAAATTTTTAAAGTACTTTGTGCCTGGATATGTGCTCTGGACATAAATCACTGTAGCTCAGGATAAATGGGAGCCCGTGAGTGCCACGAACACTAATGACAACATCCATCACAGCCCGAGCTGCTCCATATTGCAGCAGTCTCCGGGATGCCTACGGACATATGGACCCAGCTCGCTCCAGCAGCCCCTGCTCCCCCTGCACCCTGAGCTCCCTGGCAGCAGCACAGAGCCTCAGCCTCCCCACAGCCGGCTCAGAGCAAGGCAGGACACACCACCAGGCTGTCAGCTGTCTCCTCAAAACAAAAAAATACAGGGATAGCTCCCCTTGGAGCCCCATCTCACAGCACTTTCCCATCCCAGTGGTCCTGAGCCAGCGGCACTCCACATTCCCAAAAAGCAGGTCTTGACCACGCACCAAAAAAAAAAAACTTTCCATCAAAAGCAACGCAGGGAATATTCCCTGAAGCAGTCGGGTTATGGAGACTCCATGGATAGTCACTCACTGGAAATCCTGCAAAGTGCAGGGCATCAGCTTAATTGACAAGGGAAGCTGGGCAAAGCCCTGAGAGGGGGGTTTGAGCAAACCAGGGCTGCTCCACAGCAGCACCAGGCTGGTACCGAGGTGTCTGACGGGAATCGAATCCCATATTCATCCTCTCAGTGCTTAAGTGGCTCCCACGGGACAGCGCAATCCAGCAAAATGGTTTTTATAAGTCTGTGGCAGCACTGGGGCTCTGAGGGGATGTGCAGAGTCCTGTAGACCCAATCAGGACTGCCACAGAAACAGTGAGTTGAGGAAAGAAAGGGCAGAAAAGGGGTGTCTGCAAAGGCTTGGGGAGAGGGAGAGCCTCACATGGGGAGAGGGAAGTTCTTGCAGGTGAAATGCATTCAATGGTCCTTGTGTAACAAGTCTGAAGGAAAAGTGAAGTTCTTGGGTCCAACATTTCTCAGCACAGCCTCAATCATCAAATAGGTCAGCCCGTAATTAATTCTATTTATTGAGAGATGTATTAAACTGAAATTTCTCTGCAGACGTGTGTTGGGTTCAAGAGTAAATGTTCTCAAAGGGGAATCGCTGCTCAAAACTCAGAAGGACCAGAAACCTTTTAGGATAAGGGAAGCCAGGTGATATCCATTGCATGATTCACAGCAGGAACCTAAACTGGGTCTCTTTCATACCCCCGACTGAGCTGATTTCTTGCTAGACCAAACTCTTTCCCTGTGAAAAATCTGAAGGAACAAGTTCTTACTTCAGCCCTGGATTAAAAAAAAAAAAAAAAAAAAAAAAAAAAAGGAGCAGTGTAGCTTTCTCATTTCCTGGCTTTGAGCTTTAAGGACAAGGTGAGCAAGTGATTTCCTCCATTCCCTAATTTAGTTAAGTATGTTGCACAAGCTGGGCTCCGAAGGAAAGGTCACATCCACAAATGATATGATTTCCTCTAGGAAAGAGGGAGAAAAGTACAACTCAGGTAGCATCCTAAGGAAGGAGTTTTTATAAGTCTGTAGCAGCACTGGGGCTCTGAGGAGACATGGGGAGTCCTGTCGATCCAACCAGCAAAACCAGAGAAGCAGCGAGTTGAGAAAAGAAAGGGCAGAAAGTGGGTATGTGCAAAGGCAAAAGGGAATTTATTTGGTTGCTCACTCGTTTTCTCAAAACCTCTCAGAAAGCTGATTTTGTGTCTGAGCTGAAGCTGGAGCTCAGCTCTGGAGATGTTTATCACAGTCCTCTCACTGCTTTTCCATGGGCATGGAGGTGGGAATAGCAGCACAGACTGAGGGGGAATGGGGCTTTACTCCGGTGAAAATTGCCATAAGTTTCTGACAGAATATTCATTCATGAACAGGAACATTCACTCAAACAGAAATAAAAAAGTTTATTGAAATACGAAATTGCAAATAGAAATGGCTGTTTGGGGCCCTTCGCAGCACTTATGGAGGAGACATTCATTTTCTAGCTTTTCTATGCAACTCAAATGATGCTTTAATGTAATTTTATAATTTATTTACTCAGGGAAATCCCAGCTTAGTTGTAGCATCTGTTTTCTTTTTTCCTCCTCCTTCCAAACCCCAGTGCAGACCATTATGATTCCATACCCAGTTATGAGCTGGAAGAAAGGCAGATGATGCTCCTGAGGCCACAGTGGGAGCTAAAATCACCAATGTACTTGCAAGAACCCCATTGCCAAGGTCATTTTAATGTCATCTCTTCATATATTTTGTCTTTAGAGTTGTCAGACCTAGGGTGGGGTTGGGAAGGGGATGGTGAGGGGGACCAGAGGCACAGGCTGTGTTTGAGGATGGCAGGATGGAGTGAGGCACTCCACTGGGAGTCACTGGGGTCAGCGTCTTTGGAGATGAAGGAAAGAGGAAAAAAATATGTCCTGGTAGGACAAAAGTAGGAATTAAAAGCCACTTTTCACCAGGCGTTGGGCAGAGATCACATCTGTCCACACAGGCAGGGAGGAACAAGAGGAAACAAGGGATCGAGGACACTCTGAAGGCTGGTCCAGGAGGATGCATAACACTGGCAGACCCTGGAAAATGGCCCAGAAACCCCAGGGCAGCAGCAGCTGCAGCTCCCAATGGATATTTCCTGGTGAGGGGCTGTAACTCCCAGCATTGCCTGGGGACCAGACAGCAAAACCTTGAGAGCAGAGTCAGTGGGGAATGCTAGTGGAAGCAGCTTCGTGCCGCTTTTCCAAGGCAGAGATCTGGGGTTAGGGAAAGGCAGTTTTTGTAATACATTTCCTCTTTCATCAGGGAGGAGTTAAAGTCAGAGATGCAACATAAGGGTTCTCCAAGTTGGAGCCCAGCTGTACCACACAGATAGTTTTAAAACATGTATATCTATAGGTGCCTACCATCTTATTAGACTGAGCCAAGTCAAGCTGAGCTCTCAAGACAGTTAATTTCATAATTCCCTCATTTCATGGGTGAATTTCATGCCTAGAAATGCAAAGAACTAGAGGTATGAGTGTGCTTTGCGGGTATAAGACCAAATGAAATCTGGATGGAAGACATTTTCTTCCATGAAAAATGTCAAGTTATTTTTAGAATTCTAGGGAGAAAAGAAACTTCATCCTGGAAGGTCAAAAATTTTATTAAAAAGTCAGGAAAATAAATTCTTAGAGAATGAAACTTTTCCTGTTTCTGCTTCACGAGAAGTTTAATAACTTTTTAGCCACTTTCTCCTATTGCCCCTCTGAGTCACCTGTTCAGGGGAGTCTGCGTGTTCCCAGAAGGACAATCCCTCCAAAGGGTCTGGGTTTGCTATTTGCTCAGTGAGTCAGTCCCACAGACATATCCAAGGTGGCTTTAAAGTTTAAGGAAAGTAAACACTGCGAAGATTGAGGCACAGATACTGGCAAGCTCTTTCCCTCAGTATAGGAATCCTGCTCCTCGTGACTCCCCTCCACCTCCAGCCTTTCCAAACTGAGGCAGTTGTGGTGTGAAGTGGTTGCCAAGATGCAAAAAAAACCAAACCAAAACAAAAATCCAGCCACCTAAACTCAGTGCAAATCCCAAACAAGCAGCCTTTCAAACCAAGACCATTTCCAGGGCCATTAATCACATGCAGCTCACTGCTACAGCAGGTGACCACAGGTTAATAAAAAGGAGCTGGAAATCAAACCCAAAAGTGAATTGTGATGGGAAGAAAACTCTCTTCCTCCTCCTTGGATGGCAGGAGCTGAGCAGCTCTGTTGGTTCAGTTTTTTGGGGTCAGTATAGGGAGTTTTATTGCTCGAGGCTGTGCCCTTCTGACCAGCAAAGCATTTCTGTCCCCTGCTCCAAACTGGACGGGGCTGTCACTGCTCCCTGAGCAGCCAGAACTCCTGGCTCTGACCCCAAACCTCTTTGCACCCACAGGAGGTGTCTGCCCAGCACTGAGGCTTCCTCTCCTGTCTCGTAGGTGTTTCAATCTGCTTTATGTTCCGCTGCTTTAGCATGGCCGTACCTCTCCATCCAGAAGTTCTCCTTCCAGGGCTCACAATCCTCAAGCGCCACAGACTGCATCCAGCTGAGTAGGATCTCCTCCTCTTTTACACGGGCCTGGAGTGACAGAACAAGGGGGAATGGCTTCAAAAGGACAGAGGGCAAGGTTAGATGGGATATTGGGAAGAAATCCTTCCCTGTGAGGGTGGGGAGACCCTGGCACAGGGTGCCCAGAGAAGCTGTGGCTGCTCCTGGATCCCTGGCAGTGCCCAAGGCCAGGTTGGACACTGGGGCTGGGAGCAGCCTGGCACAGTGGGAGGGGTCCCTGCCCATGGCAGGGGGTGGAACAGAATAATCTTTAACGCCCCTTCCACCCCAAGCCATTCTGATTCTGTGACTCTCCCTGCTTCTCCACCCAGCCACAAACCTGCCCTCCTCCCAGCATGTTTGCATATTTATTCAATTTCAAGCAGCCCTTCATCTTCTTTCCCATTCATACAGTAAGGCTTCATCAGGGGAAGGTCAGAGATTTTCCTTGGGGAGCATGACCTGAGTGGAGCCATCCCTGTCCCCCAGCAGGACTGTCTGGCTGGGCAGCCTGGGGAAGAACCAGGGGAGATGTGACAAACAGGGACAGGGGAGGTGACACCATGTGTGTGTGTGTGTGTGTATGTGTGCCAGATCACATTTGTTTCATTGAGAACTGAGGGACAGAGCAATTGAGACGAAGGGAAAAAATACATCAGTGGGGAAACAACGCCCAGATAATAAAAAAATAAGTGCAAGTGACTGAGAGAGCACATGAGGCACTTGTGAGCAGCACGGCCTCTAATCTTGTTACTGCCTCCAGTTTGGGAGGCTGATGTACCCCCGAGGACAGGTTAGCATTTTGCTGCTCCTCGTTAGGGAAAACATGAACTGGAAGAAGCTGCATTAACGAGCAAATCAATTTATGGTTGGCTGGCACCAGGACGGATCTGGCTGTTTGTCGGCGGCACATTCCTGGTGATGGATGGACAGGGGGAGCTCTGGAAAAGATCCCTCTCCTCCCTCCCCCAGGGCTCGGTGGCAAGGGAGAGGGAAGGTCCTGGCGTTGCTGTGGATCTCCCAGAGAATGGGGCTGAACAATCCCATCTAAAGGTGAGAAATGAGGGTGTTTTGCACAGCTGCTGACCCAGCACCCGGCCAGCCTGAGCCCAGTGCCATGAGCCCAGCAGGAAAATGTCATTGCCACTGAAAGAAGACATCTCTGATTTACAGCAAAAGTCAAAAAACCCCCCCTGATTTCAACCTAGCAAGGGAATAAAAATAAAAATCTCCCAGTATCTGCCCGAGGATGATGCTTAGAGGAACAGCCCAGGTGGGCAGGATGCATTCCTGGCAAACCTTGGGAGCACCGCTTGGACCCTCCCTGCCGTGGTTTGTCAGGCTCAGCAAGGCTGAGAGGGGTCTGGGGACTCTGGGACCTCTCAGGGGAGAGGCCTCGCTGGGGTAATAGCATCATTCCAGGGGAATCCGTGGTCACGAGGGAGACCAGCAGTGATTGACAAATCTTTGGTTTTTCTGCTGAGGTGAGCTGCTGTCTCCAGAAAAAAAATAAAACTTCAGAAGGTCTCACATCTTTACACAGCAAATAGGGGAAGAAAAACCCAGCACAAAGCTGTGAAACTTGGACTTTCTCCACACCCCCTCCAGCAAAGGAAACCTCTGGCTCTGAAAGCTTCCTCCAAGGCACCTTTTGCAGAACAAGGGTGTCAATCACAGGGTTTTGTCTTGCTCTTTCAGGATCCAGATCAAAACTCACTGAAGACAAAATCCTTTTCACAGACATCAGTGGCAGGTTTTTCATTGCACTGTTATTTTCCATTTAGGAATCTGATTGAATTAAACCTTCCAAGCCCTCCACAAGGGAGAAAGAGAGGAACAGTGAGTACTGAACTGTCTCCTGGAGGCTTCAGGGAGAGACTGGCAGCAATTTAGCTCTAACCATTAGTACAGAGGGGACTGTGGGCTCTGATTCTCTTCCCACCTGCACTGGTGTTAATCAGGTGTAACTCCACAGACTGCAGCCCCATGGGCCAAAGGCACAGTCAGGCCACTCTATCCTTTCTACCTCCTAAATACCCTGTTTTCCAACCAACCTGAAGTGGGAATTTATAGGAATAATAATGATGATTAATCATGATTTGCACTTTTCGAGCATTTTTCTTTTTGGGAACTCGTAGCTCTTCTGAAAATGAAATTAATTATGCTTTATAACCCCTCTCTGGAGTAGGTCAAGGACAGTCGGGCCGTTTCCACCTCCCAGGGAAGCAAAGGGAATGTGTGGGCAGCTCCAGCACAGGCTGAGACCAAGGACTTGGCACTGAGCAGAGACCACGAGGGGCTCAGGGGAGCAGCAAAGCTCCATGAGCAGAGGCTGGGATGACCCTGAGATTCCCAATTCTCCTCCAGCAAAAAGAGCCTTGGCTATAGTTGCAAGTGAATGGCTTCTCTTGTGGGAGATGAATGAAGTAATGATATTAATAATAATATTATTATTTATTTGCTTCCATGGTGGAATATAATGAGACCTTTTTAATTTTCTCGTAACACTTAAGGAAGAGTTGCCCGTGCTGCTGATCCATGTGCTGGTGACAAAGAGGGATAACTGAGCTGGGAAAGATTCAGATTCATTTCCCCTCTTCTTCTAATTAAGACCAAGGATCCAAAGCAGGTTCTCTGGTGTACCAGGTGAACACCTCCCTCCAGAGCTTCTCAGATGTTCTGCTCCCGCTCTCTTTCTTCTTTAACAGAAATCTGACCAAAAATACGAGAAACCTTTTCCAATAAAGAGTCATTGAATCAGGCAGAGTCCCCCTGAGTGTAGGACCCACTCTGTGCATTTCACAAGAGAAATCCTGAGCCTCTCTCAGCCATTCCTCCTCATCAGGCCCCATCTTCCTCATCCTGGTGGAGTTGAAAATACACTTAGGAGAGGGTAGCTTATTTCACAAGTGCTCAATTAACTCACAGGAAGCCTAAAACCCACAGAAACCTCAAATTTCACAGGTCCTCTTGGCTGTGAAGGAGCTTAGGAAAAGCACAGCTCTATGAAGCCAAGGCGCGAAAGCCAAGAAGTTATCAGCAGGCTGAGTCGCTGCAGGAAGGCTCCTCTGTGCCACGGGAGCTCAGCAAACCCCAACCTCCCTTCTCAGCCCAGATTTCATCTCCTCCCTCCCCATCCTGCCCCCTCATTTCCAGCTCACCACAAAAGGAACCCTTGGCAGTTGCAGTCAGTCTGAGCTCCCCACGCACCAGGAGCTCAGGAAACGGGTGAGGTGCTGAATTCCAGGTTCCTCAGCATCAAAGCCCTGGTGAGTTCAGCTGGGTCACGGTGTTTCTGAGCAGGAGAAGTGTGGCAGAGAGCAGAGGGATGAGGAGAGAGGAGGGAGTTTCCATCCCAGCGAAGCCCCCGTGCAGCTGTGGGGCTGCTGCAGGTGGTGGCACTGAGGTCCCCAGGGAACTGCATCCCTGGGAATCAACTGCAGGGTGAAAAGCGGAGTATTCAGTGAAAAAGGGAGCTCTGCTGCTCACACATCTTGAGGTGTTTGTGGGGATACCCCTGGAATCACAAACAAATCCTGAAGCTCCCTCTCTGACAGCTCCACACGCCTGGCCAGGGGCTGGGGCTTAAAACAGGCAAATCAAGAAATAAACACAAGGCCAGTATGATGAAACCTGCATCACAGGGAACGGTGTCCTCCCATTCCAGGTGAC
This sequence comes from Picathartes gymnocephalus, assembly GCA_013390045.1. NCBI lineage: Eukaryota > Metazoa > Chordata > Aves > Passeriformes > Picathartidae > Picathartes > Picathartes gymnocephalus. The sequence continues at coordinate 863,010 of WEKY01045003.1, read as the reverse complement.
AGGGATGTGCCCAGCCAAACCCTGAAAGAGCTGCACGAGCAGCAGCATGGAGATAAAATATCTTTTTCACACACAAGTGCACTCACAGCCTGCATGGGGCTCACTCCACCAGCACACCCTGGAGCCTGTGCCCCTCTGTTTTTGGGGTGCCATGGGAAGGAAACAGTGAGATGGGTGTCAGAGCTGCAAGCAGGAGAGGATCCCAGCACCTTCTCCTGGGCTGTCCCACCCTGCAGGGAATGGGTATTGCTGTGCTCAGGCACCAGAAACTTCCTCAATAAAATTGAGTTTGCAGGTGTGAGGGGACAGGCCTTTTTTTTTGGTTGATTGTCAAGTTCCTTCGTATCTCTCACCAGCAGCATCTGTGCCTCAAGGCTCCTTCAAAGCCCTGCTCCTTGGGAAGGGTTGAAGTCAATGAACCCATGGAATAACTGCAGGATACCCCTCAGACATTATACCTGTTAAATCATAATTCAGCAGCTGAAAAAAAAAAATTAAAAATTAATCTATAAATACACACATATTTATATGCAAATATTTATGTATGAATATACCTTCATTTAAAAGCTATATTATAAATTACAATTCACCTGGACCTTAAAATTACATACACCCACTGCTTTTGCCGTAGCAAATGAAAATCTAAACAGAGCTGGGTCAAAAGTTGCTCCACCTAAGGTTTTTTCAGGCAGTGGATGCTATTCCATGAATACAAAGTGGCTTGCTGGAATAGGACAATTTCACTTATATTTTCTTGTTTTGATACAGTTCTACTTTGCCACTTATTTTAGCTTTTTTTTAGACTCTTTCCACATCATCACAAGTCAAGATGGAAGTGTCAGAATGACCTATCAACCACCAAAAGCCCAAACAGTTCAACACTGATGCTAATTGTTCTAAATACAAGTATTTATCTCCAGGTTATTCTGTTCTTACAGAGAGGCAAAAAAAGAAAAAGAAAAAAAAAAACAAAACAACTTTTGTTCTACTTAGAAATTAAATAAACCCTGGGAATTTCACAGGACATAAAATCTGGGTTCAGTTCTATTCTACTTGCTAACTCCTCTCATGCTGATGCAAACTTTCCCTCCACATTTCAAAACACCATCCCCAAGTGCCATCCACTTCTATTCCTGGGAATATTCTACTCCACACAGAGCCAGCACTGTGAGGAAAACACTGAGACTCCTGCCAAAATGCACCCAAGCCTGTATTTCATCCAAAATTTCATTTCTATATTTAGTTTTAGTGCAATTCCTGCTGCAGCGGTTCTGGCAATGTCCCCACAGCTTTTCTGAAGTTGGAAATTGAACAGTGTTTAAAAGCAGCAGAAAAATAATAATTACAAAAAAAAAAAAAGAAAGAAAAAGATGAAGGCACAGCATGGTTTGGACACTCCAGGCCCTCTGCCTGCAAATCCTGCAGAGCCAGGATGGAAACACAGGCAGTTAAAGTGGGGTTGTGTGTCTGTGTGAGATGGGTGACACTCTCAGAGAATTTAACACTCGTTTTAGGAGGTTTCCATATTTTAGAAGTGGGATGCTCGCTCAAGGCCGGAGAGATGATTTTCCTGAATACAGACAGATTCCCAAGGGCATGTAGGGATTGGATAAGGGAGAGTGGATTTAAACTGACAGAGATCAGGGTTAGATTGGCTCTTAGGTAGAAATTCTTTGTGAGAAGGGTGGGGAGGCCCTGGCCCAGGCTGCCCAGAGAAGCTGTGGCTGCCCCATCCCTGGAAGTGCTCAGGACCAGGCTGCAGCAACCTGGTCTAGCAGAAGGTGTCCCTGCCCACGACCAAGGGTGTTGGGTTTAGATCATCTTTGATGTCCCTTCCGACCCAAACTGTCCTGTGATCCCACGATTTAGCTGAAATAACCCCAAACGCTTTTGTCTGGGATCCACAACGCACGCACACAAACAACCACGAGGGGGGAAGAGGCCAACAAACCCCAGCGCTGGCGAGGGGGCAAACTCGGGCAAGAAACTCCCGGTGCTGGCAGAGACCGAGCCCTTTCCCTTTCTCCCCTCCCCTGTGCACCTTTGCACATTCCCGAACCGCATCCCCGCATCCCTGAGCCGCGTCCCTGCATCCCCGCATCCCTGCATCCCCGCATCCCCGCATCCCTGAGCCGCATCCCCGCATCCCTGAGCCGCGTCCCTGCATCCCCGCATCCCTGCATCCCCGCATCCCCGCATCCCTGAGCCGCATCCCCGCATCCCCGCGCCTCCCACCCGCGGCCGCCCGTCTCCCGTGGAGCTGCGACGCCACCTGCCGCGCACGGGGCTCGCCGGAGCGCTGCTCCCAAGGCCACCAAAGTCCGGCCAGGAAACGCCCAAGCCCCTCCTCGAGCCCGATTTCGGGTAGTGCCTGGAGGCGATTGTGAAGCTGTAGGGGTGGGATGCAGCCAGCCTGCTCCCGGGGCAAGCAGAAAGCGTGATTTTATATACATATATATTATTTTTCTATCTATCTATCTGCCTATCTACCTATCCATCTGTGTGCGTGCACATATATACATGTATACATATGTACATGTATATATATGTACGTGTGTATGTATATAGGTATAAATACGTGCATACCTATATATATATATTTTTTTTTTTTTTTTTTAATGGATCTGAAGGATTTCCTTTAAATCCTCAAGGAAATCCACTGCAGGAGAAGTAGATTGAGATAGGAGGAAGGGCTGATCCTAATTCAATGCATCCCAAAAGGCAACGATGTTGAGCCTTCAGTGAGGAGCAGGAAAACTCCCTTTGTGCAGGGCTCCCTCCCTCTCTCTCTCTGCCAACCCAGTGTCCCCACACACAGTGGCAATGCCCACAGCTCTGTGTGGGGCTGTCCCAGCACTGACTGTGGAGCTGGGGAGCCCTGCAAGGAGAACCAGAGGAATGGTGTCCATGCAGATGTTTTACTTCACATGGAAAACCAATGAGATTTCATGGAGGTGTCTTTCCCTGTGATTTCTGTGTATTTGCTAGGCCAGTGTGGCTCACACACTTCTCTGACCTTTAGGGTTTGGCCAAGCCCACATCATCCCAGCGCTGTCCTCTGCTTGTGCCCACACTGAAAATGAGACACCGGGAGCCTGGCAAGGGAAAACCAGGCAAGCAGGATATGTGTGTTGCCCACTTTATCCTTTTTTTTTTTTTTTTTTATAGCAGAGGTTGCCACCTGAGAAATGGCAGGCAGCCTGAGTCCCCTTTGCCCCACGCACAGCAGATATGGGCAGCAGGGCTGCAGGCTGTCACAGAGAATTGACTCTTAGGCAAAGTGCCAGGGACAGCCAGGCAGGGCACAGGGAGCTGCTCAGCCTGGCCTGCAGGGTCACAGCTGCAGTGCTCACAGTCAAACACTCCGAGAGGGCAAGTTCGGGACAAGCTCCCTGAGCTTTCACAGCCACCAAGGGTCCCTCCGAGAGGCGCTGACTGAAAGGGTTTGAGGTCGGCGCCTTGGGGGAGCGCTGCTCTTTGGGGAGGACTTGCTCTCCAGGGCTGGCAGAGAGCAGCAAAACAGAGAGTTTGCATCGGGCCAGGGCTGGTGCTGGGCAGCCAGAGCAGTCCTGAGCACAGCTGCCAAGGATTGGCACGGACACGGGCAGGGAAGGAGGGGTTTTCACCATCGTCAGTGGGAGACACTTTGCAGGGTCAGGTCTCCAGATCCACCCAGATCTGGAGCATCTGGAGATCTGGGCATCCTGGCAGTGCTGGAGAAGGAAAAGCCTGGAATGTGTGGACTATTTCACGGCATCATATCTGGAAGTTGTTGAATTCTCCTGTTTGATGCAGCATTGACAGATCTGAGAGGCTGAGACTTCTGAGCACAGAAGGCCTCTGCTCCTGGGGTGCTGCTGCTGTCAAGGAAGTTAGAAGAGTTGACTTAGTTTGCATGAAAAAAGTGATTTCAATCCCAAAGTTTGCTGGCAATTTCCTTAGGGAACAAGGAGGAAAAAAAATCCTACTGTCTCCAGAACAACATGCTGGAGGTGTTTCTTTTCATAGTCAAGCCATTTCTATGCTTCATTATTAGTTTTGAAGGGGAAAACAACCTTAACCCAACCCACACAGCAACCTGCCCAGCTTCCTGCATGACCTCTGCAAAACAGGATCATAAACACTTCTTTATCCAGTAGGCACGTTAGTGAGGCTTCATTAACTCCGAAGCTCAATTAAAGTCTCTAAAAGGCTTTGAGCTGCTTGACTGAAAGGCTCTATGAAAATTAATTTAGTGCTTTTGTATCTGCTCAGCACTGGGACTGTAACAAGATGCTCTGTCCCCCCAAAATGGGTACAGAGAGGTGATGGCCAGGGAGGGGATGCAGCTGGTGGCTTTTCTGAGGGCACATGGTGACCAGAGGGGACAGGCTGGCTGCAGAGAGCAGGGAAGAGCTCTGATTTTTAAACACTGGGTATCTGCCTTGCAGCTGGAGGCTGAGAACAGCATGCTCATCTCTTCCCAGCTGCAGCCCTCGCCCAGCCTGGCAGCCTGATGAGACAGTTTGGAGTAGAAGGGGGGGGTTAATTGCACATTTTATGGCTGCTAAGAGTCCCCCTGAGCCACAGAGCTGCCTGCTGCACGGGCAGAGAGGCACGTCCAGGCTGAGCAGAGCGCAGAGGATCCCCAGCCGCGCACAGGGACACTCAGATAAATGCCACCCCTGTGCCTCGGTGGCAGATTTACCAGGCTGTTTGCATCTCCAGTGTAAATCCAGGCACTTAGAGATAAACTCAGTCCACTGCAAGGAATCGTTTCAACAAAGCAGGGCCTGTCAGGCGCAGGGTTATGGTGACAGAGTGGCAGTCCCTGCCCTGCCAGCTCTTGGCATCCCCCAGCTGGAGCCTTTATTTACAGAGCCCTCTGCAAGGAGCACGGCTCATCCAAACATCCTCACTCCCTCCCGGGGGCACGGAATTAGCAGGAGATGTGCGAGAGCAGCGGCGTTCTCTTGGACTTTCCCAGATAGCCAGGAGGGGCAAGGAGTGCCTGGAGTCTCAGAAATCCTCAGAGTGTGGTCATTTCCTCAGTTTCCCCATCTACAGCACAGCCTCAGAGTCCATGCAGAAGGTGGAGGGTCTGGTACCTTTGTGTGCAAGCAGAGTTTACCAAAGAAGAGGAAAAGTGGAGGGAAATAAGGGAAAGCACTGAGAAAAGTAGAAAGCACAAAGCTGGGCACTGGTGAGATGCTCTGCTCTGAATGCACGTAAAGCCCCATCTCTTCTCTCCTGCTCCCTGACAGTTCTGTCTGAAGGTTTGCATTCAGCACAGGCTCCTCAGTAACAAATACGAGAGTTTTATGGAATAATTGTTTAGTGTTGAATAATTCTCTCCATTTGTACCCTTCAATTCTCAGACGCCGAGCAGAGCCGACACTCGGCTCAGACAGAAAGGGAAAAATCCTTTCAGATATGGGGAGAGCTGGGGGGAGCAGCAGGACCCCTCCCTCTGCCCGCTTTGCCCCAGGTCCCCAGGCTGTCTGGCTGTGCCATGGGGGCACAGGGGGTGCTCACGGTCAGTCTGGTGCCCAGCAGGACCCTCATGTCCTTCTCTGTGAGTGCTGCTGCCTGGGGACATTCCTCCCCAGGGAAAGGTTTGTTCCTCTCCTGCTCAGCGTTCTGGGATTCCTGCTGGCCCTTCCCCCCGGTGCCTCAGAATGGTGCCACAACCATCCCGCCCATCCCAGTTTCACATCTCCTGCATGCTCAGAGGCGCTCTCTGTGCAATCCTCCTGCTCTGTGAGACAACGCTGACCCCAGGGCTGGCCCCTGTGCTGCCCAGCAGTCACTGCGTCCTCCCCATCCCCTGGGTGAGCTCACAGGTGCCACCCCTGTCCCCTCACAGCCATCGCCACAGCCCCACCCGGGCAATTCGCTGGACACCCTCCAGAGGTAGATTTTTACTCTCCCCATTATAAAGACAGCTGATTGGGACCAAAACTTTCCAAAGTCCCTCATAGGAGATAAGCAGGGGAGCTCCCACGGGGTTTGGAGTGGCTGAGAGAAGCACGAGTGGACAGAGCTGGGCACTAAATATTCCTCCTGGCGGAAAATTCTGCACTTTCCCGAAGGCCAGCAGCGAATTAGTTTCAGAGGCAAGAAGTTTCTGCTGCAGCTCACAGCTTAAAAGAGCAGGCAGAGACAGCAGCTCTGGAGACTTCAGCACTGTCTTAATAGAAGGCACCGCAGTAAGGGAAATGTTATATTAAATCTCTGTACTTATACGTGTAACAAAAGTGGTATCAGCAGAATCCTCCAGCATCAAAGCAAATCACTTACCTATTTTTAGCTGTGTGATTTAGTCACACACTCCGAGGAAATAAGGTCAGGTTCTTTGCGATGTATCCCTTTCTCCCTGTCTCCTGCTATTTTTTTTTTCCCTGCCCTTATTAAAATTCTCCACCCTGCAGCAGAGCTCTGTGAGATGGAGCCTTGGCGGAGCCGTCACCATCTGCGGGGTCGAGCTGTGGCCCTGCCCCGGCAGGAACCTGTCCTGGTGTCACCGGGGCTGCCTCGGAGGCAACAAAGGCCAGGCAGTGCCAGGATTTGCATCCCGGCATCTCCAGCCCTGCCAGGGGCTCTCCAAGCAGGTCCCCGGCACTGAAAGGGTGTCACTGGGAAATGCCACCCCTGGGAGCTGGCCTGGAAGTGCCCGGCTGTGGCACTGCTGCCTCTCCCTGCAGCTTTCCATCCCAAACTGCTCCGTGCCTCAGTTTCCCCAGTCCCAGTGAGCTTTGGTCTCTCCTTCAGAACTGGGCAAACTCTAAGGAGACAAAATTAACTTTGGACTCCTTGGAAATGTCATTAGAGGAGCAATTCCAGCAAATAAAAGAATAGGGAAATTATTCTATTTCTTCGAATATCTTGTTTCGTGAGACCCTTTTTCTAGAAATTCTTCTGGCAGGTATATTTTTAAAATTAAAAATACAAGTTATACTTTTTATTTTTAAATGAGAAACTATTGGCAAAGCTCCCATTAAGGAAACACTATTTTCTACCCATCCGTATGGCACCTCAACATTATTCGGAGTAACAAACAAGTGATAGAATTTAAGGAAGTAAAATAAATAAATAAATAAATTTATTTTCAGTTAAATCTTATTCCAAGAGGTCTAGTCTGGGAAGCAATAGTTCATTCATTCCATGATGCAGCTGAACGTTGAACTTCTTGGTCCAGCACATAAAAAACCTTCATTTTTTCAGTTTGATAATTCACTATTATTTCTAAGTGCTGCACTAACTGCTGTCTAACACACTTTGATATTTTACCTGTTGAGCCCTGGCCGTGATTTAGGGCCTTACTGTCCTGTGAGTACAGTTCCTGACCCCTGAAAACTCCATTTTTCTTTGCAAGTTGCACTAATACACATAAAACATTAAAATTGGCTCAGACTTGATTTCTGGACCATGGAAAACCAAATTTGTTAATAAGAAGATATAAAAATCTCCATAAAATCAGTTTTTCAGTTAGTCTGAAGTCAACTGAAAACTTCTTCATTTTAATAATCTACAATTAAGAACAATTTTAGAAAAAATTTCAATTTGTTTTAAATTCTGAGACTGTAGAGGACCCTACAAAATAAATTATTTCAGTTTCTCTAATCAAAATGATTAGACAATGCCACAGTTGCAAAGATAACCGTGTCAATTAAATAAATAATAACAAATAAAATATTTTCATTGGACATATCACCAATCTCTCAGGAAAAGAGGAACCTCAATATTGTTTCCAATTTTAGATGTGGGCTATAGTCCCCAGCCCTTAAAACGAGTTATTTTACAGCTCTGTATTGATATTTGCTCAAAACTTGCTGCTGTTTTCTGTGTTCATTATTTACCACTGGGAGAATGCATTTGGGTGGTGTAAATGATGTTGTTTTGGGTACTGCTGCAGAGTTAAGGTTATTGTTGAAACTTTAATCAATACCTTTGATGCTTTTTGCCTGTGTGTTTCTTGACCTGCTGCTGCTGTATTTGTTTTAAACCTTGCCATTGAATAACAACAAAAGAAATCCGACTATTTCCATGAATAACTGCAAGCTACTAATTATGTTCTGTAAATTAATGGTCTATTTACTGCCTTAACCTATCTTAACAAAGATTTTGTTTGGGGATATATTACTAATGAAAAAGCCTTGACATCTTAATACTCTCCTGGGCAAATCGTTAGAATAGATCCCAAATGCAATTAAAGAAGGACTTTTTTTAAAGCACTGTATTAGGAGATAAATAGGCACGGTCTCCTCTCTGAGTGCTTGTTTGTAAATCCACAGAATTCCCATTAATTCTGCGCTTCTTGCTTCAAAATTGGGCTGCTGCAGGTGCACCAGGAGAAATGGCTGGGACAGGGGTAGGGTTTGGTTTCTTTTTATTTGTTGTATGGGCAGTGAAAAATTGAAATGAGGGAAATCCCCAGAGACAGCAGCAGAGGAGGAAACACTGGAAGCAGAAATAATGACCAGGGGTGGGAATCTCCTCCTTCCGAGGATTCTTTTCCTCAGCCATCAACAAGGCTTTCTCCAAGCATCCACAGGTGAGGAACAGCCTCCCACTCAGATTTCCAAAACATCTTTTCCAAGACCGTTGCCTGCTCTGATGATCTTTTGATAGTCATGTGATTAGGGGAGAAAATGGGGATTTTCTTGCAGTTTCTGGCCACTCACACCGAGCCTTTTCCTGGGGTTCTTGTGAAGCAGGAACTTTATAACCTTTGGAGTCTCCAAGAGAAGTTTAAGTAAAACTACAACTGTTTGAGAGAAACCATGGGTTATGATTTAATCGATCTTAAATATTTTCCAGCAGAGACAGGGCTTTGGGAGGACATGACCCTTGAATTTGAAATGAAGGTAAATTGTTGTTTTTTTCCTTTTCAGGAGTCCAAATCCTTTCCTGACAGTTTTCAAACCTACAGCCCTCAAAAAATTAATTTTTTTTTCTTTTTTTCACTGTGTTTATGGAGACAGGAATTATTTTGAGGAAGAATGGGGAGAAAAAGGGGTGGAATGGATGAGCATAGTCCATGACCCTGCTGAGATGGACAGACATGGAAGAAAACAAAAGACAGAGAAGCTCCTGCACATCCCCACGGTCTGAACCACCACGAGGAGGTTCCTGAGCACATGGGGGAAAGCCCTGGCACCAAAGCCATTTCTTCTCTTGGTTTTTGTGCCCCTTTCCCCTTTGGTTGTCAGGAGACCTTTCCGGAGCAAGGCCAAATAAAGAGCCTTCGAACTCTTCCAGGGCAGGGGACGGAGGGAGGAGGTTTTTGCCACAACTCTCTGCCACACACTGGCATCCAAGCAGCTGAATTAATCCACAGTTTCATGCCTGCTGGTCCCCCTGATTGGCCTTTTATAATTAGAACAATCTCGTTCCCCAGCGTTAATGAAAGGACCCCAGCGCTGGCTCCCAGGTTTTCATTACAGCTGAATTTCAGGGTATTTATTGAGCTTATTGCTACCACTCCCCCGTCCTTATTTGCTAACAAGGGCTTTGTTCCACGCCGGGGATTTCGGAGGGACGGAGGATTAGGGCAGCCCCTCCTCTCTCCGTCCCAGATCTGTCTCCCCAGCACCCCCCGGCTCCGCTGGATTACAGCACGGTGCCGTCCTGCATCCCTCCTTCCGGAAACTGGATGGATTTACCCCTCTCAGCCTGCTCTCCCCACCACCTTCCTCCCGAAGAACCAACAGCATCAGCTATGCCAGAGCTCCTCATCTCACTGCCCAGGGACTGCTCTTAGCGAAACAAAACCCTGGAGCTGCCGGCCGGAAAGCCGGAGCGACAGGCGGGAGGGGAGAATTCTGACTGAAGAGGAAAGAGGGAAAAACGATTTACAAGGGAAGGCTTTGTGGCAGGGCTTGGAAAGAAGCAGAGCACTTCACTCTCCCACCCAGGGCTGGGAAATGTGGAGCCACTTTTTCCTCCAAGTGTGTTTGGAAGGTAAATGTCCAGTCCCCGCCCCGTTTTCCAGCTGTTTTATCTCCTCAGACTTCCAGAGTTGTAGTTGTCCATGGTCCTTAAACCACACAGCCCAGATCCCGCCATACATACGCTCCCTCACCATAGTTTTGTGCAAATGTCTGCAGTTTCAGCCCTCTGTGGGTTGGGGCAGGAGTGAAAGTTGTATTTTCTTTAAAAGGACACTTTCAGCCTTGAAGAAGGCATTAGAGATCTCCATGTTTAGCCGCTCGCTTTCTTCTCGCTTAGGTTTTTGTTTTTTGTAGATTTATTCTCCCCCTGATGATTTTCCTGGAATTTAAATACGTGCCAGCAGTTTACAAGCCTTTCCCGACGCTGCCCTAGGCAGTACTGTGTGTTTTCACCTTCGCTGCCTTCAAGATTTAGCTCGAGGGTCCAGCCCCCGTGGTAAAATACCTGGCCCTTAAAATTCCAGCCTGCTGCCATCGATCGCAACAAATCGTCTTGGGCTTACTGCTCAAACTGAACAAAACCGAGTCTTTAACACACCAAATGCCAAAGCCATAAATACGAGGGCTCAGAGGGACAGGGGATGGGATGGAGCAGGAGAGGGAAATAGATGGAAGAGCCGTGGCCACCTGCAGGGCCCCATCACAGGGGCACGTGTGCTCACCAGGCAGCGATTCCCCCAGCCCGGCACGCTGTGCTCACCCCACACCAGAGATGCAGAGAGCTATTTCCAGCAGGTAGGTCATAAATCTCTTGTTTATTGCCTTTTATTATGTTGTTTCAACAGCTCTTAAAAGTGGAACAGCAACCGATTGATAGCTGCTTTAAATCTCTTTCATTTTCTGCACATATTTCTTTACATTTCGGGGAGGGGGTCATCTGTCTTTTTCGCACCTCTCCACCATCCCTTTCCCTTCAGGAGACAAATGCCAGCTCTTTCCCCTTACGAGTCATGTTTTATGGGTCCCCCTCCATGCTGGGAACGCTGCTGGTGGCTGGGAAAGGACAGCCAGGGAGCACCCCTGGAAGGGAACACAGTGTCCGTGTTTTGCTAGGAAGTGCATTGAGATTGGATTCAGACCAAGAGGGACAAAGTGGAGAGAGAAAAGAAGAGACGGCCTTGACAGAGAAGAATTGATTGCCATGGAATGAGGAGGAGAGAGCCATAATTAAAATACTGTGTTTTATAGTAGACTATTTTAACCTGGATCAGTTTTCAGGTGTGCATTTGCAATTGCATTCCCTCCTCTTGAACGACTGTCCTACAGGGTACAGCATGTGTAGCTTCAGAGATGGTGTCTGATAAGGCCAGAAGATCTTTGTGGAGATGCCAGAGGAGAATTATGGATTAAATCCCAGTGTCTCTGTGGTGCTTTGGGGAGATCTCCCCTGGAGCATCGCTGGGATCCTCAGCACAGAAGGGACATCAACCTGTGGCAGTGAGTCCAGAGGAGGCCACAAAAATGATCAGAGGGATGGAGCAGCTCTGCTGTGAGGAAGGGTTGAGAGAACTGGGATTGTTCAGCCTGGAAAAGGCTCCAGGGAGACCTTCTTACACCTTCCAGTACATAAATGGGGCTTATAAGAGTTGGGGTTGAAATTTTTAACAGGGCCTGTTGCGATAGGACAAGGGGCGATGGTTTGAACTGAAAGAGAGTCCATTTGGATTAGACAGAAGGAAGTATTTTACACTGAGTGTAGGGAGGCCCTGGCACAGGGTGCCCAGAGAAGCTGTGGCTGCCCCTGGATCCCTGGCAGTGTCCCAGGCCAGGCTGGAAGGGACTTGGAGCAGCCTGGGACAGTGGGAGGTGTCCCTGCCCATGGCAGGGGGTGGAACAGGGTGATTCTCAAGATCCCTTCCAACCCAAACCATTCTGGGGTTCACTGACCTCAAGCATCCTCCGTGCAGCCCCTCTCACAAACCCCAAGCCTCAGGGTCAGCAGGGACCTCTGGGTGACAGAGGTGACACCAGCCACACCAGCAGGGCCAGAGCTCCCTCTGGCAGCCAGCCTGGAGGCAGGGATGTGATTGATGGCAGCACCGAGGAACCTCAGGCATCACTCTCCCAAAGCCTGTATTTTTCCAAGAGCTGATCAAAATCTTATTACGCTGGTCAGGGTAGCTATCTCCTGGAAAAATAGAGTTTTCCCATGAAAACATTTCATAAGGATATGTCCACAGCACTGAAATTTATAGTGGGGGGGAAAAAAAAACGAGTGAATTATTTCAACAGTGTTTGCTCCAGTTCTCATTTTGATTACCTTCATTTTGACAGGTATTTTAATATATTCATATTTTCATGCTTTGACCTTATCAGGACGAAACGTTTCATTCCATCTAAATGAAGGGATTACAAATGGGCTGGATGAAACTCTTGGCTGTTCTGAATCTGAAAAATGTGACAACTTCTGTACCATACAAAACTTCCAAATTTTCACATCTCATCTGCATTCAAAGCAAATTCCCCAAAGAGTGAAAAGGTCTTGAATGAACACCAATTAAAAGTCTGGGTCCGCTCACCACGCAGTAACCCTTTTAGGCAGGTTTCCAGCATGCATTAGGACTTCTAAACTCAGGAATAATTTTCATGCTGGATTCAGACTGGTCGTACCTGAGAATTGGCTGTAATGGTGTTTTTTAAGCACCTGAAGATCCAGTCCCAGGTTCTCTGGGCACATCTGATTCCATGGCCCTCAGCATATCTTTCAGATCTGCTTTTTCTGGCTGGAGGTGAGGGCTTTTAGCAGCCCATCAGCTGGAAGCAGCCACTTTGCAGGGATTTAAGAAAAACATTGAATACCAAAAGAATCCTGCGCTTAGGAACAAAAAAAAAAAAAAAAAACCACAAAACAAAACAAAACAAAAAAACCCCCACAAACAAACAAAAAAACCCCAACAACAAAAAAAACCCCAACAAACAAACAAACAAACAAAGACCAACCAAAAAAACCAAAAACCAAACAAAAACACAAAAAAGCACCAAACAAACAAACAAAAAACCACAATCAAACAAACAAACAAAAAAAAACCCAACCAAAAACCAGTCACAGCAGTGAGCATCGTGCACAGTCAGTGTCCTGGGGCTGTGGCTTGTGCTGTGCAAGAAACCAGCCCAGCCAGCAGGGTCCCTTCCACACCATCTGGGAGGGCAGAAAAACCCATCTTCAGGCATCAATGACTGTGCATTTCCACCCAGTGCAAAGGGATTTGTACCAATAATTCCCAGAGGCCAAGTGTGAAATAACTAAATCATGTGCCAGGCAGAGGGGGAGAGGGGGAGCAGGATCTCCAGTCACTCATTCCCACCCAAAATGGGAATTAACTGCCTTATTTTCCCTTTAAATTAACACAAGGGCACAAACCCCAGCATTTCCCAGCGAGCAGCTCCTCTTTTTACAAGAAATACTGACGGGTCCTACATCTTGACTGGCCCCACCTTTTCCTGATTTATGTGACAATTTTCTCCTGGGAACTGTGACAAAACCTCAGCATCGCTGATGGATGGGATGTCACCAGTGAGCAAATTCTCACCTGGGAGCTCCTGAAGCCAGGGACACACCTATGGCCCAACATCTCCATTTCTACACTCCATTATTGCAGTTTTAAAGTATTCTCATATAAAGGCCAAGTGGACACGTAAATGTTTGGCCAGCATGAGCTGTATCAGTTAAAAGGGTGAATAGCTTTTTTAATTATTTCATTTTTTTTATGACTCAGATGTGCCAATAAAACTCTTGGCCAGTTTTCCACAGCTTTGCTGAACTGAGAGCAAATTAAACTGACAAAGCAATTTTTTCCCATGGGTAGAAGAGGTGCTTTCTAGGATGGCAATCCAGGCAGATTCTTACACTTAACCCAGAGGTAGAGTTGGGATTTGTAAAACTGCTTTTCTTGCTGTCAGAGAGACATCAACTAAGATTCTCCCTTTCACACAGTGTGAAGGAAGAGACATTCCTTCCTGAAAAGCCCCATTCCAAGGAACTTAACAGATGATGCAAACAAGTAAGCACGAAAATATAGTCAAGAAAAGGTGGGATCTAATCTAAGATAAATCTACATCCAAACAGGAATAAGGGTGACACAGAACAACCAGGGCTGAAAACATCCAGCTATGTCTTAAGTGAACACGGGTGAAAATTCAGAATAAAAGGCAGATTCCACCCTGCCTTCCCATCAGACCTGGTGGCTATCAAATTACAGCCCTCAGCCTGGGAAACCTCGCTGGGCTCTGTTTGTGCTGAGCTGAACAAGGAGGTTTCTAATCATGGCTGGCTCAGCAGGGCTTTTTAAAGGCACATGGAAGCAGTGGTGTCCTCACCCCTGCCTGCAGCCTCATTTACACTTTACAAGAGCTGTGCTGATGGGGCAAAGTAGGACATCTCCAGGGCCAGCCAGCACCTGGCTGTGGGCACCTGCATCCCAAACCAACCCCAAAACACAGCAGCACATCCCAGAGCACTGACAAACACGTGGTTCAAAGGTTTGGGGGCTTTGGGTTTGCTTTTTTTTTCAGCAGCAGATAAAAACACTCTGGAAATCCTTGTATAAGAAAAAAGAAAAAAACAAACCAGGCAAGGCAGGTTAAAAGGAGTCTCAGTCAGGGATGAGCCTCGTGGCACGTTTGCAGATCTACCTGTCCTGGGCACTACCTGAGCAACCTGGCATCACAGGGTTTAGAACTCCTGTGCCTCAGTTTCCTCCCTTGGGGGTGTAAGGCAGCAATATTCACCCCACACCACCTCTCTGCGTCTGGGAGGTGGCACAGAGGCCGCTGGCACCCGAAACCTTGCAAAACTCAGACTTTTGGATCCAGGGCACTGCTGTTTCCCATGAGGCAACAATTTATTAATCACGGCAATCAAATATTGTCCACAGCAGTGGTTCTCCACAAAAAAGAACAAGCCCTGACAAAACTTCTGTCTAAATCCAAGTGCCAGCCTGCCTGCGCTGGTGACTCAGTTCCTTCCTATTTCAGCCTTTCATAGCAGCAGCTCTGATAAGATTGCTCAGCCCATGCTCAGCAGTTTAATGGGTACCAGCCCAGACAGACTAATGGATCTGGAGACCAGCAAAGAGCAGGAAGGTGAGCTGAGTGGAGAATATTGAGGCTTTTAAGGCAGAAAAGTAGCAGCTAGACATGGGCTAGCTGACTCCCAGAGCCTCGGTGGAGCCAGATATCCTCGCTGGGCGTCCCCAGCCATCCATCACCCCGTGACAGGCCCATGAAAACCGGGCATTTCTTGAAACAATTTGCAAAATGTAAAGCAGAGCTGGGAAGGGATCCTGGGGCTCAGGGCCAGACGCACAGCCAGGTGAATTATTGTCAAGTCTGAGCTCACAGGCGTTTCCCTCTCCTGGAGAAGTGCATTTCCATTCCCGTTGCCTCATATCGCCACCAAGGCGACGTCAGTGCCTCAGAGAAACCAAATGTTCCATCCAGCACCATCCATTTCTCTGGCTCTGAGAGGTCCAGACAAGAAAATTCTGCTCCTCCTCCTCCATAACTCTCAGACCCTAATAAACAAGTTCTGCCAGAGAGTAGGAGGTGTTAAATTCCCACCTGTGCAGGGACTTGCCCAAAAAGTGTTTTACCTGCATGCTGTCACTGATGGGTGACATTTCAGAGTCTGAACCACAGACAAGGAGCTTCAGACTGCTTCAAGATGAATTTCCAGACAGTGGGATCTGTGGAAAAATAAACAAAAACAACAAAACATTTAAGGCATCTGCCATATCAGAAACTGAGTAAATATTGGATTGGACGAAAATTTTTCTCTTGCTTCTTCGGTGAAACTGTTAGGATTTTTGTTTTGCTTTTTATCAAAAGAAAATCCTGACTACATATGAGGGAAAGAAGACAGGAATCAGGGCCACTACATGTCCTTCTGCAAAAATATTTGTAGGATAATATTTATTGTTCCCAAACTGCCTGTGCAGAGAAGGACGTTTACCCTCTCCTCACAGGTGTGAAAGTGTTCTGAGCAATGAAGAAGGGTTTGCACCAGCAGGAAGGTGAACGGAGAACATCTAGAAATCATTTGAGTTGCCAGCAAAGAATGAAATACCTCCTGGCCTCATCACTGGAGTGCTGCAAGGGGAGGCCGGGAGGGGCAAGGGACTGGAGAGAGAAGAGGAGTGATCCCATAATTAAACAAAAGGCTTTCTCTGAAGCCCCCCGTGATGGATGTGCTCCT
Organism: Picathartes gymnocephalus; assembly: GCA_013390045.1. NCBI lineage: Eukaryota > Metazoa > Chordata > Aves > Passeriformes > Picathartidae > Picathartes > Picathartes gymnocephalus. The sequence goes on along the minus strand of WEKY01045003.1, from coordinate 846,885 downwards.
GCAGGCTGGGAAGCAGCTGGTGCTGCTCAGTTTTGTTGCACAGGCCATAAATAAGAGCTCTTCCGGGTTGTGTGGGGAGGGGGAAAATGGCATTTGGCAGAAAAATTGCGACAGGGACAAGGATGCAATGGAGACCTCGAGAAAGGGATGCAGAAGCCAAGGCGGAGACAAAGTGCCGGTTTATCCTGACCTGCCCTGGAGGCGTCCCTCCCCCTTCCCCAAATGCACAGAGTGAGCAGGGCAGGAATCCATAGCTCAGCACAGCCACAGAGAGGAGGAGGAGGAGGAGGAAAGCAGCACATGCACAGGGTTGTAGATAGGAAACAAAACCTTGTGGGGAAAGCAGCTTTTTCTTCCCGGGGAGGGAAGAGAGTGGCATCCCGTGTCACAAGGAATGCCATCCTTGTGACAACACCCGGACAACTTCAAACCAGAAGATTGCTACACACACTGCAGGGATGGCAAATCATCCTCTGGCTGCTGGGGAAGGGAAGGCATGTGCAAGTCAGAAAGAAAAGCTTTGGGAGAGCTCAGCTGCTCTGGTAGTGCTCAACCTACACTCTGACACTGCTGGGTGTGCGCATTTTAAAAGCCCTGCATCAGCCTGGGCCCTGGGGGAACAGGGACACCGATGCCTGGGGGGAGATTTGGTGGTCCCAAACTGCCCAGCAGCACAGAGAGAGGGCACGGCCAGGACCCGGGCTCAGCCAGGAGGGTTCTCAAGCAGCAGCTCCACAGCAAAGTGCCCTGGTCACACAGTCAGTACCAGAGACCCCCTGAGCCAGCAGCCCCCTCAGGGAGGCCCACGTGGGGCTGTGCAATAAAGCAGGAACTGGTTTAGGTCATGAGCTGGGCTTGAAACCCTCATCTCAAACCTTCATGGACACACCCTCTACAACACACCCAGGAGCAGGCTGCAGATGCTGGGGGTTCCATCAGACTTTGCTGCCACTCTGCTGCCTGAGGAGGTGGCTTTTCAGGAAACCTGGCTTTTGGGGTTGAAATCCTTGGATCAGACCTGCAAGCTTGCTGGTTGCATTCACCTGCCTTTCTGAGCAATGGCTCTTTGGACAGAGAAGTGCTCCTTCTCCTGCAGACCTGAACCTCTCAGCTGAGGCCCTACAACAATGTTGTGCACCTTTCCACTTTAGCTACTTAAAGTAAATTGCATCTCATCCCTTGCTAATTTAAAAGGCAGCCAGCAAACACTCTGAAGAAGAGCCACGATGGAATTCAATTTGTGTGGACTCCGGGCTGGCAGGGATTTACAGCAGAGCTCGATCCGGCACAATGCACTTTATTCTTTTTATAGAGCAGCCTGAATGCAATGGTGGAGCAGGCACGTGGAGGGGAGCCGAGCAGAAGCTAAAGAACAGGAAGGCATTTTATATGTTCAATAAGACTTATGAAGAAAGACCTTTCTCTGGAGCGGGAAGCAAGGGAATTTCCAAAAGCAGCAGAATACCTCTGCTCTTCTCCAGATGCCTTTAATGGTGAAAGGAGTCGACCATGTCCTTGAGGGTTTTTATCATCAAATAGAAAGGAACACAAAGTGGAATTGTGCTCCAGTGACTCAGGGGGTGTCCAGGGGTGCAGGCACCTTCAATGCCTCAACTCTCCACACCCCACACTGTCTGCTTTCATGGGGCACAATTGTTTGCTGGCTTCAGGGACGGTGAGGGGAAAGACTTTATGTCTTGAAGGATGTGGTGGGAAAGCATGACCCTGGCTGAGCTGAGGAGAACACGCAATGCAAAAGCTGCTCTCGTTCAGAGTCCCTTCAGAAGAGCAGTGCCTTGGGGTTGTGGGAAGTTATTAACTCTCAGTGCCCCACCAGAGAGCCTGCTTCTCATCTCAGCTGTGAACGTGGGTTAGCAGAAAAGGGAAATGTCAGCTGAGAACGTCCTCCCTCGCAGGGCATCCTGACACAGCTGGGGCTGACTTTGCATCCAGCTCCTAAACGTCTCTTTTAACTGCACTGAAATCTTCGCTGGGCTGCAGACAAAGCCTGAGCAAAGTCTGGGATGTCAGAGCACTTCTTGCACGTCACTCAGTTTCCTGTAAAGTCAAGATGCTGATATTTACCTATGAAATCCATAAAGCACTTGGAGAGTCTCAGCTGTAGAGAGATGTGGGGGAATGGATTTCTGCTCAGAGCTCTGAGTGAGACCTCTCCCACTTCAACAGGCAGAGAAGCCTCAACACCATGGGGCAGCAGAATATCCACACCACCACAGCTGCTTCAAAGTGCATCTTGGAAATCATGGGGAACCCCCAACAGCAAAATGTCTTCTGAGATGCCCTAAGTACTTTTGAGACCCTGAGACCCACCATGTGAGCTGGCACAGCCCCTTGGGGGTGTCTCAGTTGCAGAAGACAGGACCCTGCTGTCCTTTCCTTATGCCCACCCCCCTTCCCAGCTCCGGCTCCACCGCTCCAGCCACAATTAATTGGAACATCTCCCACTGATTCCTGATTAGCTGCTTTTGATTAGGATTTAATGACTTCACTCAGCCCCTAATTCACAGGGATGAGCTTGGAAATGTCTGAGAACAGCTCAAACACAATCACATTTTCTCCCACCTTGGAGCCACCACTTAAGCTGTGTACACATGAGCCGGGCTCCTCTGACCCTGCCGGAGCTGCCGCCCCCAGCCCTGCTCCTCCTGCCTGTGCCATCAGGCAAACCACAACCAGGGAGGCCAAACTCTGCCTCCTGATGGTGGAGGATGGAGCTGGAGTGACAAATGGATATTTCAAAGCCACCTTGGCACTCAGATAATCTATAAAATTCTGGGCTTTGTCTGTGCCTTAGCCACAGAGTTAAAGCATGCCTGGAAAAGTCAGGCTGCAGGCAGGATCAGGGGCCCATGGGTGACTATCCTGATGTGTAATGGGACGTTCAGGGATGGCCACGACAGACCTGTACTGGGCTTTGGACCTTCCAGGAGGGCAAGCCCTGGAGTGGTCTGGCCCTCGGTGGAGAAGAGCAGTGCACTGCCCTTGGCCATCCCCAGCTGCTGGGCCAGGACTCAGGGCCAAGCAAAAGCCTCAGTATCTGCATAGTGCTGAATCCTGGCGAGGATTGCCTTGCTCCCTCTCCCTGACTCTCTCGTCCCTCCCTCTTTCCTCCTCCATCCCCAAACTCTCATTCAATGCCTGGGCAAAGGGAGTAGGCAGAGGGAGGGAGTTTGCCCTGGCAAGGAATAGAGGTCAATCCAAACTCTGCGTGGCTGCTGGGAGCACTGGTACCCACTGTGCTCCCAGGGACCAGGATCTGCATTTCAGTTCGACCTTGGAGGCTGAACTGAAGGTCATGCCATGCTGCCTGCCTTGTCACCAGCCAAGGAGGTTGCAAACACTGGTTTCAGAGGCTGCCTTGCCTTTTGAAGATCTGAAAGTGCATTTATCTTCCTGAGACATGCATTAATCTAACTACTGGTGAAGATAAGGGGATGAAAAGAGGCTTGGTGGGAAGGAAAAAAATAATAAACCAAAATAAAGTAATCAAATCAAATAAATAAAATGGAAGAAAGTAAAAGACTCGTTTTCATCAGTAAGAAGAGGTCCGTGGACTCTTTCGCAGTGCCTTAGGCACTGATGTCTCATCACACAGCTGCCTTATCACAGCTCTCCTCTGCACCAGACCCACCCTGGCAGCGTGAGGTGACAGCTTACAAAGTGTCTGAGTCCCCTCACTGTGCCCCAAGCTCCACAGCTGATCTCTTTAATCACCACATCTCAGTGACAAGGCAGTGAAGCAACTCAACTCCCAGCAAGAGGAATCCAGAGCAGGTTGTTTATTTTCTCTACAGGCAGCTCTGGCTCTGTGCCTGGGCAGAGCCGAGCAGGGCCAGAGCCTGGAACCTTGCAGGAATGAGCCCTGGGTGTTCTGGAGCTGGACCTCAGCTCCTGCTGAGAGAGGCAGAGGTATTTAAAAGAAAATAAGCTTGGGTTGGAATCCCAGCTACACAGAGCAGAGCATCTCCTTGCTCCAAGCCTCAGTTTCCTCAGCCGGAAGAGAAAATCAACCTTGGAACTCCACGTGAAGGAAGTTGGAGGTCAAGGACTTCTTGGGCATTGTTTTGAATCATTCTCTGTGTTTGGCTCCTCTGCTGAACGTCCCCTGGGTCCCCTGCTCTTCGTGGCACAAGCCTCGTGGGTCCAGGCACTGAGGGCTTGCTGGCAAAGAGGGAAAAAAGGCCAACAACCCTAACTCATTTTGGAGTCAGGCACACTGCAGCTGACAGGAGGGGAAGAGGGACCCAGCTGCCCCCAAAACCTGTGGGAGACAGCACCTCAAGCCATGGAACGGGAGGGAAAGGTGGGCTCCTCCACCATGAAGTGCAGGGCTGATTTCGTCAGCAACAGGACCCGGGCAGAGAGGCTGCAGGGCTGCCTGTCCCTCAGCTGCATCCTGAGGGTGTCACCTCCTTCACAGCCCAGGTCACACCTCCAGCCAAGCCTGGCCCAGAGCCCTGGGCTCTTTGTCTGCAGGGCAGATGAGGAGGAAAGTGGAGTTAGAGAAAGAGCTGGAGGCAGGGAAAATGCTGCAGAACTAATAAAGAGCTTTGAAGGGGATGGGGAATTGAGTCAGGTTCACATTAAAGGGCAAGGAAATGAATGCTGAGATGAAGGCGCCTGCAAGTTCAAATGTATCAAGCTGATAAATAAATAAAGTTAAAAGACTGACTTTTAATTACTTTTGAGAGAGAAAAATGGGGAGAGCTGGGGGGAATGATAGAAAAAACTCCTCGAAACCCAGACATTCCGGAGCTCTGGCCTTGTCTTGGGGATGCTCCTCTCACCTGCCTGGCGAGCCCAGGGCAGCCAGCAGCAGTGGCAGGGCTTGGGGACAGGAAAATCAACTGAACCTGGGTTTGATGCCTCAATTAAGGTTCGTTCTGATCAGCTTTAAAAAGCAATTTAGCCCCACTAAGCTGCAGCAGGTCAGGGGCAGGGAGAGGTGGCAAGCCTCATTTGAAAGCCAAACACACACATGCCCATCATTAACAGTCCTATGCCATTAATGACAATAATACTGTTGGCTTAAAATGTTGCTTTTGTTGAGCAACTGGAGAAGAATGAAATGCTTTCCTCCAGTTTTTGGTCTGGTGCCAGGAGCTGCCTGTAAAATCCAGATAAGAGTTCTCAGCACAAACTTCTGATAAGGGAATTAGCAGGTAAACTTTAAACTTTGGTGAAGGCAAAGCCGAGGAGGGGAGGGAAAGCATTTGTGATCTCCTCAGTGGTGTCAGCTTGCCAGGCTGAATCTCACCAGACCCCAGTGCCCTATTCCCTGAATCCTCATCCCTATTATCTGTCTGTACTGGGAAATTACCTCTTTCCATAGCTGAGGCCAGGGCCTCATCCCCTTAAGAATCTGCCTTTTTCCTCTCCTTTCTATTTTCTTACCCCACCAGAGACCATCCTCCTTCCTATTCCTAGCACTGCTCTTCTCTTAAGTTGAAGCTAATTCCCTGTCAAACCTTTTGGGGTTCTCTTATCCCATCTTTTAAAAAAAATCACTTCACCTTGATTATCCACCAACTCAACCAGAGCTAACAATGAATGCATTGACTGTGGATAAATCTTCCTCTTGCAGATGCTGGGTACAAAAACATCTGTAACAGTCAGGATGAAACACCTCTATGAAATGCCCTCTGGAGAAAGAATCTCTCTCCCTCTTGGTCCACTTTGCCAAGGCTCAAGTTCCTAGTTCCTGAAACCTAAAGCTGTTGCACCAGAAATCCCAGGACATCTGAAATTTGGAAGAAGAGGATAATATAGAAATTAGTCTGCTCCTACAATCAGTTCAAGCTGTACATCCACTTGGGTCAGGAGTGATAAAATTCATTCATCTTCAGTCACCATTGGGATGGAGGGGTTAACTCCAGGGATATTTTGAATACTAATTCCACTCCTGGAGAACCTATATCCAAGGGGGATTAAATGAGCAGCTCATGATCGTGGAGCAAATTATGGTCAGAAGAGCAAAGGTTAGGGCATCCAGTCATCTCTGAACCTTGGAGTGCCTCCTAGGCAGGATGTCCTGTGCTTTTTCTTTTTCTTTTTTTTTTCTTTTTTTTTTTAAATAAAGTGGTGATACAATTGGCTGGGAAGTAAAAAAAAAAAAAAACAAAAAACTCAATGATCCTCCTAACACTGAATTTATGATTTTGCCTTTCCATTCCCCGCTGTTGGGAAGGTGGGTAAGGCACAGGAGCAGGATGGCTCCTCACAGAAGCACCAAGATTTAGCAAACTGCTCCTTCCTGCTTTCCCATGCTGGCATGTCTCTTCAGAAGCTGCTGCCTGAGCTCAGCAATTGTTGTGGAGGCAAGGCCAAAATCCAGCCAGCCCAAATGGAAATCCCACAGTTTTACAGAAGCTAAAAGGAATTCCTTGATTTGCCCAAATTTGCTGGGTTTGGACTTTTATACCCTGAGAGAGAACACCAAAATAACACATCAAGGGCCCTTCATGACAAATTTCCTTCTTGCACCTTAGCAGGCAATCGGGGAATCCCAGAGCTTGACCAACAGCATTAACACACCCATCCCTTCGTTTTAGTATTGGTTAAGACCTCCAGGACCTCAGAGTTTGGGAGAGGCTGAAATCCTTGTCACCCCTGGCCCCTCAACACTTCCATTCTACATTTTGAACCCTACTTGTCCCAAAACTTCTGTCTTCTGCACTGCCATCATCAGGCACCAGTATCCCAAGAAACTCACGATTTCTGGGACAGCAAGAACCAGGCAGGAGTATCTTGTTAAGATATCTCTTACAGTTTGGAAAAGGCAGACTCATCTCAGTTGAAATGTTTGGATGAAAGAGACCCAGTTTGATGAATTTCTTCTGCTGGGAAAAAGGAAGAAAAAAATGAGACTAAGACAATTTGTTTTAACTTTTTATTCAAAGTCATTTTGTTTTGAAACTTAAGCTGATTACAATAAAAATATGTTTTTAAAATGAAAAACAGGTCATGCATGAAACACTTTGATATCATCAAAATGAAGTATTGCAGACTTTTTTTTTTATTATTTTCTCACAGCTCACAAAAGTCTCAGTGATTTTGACTTTTTTCATGCCAGGACAAGGAATTTTAAGCCTCTATGTTTCTTTCTGGGATAAACAATCATTTAGAGTAACGTAGTTTTTCTCAGAGAAAAACAGAACCAGCCTTTCAGTTTCTAGCTCTGCTTTGAACTGAGACTGAGAGTTAACTAGAGTGATCCAAAGTTGTTAAAAAACAAGAGAAAAGCTTTCATATTTCAGACTTCTATCTTCCTCTGCTCCCAGCGGCCAAAGAAAATGCCATTAGCCCTGGAGGTACTTTTGGTAAATAAAGAAAAGGGGGAAAGAAAAAAGGAGAAGGAAAAAAAAAAAAAGGACAGACAAGAGAATAGACTTTATCTTTTATTTTTCTGTCGTAAATATATTATAAACCATTTTCTCCAAGGCGTGAAATTGTTCTCACTTCAGCCCTACAGAGCCAAGGGAGTCTGAGCTTTCAAAGCCGCCTTTTGAAAGGGACGGGTGTCTCTTAAAGCCCGTCTCGAGTGCGGGTTATGAAGAGGGGGCAGTTCCCCGGCTTGGCTGGAAATGCTCCCGCGGAGATGCCGGGATTCTGCCAGAGGCGGAGGGAAAACAGCTCCGCTCCGCCAGCCCCGGCCACTATTCGCACATCAATCCCCAGAAGGAGGGGACAAAGGCTCGCTTATCGCATCTCCCAGGGTTCGAGTCTTGCTGCTCAGCCATTTATTTGAAAGTATTTGCCGGGGGGAGTTGTTGCAGGGAGGGGAGCGGATCCCAGGGTCATCTCCGCTGCCCCTCGCTGAAGGGATCAGGGATCTGGGGGGGCTCGCTGGTGACTTTTGCTTTTCTAAAGCCAGAGCTGCTGCTGATATTATTATTACTGACAGCCTTGCTGCCCTCACCGCGGCGACAGGAGCGGAAGCTCTGTGCTGTTGGATGGAAGCTGATTTAGAAAAAGGCTATTTCGGGAAGTTTGGCTTGGGAAGAGGTCCCATTTGGGTCTCAGTTTGTTGTGGGTAGGTGAAGAAGTGCACATAGAAAAAGTTGATCCATCCCTCTGTCCTTCAGGATGAGGTCAGTTAGGCTTTTCCAGAGATTTTAACCTTCCACACTTTTAAAATTAGTTTTAAATTTTTGTCAATCGTGCTATCCATCCATTTGATGGGTAATGAAATGCAGCTCCAGGAGGGATGGGAATATGTTTGGGACCTAAAGAAAAAGAAAGAAATGAATGAAAAGAGAAGAAAAAGAAAAAAGAGGGGAGAGAAAGGGAGGGGAGGTGACGGGAGGGGAACCAGGACCCATTCTGGGTGAGAGAAGCTGCACTACGCTTCTCCTCTGAAGGGAAATATGCAGAAAAAAAATCTTGTGAAGGGCATGACTTTTATCGGCAAAAAAGGCACTGTTAATTTTATTATTCCCATTATGGTAAAGGTTCCACTGAAAACGGGGTGAGGGGGCTGTTCACATTACAGAAAACATTCCCACATTGCAGGGACTCAGAGACATTAAACTCCAAACCAATCCAGTAAGGTGACCATGGACACTCGAGAGAGCCGTGGCAGAGACAGGGTGGCTCCATCCCACTCCAGCCGTGCCCTGATTGCTTTGGATTTATTGGTTTTCCAGCTCAAAGGGGGAATGGCCTCCAACTTACAGCGAGGAGGTTTAGATTCAGCATTAGGAAGAAATTCTTCCCTGTGAAGGTGGGGAGGCCCTGGCTCAGGGTGCCCAGAGCAGCTGTGGCTGCCCCTGGAGCCCTGGCAGTGCCCAAGGCCAGGTTGGACACTGGGGCTTGGAGCAGCCTGGGATGGTGGGAGGGGTCCCTGCCCCTGGCAGGGGTGGCACTGGATGATTCTTAAGATCCCTTCCAGCCCCAACCATCCTGTGATATGGAGTGCGACCTTTGCTAATGGAGCTGCTGCAAAGCTGTGCTGGTTCTGGAGCCCGGAGGGAGCCCCAGCCCCTCCCGTGACTGCAGAGCCCAGCGGGAGCCAGGCAGAGCTGGTGGCGGCGCTGCTCCTGCAGTGCCCGGGGGGCATTTCTGCACGTATTTACAGCTGCACTGCTAGGGAGCCTGATAGTCCCATCTGGAAACAGCAGAGCTCAGAGAGGGCTGGAAACGGCTGTGGCAATTCCAAGCAGCAGGAGATGGATGGATGGGGCTCCATAAAAGTCATTCCAAGGATGTGACACAGGCAGTCCTCACCTCACCTTGCTCCAGGAACAGGGAGAGGGCACAAGGTGTCTCCTCGACTGGAAATGGCCTGGAGGTCTTCTTTTCAGTAGCCTTGCTCAGCTTTAGGAATGCCCAGGGCGCTAGAAGTTTTCTGCCTGCTGCTGGTGCCAGGGAACAGAGCACAGTGAGCTCCCTGAGGACTCGGGACTGTCCTGCTGGGCTTTGGGAGGGGCACAGGAAAGGGATGGCAACACCACAACTGCTTCTCCTCTCCTCTCTAGGGTCACACTGCCCCCAGCCTGAGCTCCTCAGGCTCAGGGTGACTCTTGCTGCATTGATTGAGTTTCTCACATCCCTGACAAGCAGAAGGTTCCCTGCCAGCAGCTCCCCCACGATCTCCTGGAGCACCTGCATAAACACGCAGCTTTCCATCCTTCCCCTGCACAGCTCTCGGCACACTGAAGGGACAGCCTCTGCTTAACCCCACGTGTCCCCTGCCACAGCCTGATCCTTCCCAGCACACCTGGAGCACATCTGGCAGCCCCTTGTACAGAGCAGAGCTCAAGCCCAGTTTTTTCCCCTGAACCAGCTGCATCTCACCCTCCTTGTGATGTGCCAGCCCAGGTCTGACTCCCAGCCGTCCTCTGAGGACTCAGGGTGGTTATCACCCCCCATTTGCAAGGTTTTACTGGGTGGGAAAAGGGAAAGCAAAGTCATTGTAGGATGAGAGGTCCCTCAAGGTGCAGGTTTTATCATCACAGTTGGGACTGTGGTGGCTCTGCCAGTGCTCCCTGGCAAGAAGGGACACAGAAGCTTTGGGACTGTGCCCCGGGGCTGCTCATGGTCACTCACAGCTCCCAGTTCAGTGGAACAGGCTTAGGCTTCCAAGGTTTTAGGAGTGCCACAAGACAGGTTCGAGCTGAAAATTTCTACCACCCTCTCATGGCTTTGGTTGGTTTTGCAATCAGTTCAACCCGGAGGTCACTTATGATTAAAAAAGGAAAGGGGATGAAGGAGGCCTTTGCTTTTCAGCCAAGTGTGTGACAGGGAGCACCCTGCTGCCCCTGCCTGGGAGGAAGAAGCTGTGAGGAATGGCAAGTGTTTGTTTGGATAAGACAACCGAGAAAAACACTGCTTAAACAGACTCCAGGTGGTCACAGATCCCCTCTGTTCCCCCAAGAATTCTGCTTTTTTAGGGTTCGTGGGCCTGTGCTTTCAGACAGAGCAGAGCTGCCGCTGCTGCCAGGCTGGGGCTCAGCCCATCCCTTCCATGGTGCTCCAGTCTCCCCATCCTGTTGGTGCCAGCCAAGGAATTTGTGAAGGTGAGGGTGGTATCAGCTGAGAAGGGTTCACAGAGCCTTGGAGTGAAGAACTGAGGACGAATATAATCTAAATAAAAGACTTTCAAAAAATGTGAAGCACCAAAAAAAGGATTTTTGCAAGCCAAGCAAAACAAGCTGTGCCATTCTCATTCCACTCATGGACAGGGACACCTTCCACCATCCCAGGTTGCTCCAAGCCCTGTTCAACCTGGCCTTGGACACTTCCAGGGATGGGGCAGGGATGGTTTTCACCCTTGCAACACCAGGTTTTTTTTTCCCCAGTCTGGGCCAGAAGCAAAAAGGGGCAACTCCGCAGGGAAAGCCAGAGCCCCACACTGCCATCAATGAGCCTGGAGAGCCTTTGGAACTTGGGGGTTTTGTTGTTTCTCGATGCAAAATAAAATGAAGTAAAAAAAAGTGGTCAGCAAATTGGAGGGGCTCCAGCAAAAGGAGATAAAGATGATTAAAGGTTCAGAAGGATTGACCTATGAAGAAAGATTAAAGGAACTAATTATGTACAGCTGAGATAAAGGATGAGTAAAGAGGTGATTTAATAATGCCCTGCAAATACTCAGGAAGGTGTCAACAGTAAGGCAGGGGGAGGAATTATTTAGAGTCCTTCACCAAGAAACAACACAAGTGATGCAAGGGAAGGGGAAGGTGACATGAGGCATCGGCACAACACACACACAAAACCAGGGATTTCTTCGGGAGCAGCAAGTGAGTTAGGAGCACAAATCCTCTGGAAACACTCTGCCCTTCCCTCCCTAAATGATCAAAGAATGAATTTTCAAAGGTGTTTCAGTGCTTAAAGGTGCAGGCAAGTGCTCTAATAGGATTTTCAAGTGCATCTAAGCAGGTTTCAACGGGAATTAGGCGCTTAAATAACTTCAACAGTTCCACCAGTTGCTTACTCATATCCTTGCACGAAACAAGGTGGAAGGACTGGCTGTAGGACTTCTCCGAAATCCCCCAGTAGCAGGAAATCAGAATGTGCTGGAGCAGGGTGAGGGTGGGCGGCTGGTATGCAGGAGGACATTCTGTAGGGAACCGCCCTGCCTTGTCAGGGCATTGTGCATTGATCTGCACGGTCGATTTGAAAGTCAATGAGATTTAGACTCTCAGGCCCATTAAAATAAAAATTTTAAAATGCCTTTGGCACTTCAGCACCTTGGCCAGTTGTCCTGGGCAGGTCCTTGTGCAGGTTATCAGTGAACAGAGCCACGGGGACAGAGCTGTCCCAAAACAGCGTGGTCACCTTGTGCTCCCCTGGAATGTGCCACCAGCACTCCAGGGAAACATGTCCTATTTTTTCTGTGCTGCAATTAAGCCATCCATGTTTTCTCGGGGACAGAGGGATTTTTTTCTCCTGTAAAAATAATCAGCTGGATGGAGGAGGGCTGGGAAGGCACTAAAGGAGAAGCAGGATGACAATGGAAATTGAGAATCGAGAGAGTCCCAGGATGAAAATCCCCCAGGAGTTTGCAGCTAAAAACACAGTGAAAATATAGGGAGGGAATGTCAAGGGTGGACTTAAAAGATAATTATTGACCTCAAAGCTTTCTTCCCAGTGCCTCATGCAGGCAGCACCAAAGCTGCAAGGCCAATCTGCTCTCCAAGGAGCTCAGCCAGCAATGCCCACTCGGAGGGGCTCTCTGGGGTCAGGCGTGGGGATTCCCCACGGCTGCCACTTGCCTGGCTGCTGTCCTGGACAGCAAAGTCCCAGAGCAGGTCACTGCATTGCCACCAAAACCCCTCCAGATCCTTGGGACAATTCTGTCATTGCACTGTAAACGGTCACGGTGAGCTCACATCTCTGCCCCAAGCCCAGAAGCACAAAATTTGTGAAGCGCTGCTGTCTTCTGACTGTTCCCAAATACACACACAAATACTGCAAAAAAGGGGAAAAAACCTCAACAAACAACAACCACAACAACAACAACAACAACCAACAGCCATAATAAAACAAAACAAAACAAAACCAAAAAGCCCAAACAAACAAACCAAAGGAAAAAAAAAAAANAAAAAAAAAAAAAAAAAAAAAAAAAAAAAAAAAAAAAAAAAAAAAAAAAAAAAAAAAAAAAAAAAAAAGAAAAATAAAATGAAAACCAGCCCAAATTGCCAAAGCCTGAGCTCAGCCAATCCCCAGCCTGTGACTGCCACAGCCCTCACAGCTGCAAGTTTAGCTTCCAGAGGAGAATTTTGAACACAGTCATAACACAAGGAAAGGTGAGGGGAGAGAGGCTCTGACTCGTTCTTGTTATTGCCCTGAAGGGTTTTTCAGGGCAAATATTCGAGCGGCACTTTTCATTAAACCACAAACTTGTCAATTTAGCCTAGCATATATATAAATATACATACATATATGTATTTTCAAGTAATTGCTTAAAAACAGGGAGGTGTTTGAAAGACTGGTTTAACCCCTTAGCAGCACTTGAGTCCACTTGAAATTACATGAGAGAGGAAAGTTAAATATGAAGATAAATGCATAAATGGCCAGAGTTGCTATGGAAATGGGAGAGGATGGAAATTGAAAGTCAATAGAGGACTAACTTACTGTTCAATTTTAAAAATAGTCTTTCTATACAGAAAGGGAACATTTTTCAAATCTCTGTTGGCCTGTATTATACAAAATGGGAAGTGGTTTTGTGGCTGGGTACATCGATTTAATGCTGCATGCTCCACCTGCAGCCTGTATGGTCCATGGTACATCCTAAGTGGGATTTTCCTCAGGTTTGTGCCAATCTCCGTTCCAGCTCCAGAGCCCTGGTGCTAAATGTCAGCATGAAAATCACAGATTTGTGGGTCAGACTCTGTGGGGTGTAATGACAAATAATTTGTAGGGATTTCAGGTCAGTTATGTTTATTTTTTAACAAAATTCCCCATGGAAAGAAAGTTTACCAGACTGGGCTTGTTGCCCCATGGGTACTGCACAATGGCTTTCCAAACCTGCTGGCCTGCAGACTTGATGGAAGAAGATGCATCTGCAAGGAATAACAAGCTTTATAAAGGAGGGTGTTCTCAAATGAGCACTTTCTGCCATTGCCCTTCCATTTTCCATCCCACTCCCAGGGTGTGAGATGAGCTCAGCCAGAGAATCCACACGGGAGACAGCCATGGAAAACCAGGCTTGCTCTGTTCCACTTCCAAAGCCCCTTGTTTTATTAAGATAAATGTAATACACTTCCCTGGTTCCATTCAGAGAGGGAGAGCAAATTATGTTTGAACAGCGTCAAACCCCATCCATGAGCAGCATATAAAGAGGAAAGTGGGGCTTTGCTTCCACCAGCCCACACTTCACTCTCCCTCTCCATCCCCAGACACTTCTGAGGCTTCTTGGGACATTTATTCACCTCCAAAGGGTAGGTGAATAAACCCTTTTGGCATTGGCAGCCCAGAATTCACAGCTCATCCTATCTCACACCCCAAGGACTCTTTCAGCCCCTTGGTTTTCTCTGCCAGTTTGCTTCCCCCACCTCTTACTCCGTGGTGCCCAGAAGCTGCAGGCAGCCCCTTCCCACAGCCCTGGGTGAGAGCACAGCAGCCCCGGGACCCGTTCCTGCCCACACTTCCCGTGCCATGGACCCCTGTGCCCCTCTCTTCAAAGCACACAAGTCTCTCTCAGCAAATTTCTGACAGCCAAAGGTGCCTCGCTGACTCAGGTACAGCAAACCTGAAAAAAAAAAAAAACCCTCAACAGACCCAGAAGATGCTGAAATCCAGCTTCCCAAGGCAAAGAGCTGGCACAGGCTTCAGACTTGGCAAGAAGATTCTGCTGCTTCCTTTCTCTCTGAGTCACGTTCCCCACGTCTAGCTCCATGCCCTTCTGCGAGGGGGTTTGAAAGAATTCCATGGTACCAGCAGGATTCTCACCATCCCCATCTCCCAGCCTGTCAGAAAAAGGCCTTTAAAAATAGTTCTGTGCTGCTGGGTGGGATTTTCTTCCGCAGGTGCTGTGCAACAGAGAGCGAGATGAGATGCTAATCATAGCTCCTTCGCAGAGGGAAGGTTCAGAGTTGAGCCGTGCAGCAGCAGCCTCATTTTCACAGCAATATCACTTCATTCTCTGGGTGTCAGGGGGACACATATTGCTGTCATTTCCCTGTGCCACGTTTGCATAACGGATGCAAAGAGCAGCCACAAAACACGGAGCTATCACTGCTCCATCGCATCCAGGCAGGGAGAGCAGCCCGGTTGGTGCCTGATGCTTCTGCTCTGAGCCCCCAGACAGTCCATCCCAGAGGGAAGAGTGTCCCTGGGATGGTGGGTGCTGTCCCCTCCAGCTGGAAGGGTGAGAGGAGAGGTCTGCCCATCCAAGCAGAGAAATTGGAGCTCGTGTCATGACGTGGCTCTGCACTCGCCACTGAGGAGTGGCTCTCCCCCAGCCTGCCCCATTAAAAATTCCCCAAGTCGTTAAACAAATGATATTCCCAAAAAGGAGTCAAACCCACCACATTTCTCTCACAGCAAGTTGCCAGCACCCTGCTCAAGGTGTAGGACCTGCTTGGCTGATTTTCTCTCTCACCAGAGCCTCCTGCTGAACCTGAGCACTTTCTGCCAGCTCCTTTCTGCCCCTGGGGACTGACAGCTCAGAGTGAAGGTC
Source organism: Picathartes gymnocephalus (assembly GCA_013390045.1). Lineage (NCBI taxonomy): Eukaryota > Metazoa > Chordata > Aves > Passeriformes > Picathartidae > Picathartes > Picathartes gymnocephalus. The sequence continues at coordinate 831,743 of WEKY01045003.1, read as the reverse complement.
CCTGCCAGAGCCTCTGCACCCGGATCTCTCCAGAGGAGCGGGCTGGAGGCCTCCGCACACCCAGGGATTTCTGACAAGGTCTCCCAGCACAGCCCAGCAAACACAAACCTCCATCTGCTAAAGCCCAGGTGACTGCCGTGCACGTGGGAATTGCAGCACCACCACCCCCCACCAAACAGCACCTTCTCCTTTTACTTTCCTCTTTACCTGGCACCATCTCTGCTGAGCTATGCCCACTGCCAGCTCTCACCATCGGGGCTGCAGTTGCTCTGTGGTAGTGCTGCCTCAGCCAGTGATCCTTTGCTCTTTGAATCCAGGCACTCACAAATTCCTGGAGGCATCACCAGCTTATTTATAGCTGAAGACTATTTTCTAAATGGAGGCCCAAGCAAAAACACCATTCCAAGGATGCTCCCCAACATGAACAAATCCTGGGACAGCCTGAGAAGGGACACACTTTGGCCCAGCACTTATCTTCTCTGGATGTTTTGCCTGCTGTTCCTTCCTCTCCAAGTACGGCTCCTTGCTAAACCCCAGGTTTTATAAGGCCATTTGCTGCAATAATAACATCTGTGTTGCTTTGAGGATGTGGAATCAGCCTGGGTGCACTCAACCCAACAACTTGGCATGATTTAGGAGCTTTTGGGGATGCCTGGACCCATGCCAGGCCAGCCCTGAGCTGCGTGGCTGGGTGCCCAATCTGGAGCATCAGTCCTGCCTGCTCCTGCCCACCCATCAGCTGCACCAGAGCAGCCACCTCACCCTCGGGAGGGAAGTTTTCCAAAACAGAGATTATTGCTACATAACGACACCTTCATGTCACCACAGCCAGGAAACCATGGAGGGCAGAGTCGCCCCGGCATGACCACACTGCCGTGACATCCCCTCACTGTGCCCTTCCACGCCCACTGATGTTTTATCAGGGGCCTGACAGGGCTGGCACAGCCTGTCTCAGAGCTCTGCTGTCCTTACCAGCAGCAAGGCCATTAAGCCCCCTTTGCAGCCCCATATGCATTCGCTTCATGCCTTTAATCCTGACAGCCCAAGTAAATTCCTCCTGCAAAGAAAACCCTTGTTACCCCTCCCTGAGCTGCTGCTTCTTGCTAAATGTCATTAAAAGCAGAACCCCACGGTAACATCAGTCCTTGCTGAAGGTTGAAACCACCTTGACTGTAATCTTGCTTTGGCACTGGATGGAAAAAAAAAAAGGAAAAAAAAAAAACAACAAAAAAACTCAGATACTTCTTCCACTTCTCTGTCAGCTTCACTTTGCATCAAAATCTCCTTTGTATGTCACAGAGCTATTAAAGTTGTGGATTGTGGCTGGGCTCTGTGTGTGTGAACGTGTGTGTGTCTGTGCCTGTGCCTCGGAAACTGGGTCACCCGGAGAGCGCTCCATGAAAACTCTGCCCTGACAAATCCAGGCTGGCAAGACTCAAAGATACCCCTTATAATGTTTTTCTGCCTCCCATCATGCTTTGAAATGAGCAAATAATACTACTTTCTGCTGTATTTTTGTATCTTTTATTCAGAAGCTTCCTGAGGTAAATAACCTCAGGCAGGCAAATCCAAGGGGATGCTCCTATCTCTCTTGCTGTCTGCTCTCACTGAAATCATGATACACTTTGCTTTCACGATGCTCTTTATAAAACATTCTTTTTCTTTTTTTTTTTTTCCCAGGAGAAATGGCTATCAAGAAGAGCAAGAAACTTCACACATTTGGCTCAAGCTTCCGTCCCTCATCCTTCTCTCCCTGTCAGTGCCCCAGAGGTGACAGGGGGACACCTCCAGAGCCCACGGCACCTCCCCATCACACAGGGGACCCCTGTGGGCATCACGCTGGCCAGGGCAGAGGCTTCTCAGCCAGGGCCCTTTCAGCAGGCAGACATGCAGTAATTCCCATCAGGGCTCTGAATAACACACCTCAGGCAGTTTCTGTGTGAGGCTGAAGGGTGAATCCTGTCACCCACCTGCCCTCACTGGGGCACTGAGAGGGGGGGAACCAGCAGAGCACAGAGTGGGGCTGGCTCAGCTCAGCACCAGGCAAAATCTGGGCTGCTGAAGGGGACAAGAGGTGGGGAACTGAAAGTTGCTGACTCCATGCAGGACAGAAAAGATGTGGGCCACAATCTCATGAGGAGCTGAGAGGGAGAGGCCTGTGGGTCTTCTTATTAACAGCTTATTTTGATACTTACAGCATGAGAGAAGGGATGGCAGGAAGAAATACCTGGGCAGCGAAGGCTTTACTACTAACTAGAATTGCAAAGAGGGTCTTGGGGGCCAAATACTTCCCTTTTTGTTTGTTTGTTTGTTTGTTTGGGTTGTTGTTGTTGTTGTTGTTGTTGTTGTTGTTGTTGTTGTTGTTGTTGTTGTTGTTGTTTCGGTGGGGGGGTTTTTTGGTTTTTTTGGTTTTTTGTGCTACTCTCAGTGCACTTGTTTCACTTAAAGAAAGCAAAACTTAAGTGACCACAAAGAGAACCAGTGACAGGAAAGGGGATGGAAGGATCTGGCTTCCGACAGACACTGGCCTGGGGGAGAGCTGTAGAGGAGGATTTCAAAATCCAATGGTGAGGGAAACAGCGTAGAGGAACAGAAAGTGCATTTTCACGGGCTCTGATCTAGACTCTGCCTATTTCTTAGTGCTCCGCTCCGGTGTATCACAGTGTGCAGGGTGTGAACCCCATTCCACCAACAGGGAAGGCAAAGCAGGGCAGACGGAACAGGCAGCATTCATCGTCTAAAGGGGCTGGCAGCATCCAGAGCCAGGCAGAGGTGCTGGAGAGCCCTTCCTAGCAGAGCGCGCTGCTTGGAAAAGAACGCGGAGGAATTGCAGTGTGGGAGGAGGGAAGGGGGCACAGGCTCCCACCCGATCCATGGTGAGACACGGAAAGGAGAGGGAGCTCCAGGCGTGGCCTTGTGCCTCTCGGGGGGGAGCTGAACCACCCCGAGCATCCCCCACCGGGCAAGTTCGGGGCTGTTTCGGGTCGCTAAGGAGCAGAAGTGCTGATCCAGGAGGCCGTGCTGGATGGGTGGGTGTGTTCAGCTGGCTGCAGCGAGGCGGGACACGGGCTATCACTCTCCCAAAGCCCGCTCCGTGTCCTCCGGTTAATGTATGCAGCCGTGAGTTTAGGGGATCTCAGGAGAATGAATTGTCAGAGCGTCGGAAGCCAGAGATGGCAGGGGAATTACTGCTAATCCCTTCTTGTGGGACACAACACTCCAAAGGATTTAAAGGCTATTCAAAAACGTAGAAAAAGAAGAAGCGACAAGGACACCCCTCCCTCTTTCTTACATTTTAGGTTGGTCACTTGCTGCTGGCTGGGAAAGGCAGAAAACAAACTTGGAGGAGAGGGAAGGGATGAGTGGAGAAGAGGAAAAGATGACGACTGAAGATTAGATCTGGAGAAAAGCCGATCTTACCCTCTCAGGGAGTGTAGGCTGCAATTAAATCTCTTTTGCCTAACAATACCCTACTGTTATTTGTAGTAGTACTCAAGATGTGGTGATAAGGGAGGAAGGAGCTGCAGGCAGGAGAGGCTGCAGTTGTTATCCTCGGAAATCCTCTGGCTGGAGGGCCGTGGGCCCCAGTCCTACGGGGTAACCCTTTACCTCAGCTGAGGATCTCCCCATCACTGATAATAAATGTATTTTGAAAGCCTTGGTGGGAGGATTTTGGAAGTGTGGGGTTCCTCTCCCTGCTGTTTGATTTGTAGACATGGTCAAGGATTTGGGCACACAAAAGGTATGTGACCAAAGGTCACTCCCTCTATATTTTGGGTATGCTGGCAGGCACAAAGGCAGATCTGGGCTGGGCTGCTTTTGCTCTCCAGAAATGCTGAAGTTCTTTCATCCCAATCATCTGTCCCAGCTGGACCCCAAGGGCTGCCAATCTCCATCCTGTCCCCTTCGAAACACGGCTGGTACCCATGTAATGCTCATTCCTGTCCCTCTGGTTATCATTATGCAAAAAAGCAGCACTTACAGACTCACCCACGAGTCTTCTGCCGTGCAGCTGCTTTGGTTAGTGCTGGAAACCCTGGGACCAAGCCACCTCCAGCACCTGGGATCCACCCAGCTGAACTGTGGCCTCTTTCCCACTCTGAGATCCTGCACTAATGCCTCCCCTATTCATTTTCTTCCTTTTTCTTGCCTCTCAGGTGTTTTAACAGAGCTCTCCTCAATGATGCAATGTTTCTCTGTGTGTTCAGAGCAGCACAGCGAGGTCCAGGCTGGTGCATTATCGACTGTGCCCTCTGGGTGACCTTGAGGCTGAGGAAGGTGAGAGCTCCTGGCAGATGGGCTCCTCTCCTCAAATCGTGCTTTCCTGTCATTTGTCCCAATTCCCAGCCTGACTGGTGATGGCAAAGAACAACTTATTAAGGAATTGCTTCTTTCCTCCCCTGCTCAGCTGCTCTCAGGCAGTTCCTATCGATCCACTGCACCTACTCAAGATGTTTTGCAAAAGGCACTTAGTGAAATTCATTCCAGGGGTTCGTCAGTGGTTTTTGCTGCCTGATCCGCACACGGGGCACAGGCAGGTGAAGGTTTGACTCTGAGAGGGTCATAGTGAGAGCTGTCATAGAAGAGGAATTTGCATTTTGCCGAACATACTTTTCAGTGTGTTACCAAAAAAAAAATTAAAAAAAAAAAAAATTAAAAAAAAAAAATTTCCCACAAAATTAAAAAATGAAATCCAGGGTTTTTATTTTGGATGTGTGGGAAACATTTATACATTTTGGTGTTGTTTTGGGAGGCTAGTCAGATTGTGTAAACAGAAACAAATTCCAAAATGAAAATGTACTCTGAAAAACAACATCATAAGCCTAAGCAGACATTTTTTTAAATGACATTGTGGAGCAATTTAACTTTTATTAAAAATCCCTTTTTCAGCCCCTCCAAAGCATTTTTTAAAATCACTGTTTCCATGAAAAATATCTGTCCCAAAATTACAGCCCCGTGCGACACTAAACCAGAAACTCTGCTGTGCCAATTCCCATTCCATAGATTCACCATGCAACCTCATTAAATTCCAGAAACCACCTACAAAATCGCATTTCCCAAAGGACAAACGCTCTCCCTGAGAAGTTTCAGCCTGTTCCTGTCAAGTAGCAGTCGGCCCAGGGAAACCAGCTGCTTTTCCTCGTTCTGCTGGGTTTTTAAGTGACGCTGGAGAGCTGTGCTCCTGCTCAGGGGGGCCAGGGGAGCGTTGTCGCAGCACTGCGCCTGCAGGCAGCCAGATCCAAGTGGGAAGGGCTGCACGAGGCTCTGGTTCCCAGCTTTTGCAGCTGCTGCAGCGTGGGGAGCGCAAATGCAATCGCACCGATGAGGGGAGGGCTCTGCTCAGAGCAAAGCACAGCTTGGTGGCAGTGCCAGCACCTCAGCACGTCCTGGCGCTGGGGCAGCACCCTCCACAGGGCGAGGGAGCCCCGAGCTGCATCTCTCCTGGCATTTTGCATGGGTCAGACGAAGCTCAGGGTGAAATCAAGGCACATCCCATTGCAAATGGAACAGCCTGGATGTAGGAGTCCTTTGGAGCTTTGCCTCCATCTGTTTTTTATGACCTGGGCAAAAGAGATGCTGGAATATGTTCAGGTATTTACATGAGAGATGAATGCAGACCTGCATGGGGGTTTGCTTGGCTGCTCATTTTTGTCACCCAGTGAGTAAATCCTATCAAAGCCACTTGCTGCAGAGGGGGCAGTTTCAAACAGTGCACGCCAACAGCTTTGGAAACATGAGAAGGTTGAGTTTTCCTTTGGACATTTGCTTCCTGCAAGAAGGCAAATGAGTAGGTGTGTTTCTGTGGGAGCCACAATATCCCCCCATTTACAGTAATGGGGGAAGCTGTTTTGGGTCTTCCCAAGAAACCTACTCTTTCTCTGCTGGGTAAATGGTGAAAACAGAATCCTTCACACAGCCTTGTCCATCTTGGACTCATAAACCTCAGTGTAGAGGAGACAGGCACTGCCTGGGCAGGTGACAGAATCACAGAGTGGGTCAGGCTGGAAGGGACCACAGAGGGTCAGCTGAAGTTAGGATGGTTTTTGTGTTTTTTTCTTGGTCAATAAGGAAGCCAGGGGCAACTCACATATGCATCTCTGCTGTGGAGACTGAATAGGAAGAGAAAAACAAGTGACCAGTTTATTTTAAAAATGTACTTGTGGGAGCCTCAACTCAGCATCCCTCCAGCTCTCCTAAAGTTGCTTTGATATACAAAAAAACACTGACTTTTTAAACAATACAGTGCTAAATCCCTTTTATAAATGCTCAGAACCACTTGCAGGCTTTCTGAAACTCATTGTTATAATTACAATCAAGGATCATAGGACTCTGTGCTTTGTGCCAGAAATACACATCCACCGAATTGTTTGCAGAGGAGCCACAGAGAGAAAGAGTGAAGGAGAAATGTGGCTTCAGTGCTGCTCAATTCAGGAGCAGGAACTCCCACTCTGTTTAATTTTTCCTCTTTTGTTTCCCGGTTTAACTTGGAGCTGCTGAAATGTTTGCTTTGTCCTCTGTGCTCTCCTTTGGCCTCAGTGCAGGGAGCCTGGAGCTGTGCCCTGGTTCACTGTCCCCCACCATCTCCAGCAGCCTCTGTCCCTGCAGGAGGTGGAAGGTGGGGATGGAAGGGTAGGGAAGAAGGTCTGCAGGACCCGTCAATCCCAGCAGAGGAAAGGAGAACTTCATTTTGGGAATTGCTGGGAGAGTGTTTAGCAGATGCAGAACAAACTCTCCGGGCAACGGAACACAGCATCAAGCTTAGTTTTATTGAAGCTTCATCTCGTAGGTCACAAATAAAAAGCTTAGGGAGGGCTGTGGGTGTTTTTGGTAGTGTTGTCTGACACAGCACACAGGGATGGAGCTGTGATTCAACTCTTGCCAGCACAAGGCCCAGAACTGGCTCTCCCTCTCCATCCAGTAATGTCTGATGTTGATCCCTGATCCTGCTTCCACGGAAATGTCCCTGTCTGGTGCTTAGAAAAGTGAGCGGATAAATATCAGCTCTGATTCACCACTCAGCTGCTTCTGTTTCACCTCTGCAGAACATCACTGATTATAGAAGTACTTGCAAGATTAGAACCAGAGTAATTCAGTGATGAATCCCAAGCAAAGCCTTTGATAAAAGGACAGCAACACTCCTGCCCCATCCAATATCCCCCACACCAACGGAGCGCTCTGTGATACGACTCCGTGGCATTTAGCCTTTCCTTCCCTTGCCTCAGGACAGTGCTGGGGCACACTTAGTTCAGCTAACCCAGACTTTTCCTCTCTATCTCTTCTCTCAGGCACGTTCTCAGTGAAACAAAAGCAAAGCTCCCCCTCCCAGGCCTGTTCCAGGTGGCAGCTGACCCTTGGGGAAGGCTGAGCAGACAGCCAGGTCTGAACTCCATTTCAAACCCTGGAGGTTCCTGCAGCACCTTCCAACAGTGAATTAAGGCTGGTCCTGAGAGTGAAAAAGCTGAATCTAGAACTGGCTGGCTGTAAACATCAACACAGTTCATTTAGGCTCCATTTTGCTTACTTAGCAGTCCCAGAGTATATCGACAAACACTGGATGAGGAGAAGCAGTGGGAGCAAAGAAGTATTTGACTTAATAGGTGTTACACATTTCTTGCCCCCCCTAGAAAACCCCAAACTGCCCTCTCAAATGCTATATAACCTGGCTAAGTAAGAAGTGATTGCTTCAATATTTGGTCTTGGTCTAAAGAAAACTGAAAGAAACAAGTTGGGGGAATTTTCCACCAACAAAAACCTCCCTCTATGATAACAAAACTACTCAGGCTCCCTGAGCAGCTGCCAGTTGTGCTGTAGGATGCCCCATTGCTCTCTGAAGTGTTTGTCCCCTGGGTCATGGTACCCACAGGGGCAGGCACAAGACTTTTGGAATCAAAACTTTGTTCCTGTTTCCCACCATTTTTAGAGCCGAAAATCCTTTACAGAGAAAAGATCTTTACTCTGCCTTTGAGATTCTGGGGTCCACTCAAAGCAACAGACTGTGAAATTCCTCTGGGTAAATGGTCTCAGGACCAAATCCAGTTTCAGAAGCAGCCAGATGACAGTAAGAGCATCGGTCTGTTCCCTGACCCACCAGACCTGAGGTATTGCTGGGCCACCTGTGAGTGACAGCCACGGGCAAACACGGAGTTCAGGCAGCTCTTCTGGCTCTTGTCACTCCTTAACTTGCAAATTCCCTCGAGAAAAGGTGACCAGGAAGGCAGGAATTCCTGTAGTGCTTTGGCAGTGCCTCCATCCACTCCTCTGACTCTGAACAGCAACAGAAGAACCATCTTCTGAGCACCATCCATCAGGCCAGGCCAGGATGGCAGACAGGGGAGGAAGAACCCCTCTTTCTCTTCACATGAGCTTCACCTCCTCATGATTCCAGTTTTTGCCTTCCAGCAGCACTCCTGTCAGCTGCCTCCAGAAGATGTGCTTGCTTATTTCCTTGTCTTTCCACTCCAGGTAGGTGTTCCTCCTCAGGTACCGAGACAGCCCCAGCCGCTGCCTCAGCAGGGCCTTATTCACATCTTCCAGCACAACCATGATGATCCCAGCCTTTCCCTCCACCAGCTGCCAGGACTGGGCTATGTCGAACTCAAAGCTGCACCACTTGCTCTCCAGGAAGTTGGTGGAGATGACTGCGATGACGTTCCTGCTGCTGAGAAAACCCTCCTGGATGATATTGGTGACAACGGGTACCCCTGGCAGGAAGTCCCTGTAGTACAGACACAGGTGGAAGGGAGGTGTTCCTCCTTCCAAGGGTTCCACCAGCTCCTTTATCACCCATTCCTGGTCTTTGCTGGAGTGGATGACAAAGGCGTCGTAGGTGTCACCTCTCTCTGCAGAGTGTTTGCAGCCGCTGAGCAGCACCACGGAGTAGTAGAGCTGGAAGTAGTACTTGTAAATCAGGAAGACGAACAGCACTATACCGAGCAACACAACCACTGAGGAGGCAACTTTGCCTGCACTGACGTGGCAGGAGGACAGATCAAAGCTTGCCAGGCTCACGTTGGCCACGTACGAGGGCGTGTGGCACAACATCAGCTCCTTGTTCTGCAGCAGCCCCTGCTCTTCCTGGGTCCATTTCAGAAAGTCCAGGTGCCCACAGGAGCAGTCAAATAGGTTTTGAGAGATATCCAACAGGACCAGGCTGTCAGGCAGGATTTCCCGGGCTGAGTCCAACAGAACAGTCAGCTGGTTTCTGCTGAAATCCAGGACTCTGAGGGCTTGGAGTGGCTGGTAGACTCCAGGATCGAAGGTCAGGAGCTTATTGTTGCTGAGGTTTAGCTCTTCTAGCTCAGAGAGGGCATCAAAAGTACTCTGATCCACATGTTCTAATTTGCAGCTTGAAATATCCAAGGTGTGGAGGTGGCTTAGGTTTTTGAAGCTGTTTGCCAGCTTATTGTCCACAAAGGAGTTCCCTGCCATCTTGAGCACTTGCAAAGAGTTCAAGCCACAGAATGTACACTGGGATATAACTTCAGTTTTTGTATGGGAAATATCAAGGTAAATCAGTCTCTGAAGAGACAGAAAGACAGGGTAGGAGCCAGGACCAAATAAAGTTGTGTGCTGAAGGTCCAAATATAACAAATTCTTCACATTATCGAAATCTCCAGTCAATCTGATATTAGAATTGAAGCTTAAGTTCAAATGTTTCAAATTTGGACAATTTTGAAACTGAGGGGAACAGCATCTGCTGAAGGTGAGCCTATTCTCACTCAAATCTATGACCTCCAGGTTAATGAGACCCTCAAAATTCTGCTTGAAGTTTTTGAGACTTTTGTTCTTGGTAATGCGAAGCACTCTCAGCTCCTTGAAAAGTGACAACTTTGTGGCAGGCACGTCATCAAAATCGCATTTTTTGCATTCCAGCTGTTTCACTCTGGACCACACAGGAACCTGTGAGATCTCCTCAAGTCCGAGGCCCACCAAGCGAATAGTGGAGACGTTGCCTACGCAGTTAAAGAGAGTGTCTGTGTCACCCTCCAACCCGCTGAAGAAGATTAAGACAAACTCTTCCATCTGTACCCCGCACAGTCCTCTCAAGAGCTCTCCCTCCAAGTCCTGCAGTCTCTCGCGGTCGCTGAATTCCCCAACTGTGAGCCTGCTGACCTGCAAACCAGCCAGGCCTTGCAGAGCAGTTTGCATCATGAGGTTCTCAAAAGCAGACCTGAGAGCCAGCTCAGCCAGGTGAATCCCTGCAAAGGCCCCTGGCTCTATGGATTTTATATTGTTCAAGGAAAGCACCAGAGTGAGGTTGAGCCTGTTCCCTCCCCTCAGAGCATCGAGGTCTCCTCTGGAGATAGATGTGATCTCGTTAGAGAAAAAGCTCAGGTGCCTGAGGGAGGTCATGTTGGCAAAATACGCGGGAAGCTTCAATGAAGTAATGCTGTTGTGGCCTAAATTCAGCTCCTGCAGAGTGTGCAAGTGGCCAATGGGCAGCTCAGACAGAGAGGTTCTGTTGGTTTCCACCAGAACCAGTTTTTTCAGAGATGTTAAGCCATAGAAAGCTGCTTTCCCCAGGTACTGGAGGGAATTGGCGGTTAAAATCAAGGTGGAAAGTCTATGGAGATCCACAAAGGAGTTATCTTCTATTGTATGGAGGTGGCACCTGTTGGGCATGAAAAGAAAATAAAAGTGCATGAAACACTGTCCCTTCTTTGGTCACTGAGTGTGACATCCTCAGGCTCAGCCTCACGCTGGGGGCTGTTTGGCTTTGCTGTGCTGGGCAGAGCCAGCATCCCTGGACGTGCAAAGGGAATGCTCCTCCAGCAGGAGACCTCCTCTCACCTCCTCCTCTCCTACACCTCTAATCTCAAATTCAAAGCAAGAGACCTGGAGACACGGTGAAGATCAAAAATTCATGCAGGCAGCAGGAAAGAAGAATCCTATCTTTCAGTGTAGGCCAAAGTGACGTTGTGATCACCACCACTGGTGGAAGAACCAACCAGTTCCAGCACTCCCTCACACCTTGCACCCCCAGAGCCCCCAGGCTGCCCCCTCAGCTCACAGCTCTCTCAGCAGTTGATATCTGGGGATGGCTCAGGGGGAGCAGATCCCAGGCCGTGCTGGCTCTGAAGGAGAAAAGGAAGAGGAGAAAACAAGAGTGGTTTGTTTCATGTGGGAAGATCCAGAATTTGAGACCCAAATCCATTCTGCAGTGAATCCCAGAAGAATTAGTTTAATAATCCAGCCAGTGTCTCACAGCAAAAGTGCTCTGCCACTCAGCCACTTTGGAGCTAGAGCTGTGACAGGACTGAGTGACATTTCTCAGTGAAACAATTTACCCAGAGAAGCTGTTGTCTGAAGTCAGTGGAAATTATACATCAATTCAAATTTGCTAATAGGCCTGCCCCGTCTCCTCCCCCAGATATGTTAGGAGAAGGGAAAGGAGAATATGTTGATATTTTAAATCAGCCTTTTAGAAAATGAATGTACCTTCATGTTATTTTTTTAACTCTGATTAGAAAAACAGCTCACCTAAGATGTTCCGCTTCAGAGTTTTTGTAACAGTGAAAAGTCTGACATTTCTCTTGTTCACAGACAAGTGAAACATCTTCCTCCTCTTTCTCACATCCCAAACTACAAGGTCAGACTGACAGACCCAGCTCTGAGTGGAGGGTGTGCACTCAGTGACTGGACTAAAAGCTGCGCATCACTTCACCACGGGGATGGGCAAAATGACAGACACAGGGACAAAGTCAAAAGCAAAAAGAAAATAAATAAACAGCCAAGACCCAATAGACCCCAAAATAAACCACCGTTGCAGCCCAGCTGGTGAAGAAAAATTAACCAGTATCCACATAATAAATTCCATTACCTTGAAAGATCCAGAAGCTGCAGCTCAGGGACTGATGCAAAATAATTTGATCCTAGTGATTTCAGATTGCTGAAACTGAGGTCCAGGTTCTGGGTGGTGTTTGGGACTCCATCAGGAACTCCAGAGATGTTCAGTCCTGTGCATCTGAAAGTTGTGTTAGGGGTGACCTGCAACAGAGTTAGATCCAATCATGGTCAACATCTGCTCTTCATGAAGTGCCAGAAAATGTCACTGTCAGGAAAGCAGGAGCAGAATGACCCCCCTTGCAGTTCATTTCTGAAGGAGCTGCTCTGAGTTTTAGGAAATAATCTTACATACCCTAAGCATTTTTCTCACTTCTAGTAGAACCAGTGCTACTCCCCAGGAAGAGCTGCATTTCTTGCTGATTGGAGCTGGGACAAAACTACAGGACAGTGTTCCTTGAGGCTACAGACGAACCAGCAGCAACCTTTTAGAGAGCCAGCAAGACAAACACCCATGGATGCACTGCATGTCCAGGACCAGCTCTCAGCTCCCTTCCCCTGCACAGAACCGGGCAGCTCAAACCAAAGTTACTCTGCAAGCAAATCATTGCCAGCAAAACTTTGCAAAAAGCAGTTGGTCAGTGTCAGGTACTTAGTGAAACCACTCTACTGCACAAATCAGGCAAACATCTGTGTTTTGTAGAAATTAGAAAAGGTTTGAATCCCTTCCAAGGGAAATATAATCTGTTACAGTAACTGCACTGCAGCACCCTCAGAGGTCAGAAAGCCAATGAGAAGAAAAAGTTCTTGCTGCTGGTTCTGGTTCTCAGATGTTTCCGAGACCAGAATTTACTTCAAATACTTCAATCACCTTGATCACAACCTTGGAAGAAAAAGCTGGGCTTTTCTAAGACAGCTATGAGGCTTGAGGCACAAATCTCCCAAGCAAAGGGAAAAGCTGCAGCAGAGAAACAGAAGGATTTTGTGCTCACTCGGAGCTCACATACCTCCAAACAGGGATCCAGGAGGCAGCCTGCCAGCGGGGACGGGACAAATGCCAGCTGCAGCAGCACCAGGAGTGTCCCCACGGGAAGGACTCCTCTCCTGGGCATCTTCAGGAGGCCAGGAGTGCAGGCAAGAGGAGCATGGAGAGAGAAACCTGGAGAGAGAAACCTCCTGCAGTGCCAGGAGTTGTGTTTCACCACTCCTGCTTCTCACTGCACATCTCTGAGAGCGGCAGAGAACGAGAAGGGAAGTGAAACTTGGTCACCGCCTGGTTTCCACACACGCTCTGGGTGAACTGCTCTTCTTGAAATTATTTTTAAAAACATGTTTAAAAAAAAGAAAAAAGAAGTCATGACAGATAGAGTTTGGGCTAGAAATTAAAGAGGAATATGGGTTCCATCAATGTCACTTGACTTGATTGCCTCTGATTAGCTCAGGTCAAATTGGCAAAAAAACCCCAGAACAACAGAATATTTTGTGCAATTCTGAGCCCAGGTTCATGCTCCACATCCCATAATTCAAATGCACTGGTGAGAGAGGGTGGCTCTCTGCCTTCGCACTCCTGCCACACTCCCAGCTTCACCCTGGCAAGCACTGGAGAAGTGCTCAGCTGTTGCAGAGGTTTTCTTAAGCCAGGTAAGCACAGGTTTGTCTCTGGCTGGGCTCTTGTGAGCAAACATCCACGTTTTATCCACCTGGTTGGACCTTTATTGCAATTATTGCAGGAATATGGCCGGGCACGAGGAGTTGCACAGAGTGATCTGAGTTGTGCTCACAGAAATTCTACCTCTCCCCACCCTAAGTTTTTGGGGGCAGCAAGAAGGAGAAGCACAAACACCTTGAGCTGGGCTTAGAGCTGCTCCCTGCCCTGGTCATGCCTGAATCTCTGATTCCTGGCATCAAACAGAAACATCTCAATGCTGAATTCCCAGTGCAGACTATTGTTTCAGGAAAAAGCTTTGTAAAACCTCTCAGTGGGCAATATTAATTTAAGTCAGCTGTGAGCCTTCTAATAAAGCTCCCTGCCTTCATTTTCTCTGATAAATGGTCGTGCATTCATGTATCTCCTCCTGTCTTCCTGGAGATAACTAAGAAGTGTTGCTGGGGATCCAGACATAGGGTTGCTGGGTATTATCAACACCACAGACAGAGAAGTGGCAAAAATATGAGACAAGGGTGGAATATTGGTCTAGAGGAAGATGGAATAAAGTGTGACAACTCATGAAAGTCTGTGAAAATTGATATTAAATATATCAATGCGATATCAGTCCAGTGAGCAATCCACTTATAAAGAAAAGTTTAAAATATTTCAGAGGTGGGGGTTAGACTTTTTTGACAGGTTAGTAGAGAGACTGGGAGAGATGGGGAAATCCTAAAATAACTGATGATCTCTGCAATAAAAAAACACATGGCAGCACAATGGGAGCTAAAACCGACACCCTGATGTGCAGCCAGATAGTGCCCATTAAGCCAGCAGACAAAAAGTTTGTTGAAATTGGACAAGTTCTACAAAATCCCTGCTCTGAAAAGCCTCTGGTGATTGCAGGTATTTCCTTTTATAGATGGAATCAAAAGTGAATGGAAACAATTGCTGACTGTCTCTGTGCCTGGATTAAGGAAATTGGCAGAGCATCGTGTGTCTGCAGAGAGAACAAATGAGCGCATCCCTTAGTATTCAATATGCGGAATGAGGCAATCCACATTTAATTTTTATCTAAAGCTAAAGATGAGCCTGAAGTATGCTCCAGAAATTACCATTTCAATGGAGACTTGCTGAAGATGCTGAAGAGTTTGGGAGCATCACAAAACCCCTCCCACAGCCACGCTCAGAGGTCAAGTGGGAAGCGCAGCTTGAAGGGCGTTCACAGAAGGTGCTGCTGCTGTCACAAGGGACAGTTTCACAACACACATCGTCATTGGTTCAAGGACAAATCCTACAGACACTGCAAGGGACGGGGCACTAGCAGAAAACATGCAAGATAGCAGGTCAAACGCAGCCAGCAGTTTAGGAAGTCAATGCTGGTGAACTTCATATTGCCCAGCTGGCACACAGCAATGTGGAGAAAGCCATAATGTCTATGTAATTGCTCACAAAAACCAAAAGAATTATTTGGAATCCCTTAAAGTGACAAGAATCTAAGATCAAACAGGACTTACTACTCTGGCAATTTACTGGCGGGATCATTAAAGATCTCTTAGCAAGGAGATGTTACAGAGAATCTGTGTTTCACAGAAAAACACATACCTGAGTCATCTTTGTCCTCCTGAACGTTATTATAAGTAACACAATTCAGACAGTGCACATGCAGCCTCTGTGATCTCAAGCAAGGTATTGCAGAGCATAAGACAGCCACAATGTAGCTGGACTGACAAAACATCTTGTACTTGCTTATTTTAAAAGAAAATGATTTGTGAACTCCAGCCAAAAAGCAGTTAGCTAAACTCTTGGACAAGACAAGTGGTGAGAGCCATAAAAACAGGACTGTCTGTACCTAGGATGGTTCCAAGGTCACAGTTAACCCAGCACCACATGTAGATCTCCAGGCTCTTACCCTGGAAGAGGTTTTATTTGCCTCAGGAGTCATCTCAAGCAGTTCCCCAAATCTGTCTGCAAATGGAAAAACTATTTCAAGGTTAAACAAACCAGGTCTTATAAAATAAGTGAAAGAACCATCTATAACAACTATTTGGTTATGAGCTATGGATCCCATGGGAAGGATTCATGGATCAGAGTGGGGAGCATTCCTGAGGTGCCGGCACTTCCACAGCACAGGACTTGTGGAGCTGAAGATGGGGAGCAAGAGGTTCAGCAAGAGGTCCCAAAAGCCCTTGAGAAGCTCAGGATACAAGAGGTGAGCCAGCATTGCTCTCAGATGGGCTGCAGCACTGGCCACGTGTCCCTTCCTGACCACCACAGTGTCAACTTTGCCACCAGCTGTGGTGAATGAGACTGAAATCAGGCACTTCGCAGGAGAGATCCAGGCCCAGGGAGTGCAGGCAGTTACCAATCCTTGGGATTCACCTGGCACATCACCAGTCCTTACACTCAGCAAGTCAGTCACCTGTCCAGCTCTGAAAGGTTGCCTGAGTGGAAAGGAAGACTGACAGGAGATGTGGCACAAATTTAACAGCAAGCAGAATTTTCCCAGCCATTCTGCTGGGAACAACAATATATATAAATTACAAGGAAAAATGGGGGAAAGAGTAATCTGAAAGCATCTTTTAAGATCTTTTTGATCTTTTAAGATCTTTTTGCTGCACATTCCACAAATACATTGCTTCCTGGAACTGGCGAGTCACTGCCTTGCACAGTAACCCCTGCCTGACCTGGCAGCCACAGGACAGAGGCAGTGCTGGAGCACACAGCCCCTGCAGCGAGGCTGGGGAGGGAGCTGAGACACTGATTGCATCACAACAGGTCCTAGAGAGCCTTCATGCCTGTAACTCTCACCTGTGATTCTTCCCCATGTGAAGTGGGTCTAATAATGGAACCACAGATTAGTTTGGATTGGAAGGGACCTTAAAGTTCACCTTGTTCCAAGCCCTGCCTTGCTCAGAGCTCCATCCAACCTGGCCTTGGAGACTTCCAGGGATGGGGAAACCACAACTCACACTTGATGGAAGATCAGCCTGGAAGACCCTGCCTCTGCTTCTGGATCTCCTGGCTTTGGAGAAGAGAACAACACAGACAGAGGAATTCCACATTCAGTCTGGGGTGTCAGACCCAAAGAAGACCCAGCAGCACTTCTCTGTCTGAGCAGTGATTGACTCCAGCTGCAGTTCCAGAGCAAGGAGCAGTGCTGCAGGTTGCTGGTCACGGCTCTAAGTGCCAAGGAAGGGCGTGGAGCTGGCATCACAGTCTCTTCATGCTGCACAGCACAGACCAAGCCCGGCCCATTGCCAGTGGTGGCACCTAACAGGGTTCAGCATGGCTGAGGTGTTCCCCATTACAGAGAAGGACTGAGACTGGTGCATGCAGGGGACAGAAAAAAAACCAACCCAAAAGCCAGAATCCAAGTTAGTTTGATGAAAATCAGCCAAGCCTACACTGGAGTAGGTAATGTGTGCCATCAGATGGGCTATTCCCCAAAGCCAAGGTCATATGTACACCCCAGAACTATTGCAAAGCTATTAGGGAAAAACTGTGTCAGGTAACCAGGGACAAATACACTACTAGAAGAAGTGATTAATCAGTGTCAAGATAGTCACTATCTGTGGCAGCTACTCCATATGGACTATGTCAGGTCATCAGGAGCCCTACATTTTACTGAAGTCAATGTTTCATCTAAATGGCTGGAAGGATTTCACACAGATGGTGGAGGCATCCAGCCTCGCCTGCCAAGCATCCGTGGGCAGGCAGTGAGTGACAGTGGAGCTCCCTGGGCCCCTGGAGAGAGGCAGGCTGGCACCAAACAGCCCAGCAGCACCTTCTCCTGCTGCCTGGGATGAACCATGGTCACCCCTGGGCTGGCCAGAGCCAGGGCTTCACTGTCACCATGGAGGTGAGGGTGTCCACGGTGCCTTGGTCTGGAACACTCTGCTTAGAGGGAGTATAAATCCCTTCCACAACCCTGAGAAAGGTGGATTGGCCAACTCAGACTGTTGCTGGCTTTTCTACTGAAGCAACAGTAGGAGTTATTTTCTTTTTGTCTCTGCCTCCATTACATCCTTATTACAGTGTCTCATTGCCTGACTTACATATGTTTTGTATTACTGTGGCTTTGACTTATCCTGCTTCTTCTCCCCCACTTCTCTTAATAATGAGTCTGCTGTAGGGCAAGGATTTATTCAGACTATCAAACATGAAAGGTGTGTAGGGCATGGAGCACTGCAGAGCTCAGACTTTTTAAACTGAGCACAAGAAAGGTTGATCCGGGGACTCAGTGCCACAACTGAAGCATGGTTAAATATCGAGCCCCTACAGCACTGCTGTGACACTCTGGGACAGTCTGAAACAAGGGGCAGCTCTAATGATGGCCTGGAGAGATTAGAGATCCCTGTTTTGAGGGAAAACCATAACATAAGATCAAAAGGCTGTGCAGCAGACCTGCATTCTGTGAATCCTGAGAGCGCTGCCACAGGCACTGACCAGTGCCCAGACTCCTGAGCCTCCTGTTTGTGGTTTCGCTGCCATGACTTGACACTGCACAACAGGAAAATGTTGCAATGGCTGCAGCAGAAAGTGCAGACCCAGCTGCTGCAAGCCGTGGCAAAGTTCTTGTGTGCACATTACCCAGAGAGAAAACGCAGACCCTCCCTGGGGTCAGCTCATGGCGTGTTTTAGACATCAGCTCTCAGACATTAAGACTTTTATGGCATTTGCCAGGAGAAGGACACAGAACATTAATTGTATGCACTGCTGAGAGCCCACTTCCATTACTTCCAAAGCAATAAAACCCTGAAGAGTGGTTGAGCCAGATCCAGATGCAGGTTTGCCTGCATTTGGAGTGCTATATATTGGAATCTACAAAACCTAGGTGGCTATTATGTGCTTTTTGGAGAGCAAAGACTTATTTGCTCACAGAGTAAAACCTGAAGCAGTGTTCCTGACAAAGACGAATTTATTCAAACACCCCTTTTCTGTTCAGTTTGCATGTTTTGGGGGGATTTTTAAAGCCTTTATTTGGCCTTGAGTGGCCTGCACCAACCAGGAAAAAACCACTTTGCTTCCAACAGAGGAGGAACTGAGCAGCCAGAAGCAGTGGGAGCACAGGAAGGGTATTAACCCTTTGCAGATCACAAGACAGGGTGTCATGGAAAGCTGTCAGGGAGCAGGGCTGAGATACCAGAAGGGAAGTTACCCAGGAAAAGGAGTGACACAAAGGGTACAGGAAGTGCCCTGAGAGCCCAACCACAGTGAAGGGGAGGGAGGGAGGAAGGAAATGTGAGGAAAAGCAGAAGTTTCACCTCCCATATACCCATAGCAGGTATATGGGTGCTGTACTGATGTTCCCACCCCCCAAAATGAAGCTGCTGTCAGAGATACAGCCTGGTCTAAGCCAAACCAACCCCACTTTCAGGGTTTGCCCTCTAATAGCTGTGCAGGAGCTCACATCTCGTTCATTCTTCCCAGGGAACACCCAGCTAAGAGGCTGCAGCAAGGTGGTTCTGCATCAGCTTGCAAATCCAGCACTGTGGGTCCTTTCTGCTGGTAGAGGCAGCACTTTGGAGAGGTAACAGCTGAGGTGAACCCATGAAGGTGACAGGCCAGCAATAAAGCAGCAACAAGGGAAGGAAAGAAGGGGAAATATAACACAGCTACATCGCGGAAGAAAGCAGAAGAGGATGAGATGTGGACAGGACCCAGCACATAAAAAGTTGCGTTCTAAGATGGCTCCTTAAATGTGGAAACTCTTCAGCACACAAAGACTTGGCAGGGTGGCTCCATGCTTAAAACAAGCTGGAAGAGACATGGAATGCTCTGACAGCATGCCGAAGAGAACAATAATTAAAAAAAGAAGAGTCATGAAGCTATGGGAAGACCTCAGAGGAGATATGAAGGCAATTTTCACCTGTCCTCACCCCAAATCCCCCTCTCACAAGACCGTGTCAGCTTCTTGAAACCAGAAGTGCATTTATTCTCAAATAGAATGATAAAAGAAACATTTCTTGCCTCCTGCAGTCATGTTTCCCAACAATTAGCAAATCACTGAAACCTCTGAGTGTTCAACCTGGCCCTTTTCCAAAGGGATGAGTATGACTTCCCCTCACTGCAATTTGTTTAGGAAACAATCTGAAATCCCATGGCAGGTATGACACCCACGCTCCCTCACTTTCTTAGGGACTAAGGATGGGCTTAGCATCTCATTTTGGTGCTTTTCCCAAAGAACTGATGAGCACAGGGTGGCTGCTCACTAAACAGGAGGGGATTGCCCAAGGACAACATCCCACCCTCCACCTCTGCAGTCAGCACTGGAAACCAGGGGCCAGCAAAGTGCTCTGAATCTCAGGGCTTCATCTCCCACCCCACACGAGGCAGGACAACCTGTGACCTGCTCAAGCCTGGAGGCTCCCCTATGGAAAACACCTTAGTTAGAAGGAGAGGCATTTTCTATCTCTTTTTTTTTTTTTATTTCCACGAGTGACCCATATTGCAATAAAGGCCTGACGCAGTTTTGTCCTGGTTTCCAGGGTAACCAAGGCTTCAGCATTGACCTCTGGGCACATATGGAGGGTTTCAGTCCAAAGCAATGTTTCCTGTGGTGGCAGGTCTCTGGGAAGGGGAAAGAGCAAGCATCTGTTCAGGATTTCAAACTCATACTTTTACAATACTGACACCAGCGACACCCTTGAAGCTGGGACCAGCAGCTTCTTCCACACTCAATACATGAAAAAAGTATGTAAATAAAACAGGACAGGTGCAAGGACAGCACCTCCAAAACTCAAACAAGGAGCATCCTATGGAAAGGTGGTCAGAAGATGAGGGGTCATGAACACAGAGCCTCTGGCTTGGTAAAACATAGAGCTCCATGGCAATGAAAAAGCTTTGAATGGAAGAAATCACCACACTTTTTCACAAATCCTGTAAGAAACCAGCACAGTTTTTAACGAATCCACATCCACGACAGAGCCTATAGCAGGTCTCTGCAACCCCCTCTTTTCCGTGTGCCTCTGTGTGTGCATTCCCTGCTGGCAGCCCTGGTGTGACACCTCACTTTTAATCCACACATTAAATGCCTGTCCCTAGCCCATGTGCTGCATAACCAGCTGCTGCTCACGCAAAGCCAACACGGCCGGATGCAAACTCAAACACTGCCCTGACAGCCGTGGGACCGAGCAGTGCAGCCACCACGCTCCTGCACACGCTCCCTGCTCCCACGAGCACTCCACATTCCTCGCCTGGATTACCCCACTTCACACTTTTTAGCAGGGAAATGTGCTTTTTTTACAGCCTTGCTTCACCAGGAGACAAGGCATCAAACCTCAACCCAGCCAAGAGTCACTCTGTGACCTTGGACAAGGTTATTTTACCACGCCAAGCCTTCATTTCAACCTGCATTTGTTGCAGGTTATCAACATCCTCAGAGTGCCTGGCAGGCTCAAAGTTAATTAAAGCTTGCACAGCACCGCCACAAAGATCGTCAGCACCAAAGACAAAGTATCATTAGATGCATTAATGAAATAATCCTCCATCATGCAGTGATGGGGAAAGCTGTGCTCCAGAAGCAGCGGGTGTTACAGCCAGCACCAGGCCAGAGAGCTGTGAGAAGAGAGTGTTTTAAGGAATGCCAGACAAAATTCCTCCCATTTTACACTAACTAATTATCAGTAATGGTCTTCAGACAGGGAAAGCACAGGCACACGTGTGAGAGGGCCCATACAGCACAGCTGCTCGTCAGCAGAGAACCAGGTTATCTGAGGTCTGGAACCAGAGACAGAAATACAGCTCTGAAAAGGGATCTGATTGCAGAATGGAGGTGGGGCAGGCTGGAATGAGAATAACGCTGCAGTGCTGTGACAGGGCAGGAAAGGCTTTCTTTCCTGGTAGCAGCAGGTCTCCAAACCTGAAGCAGTGTTTTATATCTGGTCATTTCTCTGTCTGTGCACATTTGGGGTACCCTTATTCATCCTCCCATTGCTTGTCCACAAGAGGAGAGAGGGGCTGGATTCCAGTTCCATTTCTAATTTCATTTATTCATTCATTTCATGAAAGAGCTCAAGATAGCCATGACAAAGCTTCCCTGTGCACTGATCAGTTGGCCAGTGCATCTCCTGATTGTCCTGGAGGGGACGTTTTCCTCACTGTCTGCATCCCATGTCCTGCTGGCCTGTTGGCTCACTTGGAATGGTATCCAGATACCATTAGGCAACACTTGACTGAATTTAACCCTATTTCCTTCCCTGTTTATGTGCACACAAACCCCAGGCTGCCACTGAGACACTGATTCATTCAACAAAATTCCCCAGACACACAAGGCAGGGGTAACAAATCTTCCAAGAAAGGCCTTTCTCCACAAAAAAAGATACTTGCTGTGAAGGAAACCAAGTTCATTTCATACTAGCCCTTCCTAAAGGCTTTCAGACTGTGGCCTGAGAATCAGTGATAGTTCAGGAGATCCCTTAAAGAGGTCTGGAAATGCAGGGTTTTGAGCTCATGACCATGTTGTCCTGTCTTCCATCTCCTAGACATTTCAGTCCCATGAACGGCCAGCCCCTTCCCAAGCAAATAAAGGGCTCCTTCACAGAGGAATTCAGGCGAAAACAGATGGAGAGCTCCTGCCAAAGTTATGTCAAGCTGTTCAGGACCTTGAACGCCTTGAATTTTAGAAAATCCTTGGCCTCAGGTGAGGCTCATTTGTTGCTCCAGACAGAGCCAGGCAGTGAACAGGCTGTGGGATGGGCACCAGGCACTCTGGAAGGGACCAGCAGCAGCAGGGATTCTGCTGCAGCCCAGCTGAGGCATCTCCATGGCACAGACCCTGCTTCATCCTGCTGCTCCTCTGGGCAGCCCAGCTCTCCAGACACCTGAAAGGAATAGAGGAGCTGGGTGGGTCAAGCCTTTCTCTCCCTGTTCTTCTGGGTGCTCTAGCCCATTGAGACAATAAATAAGTACCCAAACTCCCTGCCAGGCAATACCCTGAGCCCAAGAACCAGGCTCTGGAGCAGAAAGGATGCTCGGGATCAGTGCAGCTTATCCAGGAAGCACTGGAGGCCCCTAATTGCTTCCCAGGGACCTTTCCCCCTCACAGCCCCACAGTTTGTCCCACCAGCATGGGAAAGCAGCCTGCAATTGCTGCTTTGACTGCCAACCTGTGATCAGCCCTGCTAAGCCATGGAGTTTATAGTGTTTAGGTGTCTGAGTTTGACTGACAGCCTTAATTATACAGGGACAGCATCACAGCTCAAAGGGACAATTGCTCGTTCAGGCTGCTGAAAAGCAGGAACAATATTCTGCTCTCTCAGAGGGAGGGTGCAGAAAGTGAGAGCTCATCTTCCCCATCTCACGGTGACCATCTAATTACCCTCAATGAGCTCGATACAAATCCCAGCTTAGCAGGGGGAAGCACACTATGATGCTCTCAATCCACCTATACCCTGGCCTGGAAAAAGATCTTTGGAAGTCTCATTAATCCATCCAAGCAAATCCTTCTGCTCTCCACCACCCTCTGGAAGGCAGGGCTGGCAGCTGCTGCTCCCCCTGGCCATGCCAAGGAGCTCCAGTGATCTCCCAGTGGCTGGTTTTAAACGGGAAGCCCTGAGAACCTGGTGTGCTTTGGGAAGGCAGGGTGTTTTCCTGCGTGGATGGATGTATTTTAGGGGGAAAGATATTGGGAGTGTTTCCCAGAAATGTCTTAGAGGGAACAAGCTGATCCCTGCCGCCTGCAGACCTACTGCAGGCACGGGAGTGGAGTGAGGGGGTGCCCTTCACAGGCTGCTCCTTTTGCTTCAAAATGCAAGAAAAGAGTTCTCTTGGCATTTTTCCTCCAGACAAGGCTTGCAGACTCAGACTGCACTCTCCCTTACAAACAGGGCTTGCTTTTTTTTCCTGCATTGCCAAAATTTGCAGTAAAAAAACCCAGATGTGAAGCTTTCAGCCTCTAACTCCACATTTGGGAGAAGAACCTCAGGTGTGAGCAGCAGTTTTGTACTCGCAACTCCCCATCCCTCCCATCTGTCCCTGGAGTTAGGGCCAGCCTGGCACGCTGAGGAGTTCCTGGCTGATTCCTGCTGCTGGGCTTTCCCTTGGGACACGCTGAAGCTCAGGGAGGGAGAGCAGCTACAAGGAGCCCCATAATCAAATACAGCAACCACAAGGAATTAATTTAATGCTTTGCCCTGAAGTGAAGGAAAGAGAATCTGTTTTCTTTTCATTCTCGAGACATGATCATCTAAAACCATTCCATCTGTCCTGCGCCAGGACTGGAGCAGGGGCTGGAGGAGGTGGAGGTCAAGCAGTTTGAGACCTTTTTTCAAAAAGGTCTTTCTCAAAGCCTGGTTTTCACCAACAACTCCCTCCTTGCCTTCAGCAAAATAGTCCCAAATATTTATATTTACATATATGCAAAATGGAGCCTGGCTGCCAGAGGGCTTCTTTTGCCCATTTCAAGCCTCTTAGGATTCTTTTCACGGAGGCTTTTTCTTTTTCTGCATGTTTTTTTTTTTTCTTCCCATTTTAATTAAAGTATTTGTCTCCACAGCAGGAAATGTAAACTGTGCAGCAGGCAATCTTGATATATATTTTAAAAGAGAAAAAAAAAAATATTTAGCTGAGTTATCTTCAGCTATGCACAGAGGCACTCTCTAGCCCTTTTTCTGGAAAGAAAAATTAAAGATGAAAGAAAAAAAGAGGGAGGCTGATCCTTTAAAAAGTAGGAAAGAAGTGATAGACAAGTTTTTATTCTGTGTCTTGAAATGAAGGGTCAGATTTTTTCCTCTGCCAAAAAAAAAATTCCTCTTAGCACAACACAGGATTTTTTCTCTAAGAAACACCAAGAGCTGGCAAGTAGCTGAATTATTTGGAAAATCTGCTGCTCAAGGTCTGGCTGCTAAGCTGTGGTGAAAAGCTCGTTTTGTCTGAGTTTAATTGAGAAATGGCAGTGCTGAAGTGGGTGGTTTGCATGTGTTGACAACATCCTGGATTTGGAAATCAGTCCTGTTCCTGATACTGTTCTTGGTGACAGGTGATCTGAAGGAAAAAGGACTGATTTACTAGAGATTTACTACTGATTTACTCCTCTGTTTCTCAGTTTTCCCACTTGCACAATGGAAATTATCATAGCTCAGGCTACAAACCTGGAATTGTTGGCAAAGAGTAGCTGAGTCCCTTCAATAGACCAAGAATAACACAAAAATGCCCCAAAAGATGCATCACCCTCCATTCTTCAGAGAGCAGTGGGTGAGTTGAGCTACCCTGTCCTTTTTGTCCATCAGAGATTGCAAACTTGGAAGTAAAATGCCTAGAAAATATGAGTACATTCTTGCTGATTCTCTTTCCATCTTCCCATACCACTCCCAGACTCTGTCTCTCTTACTCCAGAAAAAAAAGGAAAAAAAAAAAAATCAGCTTCTCTAAATATTGTTTCTCTCACATCAGCCCAGCAGGAGAGGCAGAAATCAAATTATAACCACTGAAATAACCATCAGCGCTTAGTGCCAGAAGGGTGGGTGGAGACACGGGAACATTTTGCTTCAGGCTTCCAAATAAAATAAATCTGTCTTTATTAAAATAAACAAGTGCAAAAGAAGAAACAGAAAGAAAATCAATCAGCTGCATTTACAACAGGGAGATATCAAGTATAGCGTGCTCCATCCAGAGAGCTGCAGGAATCAAACCCCCTCTGTCCTTCTCTCTTGGAATAGGGTTTTTTCCTTCTCTTCTCCTGATTCCGAGTGTATTTTCTCCTGGATAGACTTCTTCTTGCTTATGGAAAACTCATAGCGACAACTTTTTTCCTGTGGGGACAAGGAGGATTAAAAACAGAGCCATCCACCTTGTGCCCACCAGATAATTCCAGACAATCTCTGTGAAGGAGATCACACTATTTTCGATCTGACAATAATTTGGGCAGAACTTGCTGTGTTTATGCATCTCAAAATCTTTGTAGACAAGAACAGATAAATACCAGGATTGTCATTTCCAGGTATTTTAACAGAGTTTCTCTCCTGCGGGGATTATTTCAGGAAAAAGCCTGTTCTGTATGGAAATGCTGTTGCAGTTTTTTCTCTTCATCCCTACGGTGCTCCCTGGTTTTTGGCTGGAGGATCTGCACCTTCAGAAACAAGCAAAGTGACGAATTCCTCTCTCTCTCTTTTCCAAAGGCCAGCTGGCAGCCGAGCAGGTTATTACCATGCAAGCCCTGCAGCGGGGCTCAGCTCGGCGTCTGGAGCCCATCTCTGTGCCTGGGGCAGCTCAGGAGGTGAAAGCAGAGACCTGGCAGCCGCGGGGGCTGAGCCAGCCCGGGGCAGCTCTCCTCAGCGCTGCGGGAATTTGGGACGCGCTGCCTTCCCGGGACTGCTGCCCAAATGAGCCCTGGCCTGCCCGGTGCTGCTGCCCGGCTGGGAACAGCCGGATTTTGGGCAAGCAGGGGGGAAGGTCCCAGGCGTGCCGGGCTGTGGGGCAGCAGCCACTGAGCATCGTGGCAGATGCCAGCCCAGCGACCCGCTCGGGCCACGCTGCAGCTCTGTGTCCGCTCTGGTCCCAAGGAGATGGGGGATCCCAGCTGCGGAAAGCCGTGCCCTGCTGGGGAGCGGCAGAACCGTGGGTGCAGCATCCCCGAGCCTCCCCGCACCGGCCGAGCATCCCGGTCCCCCGCACGCCGCGGCCGGGCTGCGCGGAGGGGCTGCGGGCAGCCGGCAGGAGCGGAGCGTTCCGCGCTCCTGCAGTGCCATCGTGTGCTGCAGGCGCACATTGCACAGACACCGCTGCCACAGCCCGCGGGGCCGGCCGGGGACAGCCACACCGCGCTGGGCTCGCCTGTCCCCGCTGCCGGCACCGGCCATGTCCTGTGGCCACAAGGGAAGTTACCCAGGAAAAGGAGGGACACAAAGGGCACGGGAAGTGCCCCCTGGGCACCCTGCGGCCACCGCTGCCGCTCTGGGCGTCCGAGTGTTTCAGCAATCAATGTCCTCCAGCACCGGGCTGAATCAGCCCGATGCCCGGCAGGGCTGGTGCAGGCTGTGGGGATCTCAGAGAGGAATCGATAAGGATCCCTCGGCAAAAGAGCCGTGGGGATTTTGCCCTCTGTTTCAGCTGGAATATTCCTTATCCTGGGGATTTCCTATTAGGCCCTTCTTGTTGCTTAATAAAAGCTGCTCCGGCCATGGCAGGTCCCCACTCCTGTAATATAATCACAGAATCATTGAATCATACGACTGTAGAAACAGAGAATCACAGAATGTGCTGAGTTGGGAGGGACCCACCAGGATCATCCAGTGCAGCCCCTGTCCCTGCCCAGACCCCCCAACAATCCCACCCTGGGCACCCCTGGGTGTCCAAAGGCTCCTGGAGCTCTGGCAGCCTCGGGGCCGGGCCCATTCCCTGGGGAGCCTGGGCAGTGCCCAGCACCCTCTGGGGGAAGAACCTTTCCCTGCTCTCCAGCCTGAGCCTGCCCTGGCCCAGCCCCAGCCCTCCCCTGGCTCCTGTCCCTGATTACAAGAGGGGAGAGATCAGTGCCTGCCCTTCTGCTGCCCCTCCTGAGTATGTTGAAGACCACAGTGAGTTCTCCCCTCGGTCTTCACTTCTCCAGGCTAAGCAAACCAAGTCAAATCAGTCACTCCTCACATGGCTTCCCCTCCAGACCCTTCCCCATCCTCTTCAGGACACCCTCCAATGGCTTAATGTCTTTTTTATCTTGGGGTGCCATGGCTTGGCCTGTTGCCTCTTCCCATTCCCCAAGTCCCCTCCAAGGCTCAATTCCAAGTGAAAGCCTCCTCCCATCCTCTTGTTTTCTCCAACTGCTCTGGCACAAGCTTTCCAGCCCAGAGCTTTGTCAATCCCTCCTGCTCTCCTGCAGCTCCAGCCTGCCTTCCCCTTGAACCTCAGACAGGCAGCAAGGACACAAGCAAGCCCTGGAGCCTAACCAAGGCCTAGAAAATTCTGCAAGGAAAAAAAAAAAAGAGTCATTGCAGGGGA
Organism: Picathartes gymnocephalus; assembly: GCA_013390045.1. Taxonomy (NCBI): domain Eukaryota; kingdom Metazoa; phylum Chordata; class Aves; order Passeriformes; family Picathartidae; genus Picathartes; species Picathartes gymnocephalus. The sequence continues at coordinate 804,382 of WEKY01045003.1, read as the reverse complement.
AAAATGAGCTAATGCAAGAAAACCTCAACCATTCAGGGCACACTGCCTGGGTTGGGGGATGAAATCCCAGGAGCTGATAACACTGGCCCACCAAAGCAAGTGGCTGAGGGGGTTGTTTTAATGAGAAGCTGCTTTTCCAGGCTCTACTGCTTCATCCCCAGCCAAGTTTCGTGAGAAGCAGCAGGCAGAGGCAGAAATGGCCACCACACCACACACCCAGGGTGAGGTGGGCTGGCAGGGACCATGTTCCCCTGAAGAAACTCAGCCAAAACCCTGCCTCTGTCAAAGTCTTTCACAGAAAATTTGTCCTTTTTAATCCAACTAACAAGGAGCCACACTACTTAGGCTGAAAGTGTTATCATTTGTTTTGGTGATGGCCCCATCTCAGCACCCAAAATATTCCTGTTTTCCTCTTACCCCAAAGCTCTGCCTTCACTGTGACATGTGGCTATGGCTCACCACCTTCTGTTATCACTTTTTAATGAAAAAAGGAAAATACATTTGGGAGAAAGTAGGTTCTTTGCAATCAAATAATAAAGTAAAGGACCTGCCCCAATCAGATTCTGACAAGAAATTTGACTCAGAGTAAATATATTCCAGCATAAGCAGATGAAAAAAAGTTATTAGAGAGGAATCACAATATTTTACTCATTTTTTACTCAATATTTTATTCATTTTATAGCAGTCTAAATGACAGCTAAAATATAAATTAGGGGTGCTCATACATTCACATTTCCTTCCTCTTTGCATTTCCACACCTTTCCTAGCATGCTCCATCTGGAGGAAGGTTTCCAGCCAGGCATGGCTGGCAAGGAGTCAAGGGCAGAGGGACGCCCTCAGAGCAGCGTCCAGGGCTGATTTTGGGTAGCAAGAGAGAATCTCTCTAACCTCATGCTCTTTGTGGAAAAGGCCTGTGGTGAAGAGGACTCTGGCACTACCCATCCCACAGACACCCCCGCATGTCCCTTCACTGTGAGCCAAAAACTTCCCACAGACAGCACTTGTCTCAGTCCCTTCTCTGCTCTGGCACGTGCTCAGCCACGCTGGCAGTGGTGGGATGCAGCTGGTTCTGCGGAGATGCTGTCCTGATGTGGGTGTCTAGCTGCTGATCAGCCCCATCCCTTTTCCTCCCCCCACTTTGAGTCACATTTCTTAGGTTTTTTTGCTGGCAGTGGGATCTATTTTAATAGATGGGGAAGCGATGCCTCTCCAGACTCCTCGTGCTGCAGCTCAGAGCTGCTGGATTGCTGCTGTCTAATCTCCCCTTCCATACCCCAAAAACCTGCAGCTGGTGGCACAGGTGGCATGAGGTGGGTTTTTGGGTTCTTGCCACGCCTGGAAAGGCAGCTCCACTGCTCAGCATCCACTACTCCCACTAGGGCCAAGCCTGTTGCAGCGCTTTGGCCCAGAGGCAGAGAAAACCCAGCTTTGATTAGAGATAAGCAGGATGTTTTCCATTCAGAACTTCCAAAGAGACATTAGGCAGGATCAGTGGAGCTGACTTCTCTTTAAAGAGCAGCTGCAGAAGACAGAGACCCAGAGTTAACAGGGGAAAGAGCTGCCTGATACCAAAGTGCTGTCCTTTGATTCAATCTTATCCCTGTGTCAAAGCCAGTGGAAACATCCTTCCGTGGCTGAGCATTCGCACAGGGGCTGGGGGAAAGCTGCTTTGCCCTGGAGCAGACCCACAGCAGCAGGGAGGGGTCACTCTCCCACCGCGTAGCAGCTCCCTGTGATGGGGAGTGCTCCTAATTCCATGAACCCCTCTGGAAAGCAGGTCAAGCCCTTCCTGTACAAACGACAGCTTTTGTTTTGTGTATTTACACAGGAGGGCTAAACCAACTCAGCAGAGCAGACAGAGCTCGGGGTCTCTGCCAGGTGTCTCCGGGTAGACTGAGCTGAGATGCTGCATGACCCTGGGATCCCCTGCGTGCTGCCATCCCAAATCCCAGCAGCAGCAGCTCTGCTGGAGCCCTGGATCCCCACAGATCCAGAGAGGCAGAGGAGGAAGCAGGGAGGCTGTGCCTGAGAGCTGCCAGCCAGGCACCCACGCCTGCCCAGCTCCCCAGCCCAGAGGAGCAGTGTGGGTTTGGTCACGCCAGCGAGGAGCGTCACCACTCCCCGTCATGAGACTGGCTTAAAAATAATAAATGATGCTAAGTGAAAAATGTTCCCTTCCTCTTCATTTCCCCGGGGTTCAGGAGGCTTTCACAGGTCGTTAGAGCTGGTTTCCGGATTTTTTTTCTGTGATGGATGAAAATTCGCATTTGCTTTAGTGAGATCTTATGGCTCTGTTGTAATTAAAAGGTCCCATTAACAGAGCTTAGAAGTTACTAAAATAAAAACCATCAATTACCACAATATTTGCAATACAGGATTCAGTTTGGTCAGGCAGTTTTCTTGCTTGCATTTACAGGTTTCCTTGAGGTGACTCTCACCAGAGTTACCTTATGCACTTCCAAAAACAGCATGATACAGGTGAGGACTCTGGCTCCCCTCCAAGCTCACAGCTGTAGGAACTGGAGGCAGAAGGAGTCCACAGGCACACACAAGCTGACATCCTCTGGAACCAGATGGTTTTCTGCAAATTCCCAATCCTGGTCTCCATTAACCCAGGCCTCTCTCTGCCTCTCCCTGTTTTGTGAGCCAAACATGTTCAAGGGATGGGAGATGAAGAGAAAATGATTTTTCACTGTCTCTTTAATGCAGGAACTGGGAACATCGAGTTAAATTAGTAGGAGATATGCTGAAAACAAAATAAGATATTCAGCTTTGTGCAAGAGAACTATGGGACTATTTGAGTGAAGATTTTTGTGGATGCCCCAAGTTTGCATAACTTTAAAAAATGACTAGGCAAGCTCACGGAAGAAAATTCCAGTTGGAGCTAGAAACCACAAGGATCCCCCTGAGCTGCAGATTGCTGGAGGCTGTAAGAGAAATAGCACTTTATGACTGAACTATTCCTAGACACTGCCCAAAACATGAACTGTGGGTCACTGCTGGAACTGGAATACCTGGCTGGATGTACCTGTGCTCTGACCTAGCCTGATCATTGTTTTTCCTTACTTATTCCAGTGTACAGCACTGCAGGCGGTAAAATCTGTACCACTGAAAATCTGTTTGCCTGTTTGCTGAAAAAAAAATCCCCTTCTGAAGGCTGAGTTTGATCAGGAATCAGTGGTGGGACACTAGGATGGTAAATCAAGGGTCCAGGGGCTGAGCAGTAAAATCCCCACGACAACCAGCAGGGCTTTGTGAATAGACAGCACTGTCAGGTAGCTGGGATGGAGAAACACATTCCTGCCATCAGCTCCAAAGGCTCAGCCTGGCAAAGAGTGTGACTGCAGATTGTGAGTGTCTGTTTCCTTTTCTTTGTTTCCTTGTTGTATTTTTAAACAATCTGCCAATTCATCATTAAGAAATTAAATATTTTATAGCTGCTGTGATGCTGATGACAGGTGCCAGATTGATTGGTTCTGGCAGAGGAAATTTGCTGCTCATTTCTTCCCTTTGCAGCAAGAAGTTGTGTGCACAGGGGTAGAGAGAGGGAAGAGCTGAAGTCTCCAAGCTGTCCAGGTCTGACCCAATAAAGAGTTTAAAAATAGGTACAATCTGGAAACATATTGGTGCCAAGAACCAGGACAACAAAAGCCCAGCTCGAGTGGCTGCATTTGCTAGTCCTGCACACGGTGGGTGGAAGGGGAGGCTCCCTGGCACGGCTTGCAGGGATGTCAAGGTTGCCCTGACTTACAGGACCCCCAGGACAGAGCTGCTTTCAACCAGCCACAGAGATCCAAAAGGAGCAGTCAAGCCAGAGACTTTCAGCCATGTCCTGGTCTCTGCCACTGACTTCCCACGCAGCCCTGGGAAGAACACACCTCTCTTTTTGGGGCTGTTTCGGACAGTTTCAGATTAGGAATGAGCTTTTCCAAGCATCACCATCAGATCACTCCGCGTGGCCCAGCTGCCCTCCCCTTCCCACAGCCAAGCTGCCTGCCCTGCCCCCGGCCCTGTCCTCAGCAGAGCTCACCTGGTGCCCTGGGAGAATTTGGGGCTGCGGGAAGCTCGTGCCCACCTTCGATCGCCTCCGCCTCCTCCTTCTCCAGAGCTTTTCCGTGAGCCGGGTTCCCCTGGGGCAGCCTGGTGTGCGCAGCTCTCGGCTGAGGAGACAGACGAGCCGCCTTCCTGGGGATGACACTAACAAGATTTAGTACGTGACTGAGCCTTGCAATCGGTGGTGATAACTAGAGAATTACCCTGATAAATATTTGATATGATTTGGAGAGTAATAATAGATTTTTCTTGCCCGCGATTTCCATCAGGAAGAGGCAAGGGGGAAGAGCTGCTGAAAAGGGGGATGTAATTGTGGCATCCATCTTTCTGGCTGAGGTTACCTGTCCTTTGTAATAGATCAGTGGGGAATAGGGCAACGGGGACGTGGAGGGGCAGGAGGTGACAGGGCATCCCTCAGCCCCACTGCATTCGAGATCTGCTGGCAGGCCCGAGGCTCGGAGAGGATTGAGTGTGTGATTCCATGTGCTGCGACAAACCAAACTGAAAAATGGAGGGGGAAAAAGATGTAAGGCCAGAGAAAGAAAATAGGATGGAAAAATCTGGGACAACAATGGAAACAGGTGTGGGCTGGTGATGGGAAAGCTGGGATGCAAAGGGAGCTTTCTCTGTGTTGTAGGATGTAAATGTAATGGCAGCACCCCAGCACCACCAAATCCCAACAGCATTGCCACTCCTCAGAGCCAAGATATTTTGTTGACATACAGGTGAGAACAGCAGATATCACTGTTGAGAAGGTCAGGGACACACAGCAAGGCCTTGAAGAGTGGGAAAGCAAATCTCCCCCTTCTCCCCCTGGCATGGGGTGGTCCCAGAGACCAGCTCTTGGTCCTAGATTTTGGTCCCAGTCCCAGCTTTTGGTCCTAGATTTTGGTCCCAGTCCCAGCTCTTGGTCCTAGATTTTGGTCCCAGTCCCAGCTTTTGCTGTTGAGGTATCACAGCAGGATGGCAGCTCTGTCCTGGGGTCACAGAGCTCCAGCACACCCTCAGCAAAGGCCACTATCAGGCTCATAAAGCTTCAGTTTCCACCTTGTTGGATCCTCCACAAAACCACATTTAAAACCACAGGTAAGTTTTCATTTCTGAGGAATCACTTTTCCTAACATTGGCAACAGGACAACCCAGGCAGGGCTCTGCAGCTGAGGGTCTGGCACAGCCAGCACCCAGAGCTGCTCTCCTGGTTGTGCCACCTGCCTGCTGTGACACACAAAGCGAGTCACTTCATCCCTCCCTTCTCTTCCCAGTGCTTCTTCCTCTGCTGGTCCCGTTGGAGCAGAGGTGTGACACTGCAGTGGTGCCTGGTTCTTCACTTTCCACCAGGATATAAATCGAGGTGTCCTGCTTTCCAGAGGATCTGTCACTGGTGGAAGCAGCACAAGCTATCTGCCTCTGAAACAGTGGGCTTCTCCTTTCACTTTGGTGACCACTTTAAGGCCTCTGACAGTACGTGTTCACCTCGTTTTTTATTCCTGTCCTTATTTTGCACTCAAGCCATTACTCAGGCTGCATTCAGTGGCATCAGCTAACGGAGATTTTCAGATAATGCAGGCAGAGCAAGTGAGAACAAAGATCACAGCAAGGAAAGTGGCTCTTTGGCATGTTCACATAACAGCTACTCCATCAGGTGGAACATGACAGTTATTGTAGGAATCTCTTCATAAACCCTAATACACAGTCAATTATATACTCTTAAAATTCCCTTTTTGTTCTGTATCACTCATCTAGAGAAGTGTCAGATGGAGAAAGGCAGTAATCCACAGAGACACCAATTCATTTCATCGACATGCTCGGGGATAGTTATTAATAGCAGAGCTGCTGGCTAATTGCACATGTCCTGTTACAGCAGATCAATCACACACAGAAGAGCTTGAAAACAACTTCATGTCATTTTACACAAAACTGTTTAGTCAGGGCTACACTCCTGTCCTTGCTGGACTTGTGTAACCTTTGTGAGGGTTTGGGTTTGCTGTGGTTGAACTGTCCTGGAGCTCTGCTTCCCTCCCCAGGGCACAGCTCCACCTGCACAATCCAGGTTATGCTTTCAGGCTGTAGTGGTGACACAATTGGAGGGGCCAGGGTTTGTAATACTGATGGGCATCGCCTTCATGCCCTCCTTAGTAAAAGAAAACAGGAAGAGTAATCCCAAGGGCTTTCTATCTGCGAGAGGATGTGGACAACGTGGCTGTCTCTTCTACAAGCCAGCAGCAGGAGGAGCAGGAATGCTCAGCAGGTAACAAACGACACTCACCACTCTGCTATTGATAAATCACCCTGCTCTTATTTAGGATCACATAAAATTCCCAGACAGGGATAGGGATCTTATTGCATGAGATGCTGCATACACATACAAATAATACAAAGAGGACTTGGGCTCTTCTAAATATATGTACATATATATATATATAATACCTGGATAATAATCCTGCAATGAAATCAGCATCAGGAGCACCATCAAAGACAAACTCCATTCCCACCTCTCATCTGTGGTGCCAAATCCCAGTCCAGTTTCCATCACTTCCAGCTCCCAGCAATCTTCAGGGGCTCTTGAAATGAACAACAACTTCCATCATCACATCGTAAAGGTTAATCTCCCCTTCAAGCAATCATCTTCATAAGAATGACGAGTTTAATTTAAGGATAGTTTCTAGACAATAAAGCTACAACTTATGTGGCTACGCTGAAGAGACAATCAGAAAAACAAGGCACTTCTCCAATGATGGATTCATTCAAACCTGGAGAGCTGGAGTTGAAAGAAAAATTCAATATAGCCTCCTTGATTTTTCTCTTTCCTGTCCATTAAGATGTCACTAGATGCTTTAATTAGATATTGTTATTAACAAGAATGTAATACACAAATTAAACCTACTCAGTGCTTCATCTCATTTGGCCAAGAAAGTATTTTTCCCCAAGGGGGTTCTCTAGAGAGCATGGGACCTGCTTTTTCTATTCTTGCACTGGAATAGCTCTGGATCTGGGTCCCAATTCCACTGTGCATCTGAACATCTCTGAATCTGTGGGGCGGAGACCAACATTTCACTGAGTTCACACAGATAGCAAAGAACTTCATGTCTCACCCTGAAACCAAGACATTCAAAAATCACATGGAAAATATGGCTGGTAGGACCCAGGACTAGATAATTTCGGTTTGTTGGGGTTTTTTTGTTTGTTTTTTCTGAGCCTTACACTTGCAGCCTGTTTTTGCAATACTTATACAAGGGAAAAATAACTCCTATCCTGACAAAGATTGAGATGCAGACGGGCTCTGAAAAGCAAGTATAATTTAGATTTTGCCTTCATATGAAGGAAATATCTTAGCAGGGCAACTTTTTGAGAGGGGCAGCACTGTGCATCACCTGCAAGGGCAGTTCTGTCCTCTTCTCATGCTCCCAGCAGTGGTCTCATGCAGAGCACTTAGCAGCAGGCAGCAAACCTGTCCCCTCTGCTCTACAGCCTTGGCTGCAGGTCAGGATGGACAATAAGACTGGATGGCTCAGATGGAGAGGTCAGAAATGGATCCATCTCTTACATCTCCTGGGTGGGGGTAGGACTCTCTGAGCACCAGGGAGAGGAAGGTCAGACCTTTGAAGTGTGATTACAAAATGAGTTAAGTGCTCTCTCAGAGTGTGGAGGAGTCACAGAATCATAGGAGATCCTGACCTGGAAGGGACCCACCAGGATCACCCAGCCCAGCTCCTGGCCCTGCTCAGACCCCCCAACAATCCCACCCTGGGCATCCCTGGCTGTCCAAAGGCTCCTGGAGCTCTGGCAGCCTCGGGGCCGGGCCCATTCCCTGGGGAGCCTGGGCAGAGCCCAGCACCCTCTGGGGGAAGAACCTTTCCCTGCTCTCCAGCCTGAGCGTGGCCCAGCCCCAGCCCTTCCCTGGCTCCTGTCCCTGTCCCAGAGCAGAGATCGGAGCTGTCCCTCGGGAGGGAGTTGAAGACCCCAAAAAGTCTCCCCCCAGTTTTCTCTTCTCCAGGCTGCACAACCCCAGTGCCCTCAGCCAGTCCTCTTACGGCCCCTCCAGACCCTCCACCATCCCCCTGTCCCTCCTTTGGACACTCTCTCACAGCTTTAGGTATATATATTTTTTTTTTATACTGTGGTGCCCAAAACTGCCCCCAGCACTCGAGGTGTGATCCCAGAGCAGAGTGGGACAATCCTTTCCTTTGCCCAGCTGGTGATGCTGGGCCTGGTGCCCCCCAGGACACAGGTGGTCCTTTGGGCTGCCAGGGCACTGCTGACCCAGGCAGAGTCAGAGAAGCATCGAGCACTGCACACTGCTTCGAGCACTACAGCCCCATGAAGTCACTGGCTGCAAGGCTGCTCCGAGCAGCTGAGGAGCTGTCCATAAACAGTCTGGGAGCCTTGTATGTCCTGCCACAGGAACAGACTCCTGGAAAGGCTGCCAGCTGCCCTCCTGCCCTGGCCTTTCTCTGCAGAGCCACTGCCATCTGTCCGAGCTTTGAAAAGGTTGTGGTGCCACGGCCCTCAAAGTGCTGGGCATGGACCTTTCCTGGAGGGGATAAATACAGACACTCAGAGTTTCACCACCCATCTGCCAGCACGGAGATGCCACAGGAAAGGCAGCCTTCCTGCTCTGGCTGCTCCACAGAGGCAGAGAGAGAAAGCCTGGCACTATACATGAGCCTCTGAAAGAGGATTTGGGAAGGAGCAGAGCTGTGTTGCCCATCCAGACCTGCTTTAGGGAGAGCTGGGGCAAGGAGAAGGTCAGGGGCAGGGGTAGGTGACACAGAAGTCACCAGGCACACACCTGTGGCTGGGCTAAGACACCTCTGATGGAGTGGGGGAAGGATGCTCCTGTCACATGGGGATTGGATTCATTTAATATTGATTCAAGCACCAACTGCTAAAACCTCCATCGTACTTCTTATGTTCATGAACACTGCCTTTGGACCACTTTCACTGCCTGTGCCTAAGTTTCCTGCTCTGAAAAATACAGATTATGGTGGTTTTTAGGAGGTGTGGCAAGGGTGGATCCAGGAGAGTGCAAGCCACTCTGTGGGCACAGAATTGTCACCAGCTGGGACAACTGGCCTGGCATGAGAACAGAGTATGGGAGTGAAGGTGCCCCTTGCTGCCCTCAGTGCATGACCCCAGCTCCTCTGAAGCTTGGACCCCAACCCCAGTCCTGCCCACCAACCTCTCTACTGTGCTGTGCTTGGAAAGAACTTGGGTTACAAAAGCTGGGAACTGCAGACAGAGAACAAAATGATGACAATTAGGGTTTAGCAGAGCTCCCAACACACAGGGGAGCAGGTACACCAGAAGGACTGCAGGGCATCGTGTTAAAGAGGTGGGGCAGACAGGCAGACAGACTCACATCCAAGGCATGACACGGTTCTTGGGTTGCATCTTTTAATAGGCAACAAGTCACTCACTGAGGGTGTCTCAACCTCAGCTCCTTCCTCTTCCTTCCTCAGGGCCCACCAGGCTCCCCTGTGCCTGTACCTGTTAATGTAATCATCCCAACGGGGGAAAAACTTTGCAAGAATTTCCCTTAAACAGCTTCCTCCCCAGGACACCAGCACCTACAAGTAATTACAGCATATGTGCTGCTGGCCCAAAGCTGAGAAGGAAAACCTGCAGGCTCACCAAAGCCTTCCCCACTCTCCCTCCCAGCCCCATCCGGGGATGTATCACCTTGATTGCTCCAATCTGACTGTTTCCCAATCTTCTTTCATCTCACATTGACCTCCCAGCATGGCAGGAAGCAATAATCAAAGCTGTGACACGTACATAGCCCTGTGCCAGACAAGGCATTAGCAGTTCCTTTAGATTTAAGCCCAGTTCATACCCACCCGGTAAATAGCCTTCCCAGCGAGCTCCTCAAATCCATAGTCAGTTCATCAGGAAGCACTTGTCCCAGTTTCACAAAAGGTCTGAAAATGAGGCAAATAGAAAGCCAAAGAAAAGAGCTTATTCGAGTTAAAGTGACTCTAATACAGGAGCAACAGACAGGCGGGGAAAACATGCGCTGCGCAAATGTTATCAGCACGCTGGGTTCCAAATGCCAGTTTCCAGCTTTAGGCAGCTTTCGACAGCAAAATACAGAGGGGATTGTCCTGTGCTGATGTAAAGTGGGAAGAAAGTGGCAGGAAACACCAACAGGGAGCAGTAAAAGGGGGATAGCACAGCATAGCAGGCAGATCACCACGAGCCTGGACAGTTCGTGTTCTCACACCGGACTAACTCCTCTTCTGGCCTGTTTTTCCCGGTTTTCTCACAGGTTCTGGCTACATTAGACTCGAGATTTTCTTACGTGTGCTGCAATCATCACTTCAGTTTCCCACGCAGATGTTCTGAATCTCTGTCAGGAGCCTGGAGAGATTCTCGGGAGCATCAGCAATGAGAAAGCTGTTCAGAGTACTGGGAAAAACTCAAGGGAAAGAGCCCTGCCTGGGATAACGGGAATGTCAAGGACTTTCTGGCTAGCAAGGGCAGTCCGCGTCATTGCAGGTGTGAAAGGACAAGCTCAGACATCAAAGTCTTTCCTCCTGTCTCTGTATCTTCCCCCAGCAGGCAGGGAAGCTCTTCCCCTGACGTGTTCTCACTGTGTTTGTGCCACAGCTCCTTCAGGAGCTGTATCCCAACTGCTTTTTGGAGCCATTTTACCTCTCTGAAACTTCTCCCACACCAACCTGCCTTTTACCAAATTAAACATGCTGTTCCTGACTCTTCTGACCTCCTGCAAGTGTTCTGTTTTCCATCCTCCACCTTCCTCTGCATTCAAGCAAGGTTAAGCTTATCCACCCTGACCTTAAGAAGCCAGACCCATTTTTCATCTATATTTGCTAAAATACCCCTCCTGATACACCCAAGGATAGCATTTGCCTTTCCTTGCCTGACATCTTAGTCACCTGCAGTCACTTAGACCACACAGTCCCTGACCATTTTCTGCTCATCATCTCCTATATTATACCTCAGATTATCACAAGTCCTCACATTCCTGACCTGTCGTCTCAGACTTTCTCTTTGCCCTCTCATTTCAATTATTCTGATGCTCAAGGTCACTTAGTTCTTTCAGACTTGTACTCTTATTCTTCTCTGTGTTGTCAAAACTTCCAGTTCTGTGTCGCTGGGTGATTTTAGCCTCAGGATCCTCCTTTCATTGCCAAGATCATCCACAAGAAGAAAAGATCAGCTCCCAAACTGTTCTGTGAGAAACTCTTTCGGTAAATTCCCTGCAGAGAGTTGCACCTCACCTTACAGTTTACTAATCCTCCTTTCCTTCAGCTTCACTAATAATTTCCCACATGGCACCTATCAGATACCTGACTGAAGCCTAGATAAAGGAGATCAGCAGCATTTCCTTTGTCTAGAAAATCAGGTATCTTATCAAAACAAAGCTATCATGTTCGTCTGACACAATCTACATTTCGTAAACCCATGTTGCATCTTATCTCATTTCCCCTTTATCTCTGCGTATTTAATTGTTCTTTCTTTCAAAATTCACTTTGAAATCTCCAGTCAAGGTTAGACTAAGAGGCTTGAAGTTAACCGGGTAACTGTTTCCTCTGCACGTTGCTACTTCTACTGTTCTGTGATCACGTGGCATTGGGAGGCAAAATGTTATTAATGACCTTTTCTGCTGGACCTGCACTTAATCATGATGATTCCTTCTGACCTCAGTTGAGGTGCAGTCCAATGTCAGGTGTAACACAAAGGAATGCCTACACAATCCCAGAGGTCTGGGAGAAGCACTGTGGGACCCGAGCTCTGCTGGGATTCACTGTAAAAGTGACTGGAGGGGAGGCTGGCTCCGTGCAAGCGGGGAGCAGAGGGGATTTACGAGGTGAGACTGGGCTGGTTTGTTTGTGAGCAACTTTAAAAATGTGAAACTTACGGTGATGGTTGTCAAAGTGCTGCTCGCAAAGTTCCCCACCGTCACAAGCGGCTGCCAGAGCTTTAATGTTAATTGGACAGATTGTCTCTGGTTTTGAAGGGAAAGCTGTGATTAATGAAACAACTGTTAACGAGGCTGGAGCAAAGCAGACCTTTCACCTTCCTTCTTTTGAGAGGAGGTAAACAGCAACTGGCTTTGGCTGCCCTTAGGAAGCAGCTGACTGAGAGCCCCCCTTAAAAGCCCTGCCAAAACCAAGCTGCAGAGATGAATTCAAGGAATGGAGAGGCACAAAAGTGCTTCATACCTCCAGGAGGAGGCAGGAAATCCACAGCCTCTTCTGTGCTTTAATTCCTGGGCAAGTGTTCCTCAGTTTGGACATTCAGAGCTGACTAGAGAGCACAGTCCTGGACCTCAGGTGGCTTTGGGCTGACACAGGTTCTCCGCGGTCTTTTGCAATCTGTGACTTTGCAGTGGTCTAATATGGGGACACTTTGCTCTCCTAATTCGGAAGTGGCTTTAATGTTTACACTGACTGCTGAGTTCCAAATTTACACTCACAGAGTTTGCCAAAGGAATAGGTATAGATCCTCCTTAGACCTAAAACCTAATGGAATAAGCGGGGGTTTTTTAGTCTTTCTTTATCATTATCTTTCCCTATCCGTGCACCCTTGATCTCTGCCTTCACACCTTCTGCTTCTACCTCCATCCCTGAATTTCAGATCTGCTTCCTAAGGGTTCTGCAGATGTCTATCAGAACACAGAGCTCAAACCAGACAGGACCTTCACCCTCTGTTACAACCCCTTCCCTCCCCTCTCCGGGAACACGGTGTCTTAACACACACAGGCTAAAATATTTCCTGTTGTTTTCAGAGTGAAAGCACATGATTGTGCCTGGGAGTATCCAGCTCTCCTTTGACTTTTTTTCTACCCTTTGCCTTCTGCTGAAGGAAAAGATTGGAGCCTTTGGTGCCTCAGCCCTACACAGTCTTCCATCTTCCCCAGCGAATTCACTGGGGCATCTCCGTGGAGCCATCCAGCCCCATTACTAATGCTTGGATCTTGATCTTCCTCTGGCTGTAGTCAGCAGCACACCAGGCTGAACTGAAGGGGACAGAGATCAGGCCTCCAAAATGTGCCTTGAGCAGTGAACTGAGAGTTCTCCCCCTCTCACAACGTGCTCGCACTCCGAGGTCTCCAGCCATTACTCTCCTTCTTGCCTCATTACCAGAATGTGCCATTAAAGTTTTGCTCACTTGAAAATGATCTCTTATTATCTCTCCATGGAAATTGCCCCGGCAACAAGCGTCCTTCAATATCTATCAAGCCCAAGAAAGCCATTAGAGGGATTAGAGAGAGCTGCACGGATGCTCCCGCCCAGTCCCCGGCAGGTGGGAGCCCCCGGCTCCCCGGGGCCCTGCGTGGCTCTGGCTCCATCCTGAGGCCACTGCAAGAGCAGCCAAGTGTCCCTGCAAGGTCCTGTGAGGGTGGCGTGGAGACCTGGAGCCCAAACGTGGCACCCTCTGAGGCTCCCCCCAGAAAGGAGACCTGGAGCTCTGTGCCAGCACCACGAGTAGCAGCACCTTAAAGGAGAGGGGAATGGCACAAACCATCCACACAAAGGTGTGTAAACGTTCCCAAATAATCCTTCCTTGTTGCTTTCTTTCAGAGTGTCTCTCATGACGAGCCCAGAAAGTCTCCTCTCTCCACTCTGGATGTCCACAGTGCTGTTTTTCTGGCTCCATTGCATCAGGCTGCCTTTTCCAGGCCGTGGATGCGAGAGGCATCTCAAGGGCATGATTCATTTCACCTGCTTTGGACACCAGCACAGGATGGATTGCACCCCAGAGGTATCAGTTTCTCTCCCCTGCCTGCAAAAGAAGAGCAAATAACTCACTGCTGAGGGTAACTGTGTTGACTGATGAAGCAAATTCCCAGAGTATCATTTCGGGAGGTACCGAAGCATTTGGATAGGGGACCTTGGGGGGAAAAAAAGTAACTGTTTAACCATTTCCAAAATATAGACCAAACCTGTGCAGAGGAAGGACTTGGTCCCTTGATACCTGGGTGTTTGACAGGGAAGTATCAGACTTCATCAGACTACCTGAGGCTGTATTTGATATTTAAGATGATACAAAACCCTCTGGATTCACACAGGGTGGCAGCAGATGAGGTCCCAGGTCCTTCTTTATCCTGTGCTGTCTCCCGTGACTCCGGGTCACACTGATGGCACACGGTTATTATTCTTTATTTTTATTTTTATTTCTCTCCCTCGGCACCTTAACAGCACTGCCCTGTCTGCCACCTTTGATGACAGTGAAAGTCTAAAACACTCAAGGCATTTTGAGACAAACAAACTTGAAACGAACTGTGGGAGGCACGGCCCTGCTCTGCCCTTTCCACCACCACACTCTGCAGGTTGCATTTCCACACTTGGGAAGAGGCTTGATTTGCTCCTTGCAGCCCTGAAAATCGGAAAGGGAAAAAGAATAGCCAGAGGTCTGTGTCGCTGTTGTCCTGGGGATGGCAAGGGCGACGACATAAAGACTCAAGCACACAGATCCAGTCTATCTTTTTATTACAAAAATGTGTCTTACAGAGAATAACACGTACAAGTATTATATTATTGGTTAATAAGATGAACATCTTTTAAAGTTACTGGATAATTATAAATAGTTCTAATTTTTTAACTCTCTTCTGTGTAAACACTAGGTACAAGACTGTTTACGTATTTGTATTGGTGAACTCTCGTAACAAGTTTGACAGAACCATGAGAAAGTTGCTCTCTAACTGTTGTAAACATGCCTGAGATTTCCTCTGCTCAGGCTCTGACAGCATCCACAGGTCTGCATTCAGGGGGGTTTTTAGAGTGGGAGCTGCTGTCCAGCAGCAGAGGTGTCTCCAGCAGCAGAGTGCAGCTCACCTGGAGCTGGGGCACTCGAGGAGGGAGGGTGGCACGGGGGTCCCTCCCAGGCTGGTGCCAGCAGTGGTCACTGTGCTGGGGGTGCACGCTGATCCCCAGGGCTGTTGCTTGTGGGATATCTGCTTTCCTCTGTGGATCCTTCCCGTGCCATGCAGCTCCCTGCTCTGGGCACATTCTCCTGCCTCTTCTATCACAAGTCTTGTGCCTCCCCTCCTTGTCCCTTTTGCCACCACCTTGTGCAATTATAAGGCCACGGGGCTCTGCTCTAAGCAAGGGCTGGCACATATTTGTCAGAGCAGCCAGCTCCACGGAGATCTTCTCATCCTGCCTGCTGTTTCTCTGGATTTTATCCTGGTTGCTGTCATCTGTGTAGGATGTTCACTCTGGTCCTCACAGACTCCCCCTGAACTGGAATAGCTGTTCTTCTCAGTGATGGACCCCAGGATTCAACCCAGGTCCCCAAGGGCTGTAATTATGCCATTAAAAAAGTAACTCAAATTCCATGACCCCCCCAAGTTCCATTTGTACAGCCACCCTTGCCAAACAGCACAGTGGTGGAGGGGAGGGGGAGAAAAAAAAAGAGACTGAAGGAGGAAAAGGAAATTTATAAGCAAAGTGATGCCAGTACTGAAAAGCAAAGGGGAGATATGGGCAGAGAAAAGAAAACCCTAGGCATGCGTCATGCTCTGGTAGGGCCAGCAGGTTTCTTGCTAGAGCTTTCCAGAGCCTAGCCTGGTGTATAGGTCTCTCTTGGTGATCTGGAGCTGGCTTGGAAGGTGTATGCAGGGGGAGTGTTGGGAAAACATTTGTATTATCCACACAGAAATCTCACAGCCCCTGCAAATCTCTTCTTGGTTGTTTCCCTTATGAATGCCACTGAGGTGAGTCCATGGAAAAGAAAAAAAAGGAAAAAAATAGAAGAAGAAAATAAAGACAATGAAGAAAGAAACCCTAATCTCATGGAAGAAGGGACACATTTTGCTAAGCACGAAGCAGAAATAAGGTCTCTGGAGGCTCAAGCAGTGTTTATAGGACTTGGTTTGGACTTCACAGCCTGCTCAGCTTCAGGAAAGGGATGTAGCCCAAGATTTTTGTTAGCTGACTTGGTCATAAAGCAGCCAATTAAGTCTGGACCTCCCAGGGGAGGATTTCATTTCTTTCAGCTGGGCCTCATATGTGCTCTCTGTCTCTGGCTGGCCAGCAGCCAGCCCTGCCAGAGCAGCCCTGGCCTTCCCTGTACCTGGAGAGAGCTGGAAGCACTCCATGGCTTCCCACTCCCACCCCAGAATGGAACTGCAAGTCGGGACTCCTGGGCTCCTTCCCTGCCTCCATCTCCACCCTGAGGTATGACTTCAAGTAAATCATTTCCTTCCCTGTGCCTGCTGTCTGTGAAAGGTGGCTAATGACACTCCTGCCTTTTCCAACTGCTCTGAGATTCCCTGCACTCACAGAGCAGTGCTATTGTACAGACAGGACTGCATAGCCCAGCTCAAAAATGCTTTTAGGAGACCTGATTGTGCTGAAGGTGGGGTTTGCTGACTGAGGCAGACTGCTCAGAGGGCAAAAGATCAACAGGCAGGATAGGAGAGGCCTGAGATCAGCAAAAATCATCCAAGGAGGAAGAAGATGACCAAAAGGAAAGATCCACCTTGGTTCATATTATGTCGGGAATAATCTTGCCAATGTGTTATTCACCAACAAGAGGATGGGGTCACTTTCTGCTTTTTGAAATATTTTGGGAGTTCTGGGTTTGATACTCCAAGGTGGGGAAACATCCAGTGTCATACTGGGCTCTTGTAAAGTTAGTCCAGTAACATATTCAAGTCAAAGTAAGCATTTACTGACTAGATCACATTAGATCATTGAAATTATGATAGCAAAGGGGCTTTCAAGTATTTCTCCAGGCATCAGTGGACAGTCACTGGACAGCTCTGCTACTTCAGGGAACAGAAAGAAATTTGATCTTTGGGAAGTTGGATTTGAATTTTCTACATGGGGTAAAGAGCCTGTACCCACGTCTCCCAGGTGCTGAGGGAAATATTTGGCCGAGTCTAGCCTGGATACACTTAGACTCTAGCACAGGGTCTTGTGGGTCATTTTACACTGGGGAAGACGTCAGTGGTTAATTGAGACTGAAAAATTGAAGGGAAACAAAAGTAATTGAAGACCTAAATGGGGTTTGTCTATGGACACCCCATGTGGCAGGAATTCTCAGAAGGTATTTCGCCTGGGGAGGAATGTTAATGGCAGGAATATTTCAGAATTATGAGAGTCTTACTGAAAAGGGATTTATTGCTCTTCTTGCCTTGGAATCATAATATGGAAACTGTGATCTTACTCTATTAGATTAATGGTTAGGTAAATTTAATGCAGGTAAAAAAAAGAAAAAAAAAAAAACATCACCAGAGCTGATGCACTGTGTAGTCAGTTCATGTAATTCACAGCTGCAGGAGGTCAGAGAGTGATGTGCTGGAGCTGGAGTTAAGAAAGAGCTCTGTAATTTTACAGCCATTAAGAGCATGTCATTATACCTGTGAATGGGGGAATGGAAATCTCAAACCTGAGAATGCACAGAAAGAACAGCCTTAGGAAAGAAATTTCCCCATCTTCTCCCATCACCTTTCACACGCCTGGGAGCTGTATCAGGCTGGGTTATTGCCATTACCCCTGGAATTGCCTGCTGGCAGCCCTCAGAATGTGTGCAGGTGCTCAGTGGTGCAGTGAGGCACGGCCAGGAGCTCGACTCCTTCAGTTTGCTGAACAACACTGGCTTTCCTTGCAGCCTCCCAGGGCCTCCTGCTTTACTGGTTTCAGGAAATCCTCACTGCCTGCACCCTGGAATGCAACAGCCACAGAATTCCCCACTCCGCCAGCTCCAGTGGGACTGGCCAGCAGCAGACAAGGAGAAAGGCAGTGCTGGTTTCAACTAAAAGCCCCTCTTCCGACAGAGGATTTTTGCAGCTGACATCTCTCACCCTGAGCCCCACGGTTTGGATGAGAGCAGAGGGTGTTCAGCAGGGTGCTCTCCCCCCAGGGAAGCAGTTCCACAGAAGGCAATACTTCCTAGGCTTCCTGAAAGCAGGGAGGGAGCTCTATTTCCATAGAGGCAAAGAGCATCGGGAGCAGCCTGATGCCTCTGTGCAATTCTTTTCACCCTCCAGATTTTCACAGATCCGTGAGAAAGATGAGCTGGGAAATCTGGAGCTCCTGTCACAGTTTGCTTTTTCCCAGGGGGAGCCATGGCATTTCATTCCCAATGTCATGGCCCTGCTGTCTATACAAAAACTCCTCATGTTTAGGTGAGGAAGGTGATGACAGGAAGGCATATTGAATCCAGGAAAGATGCCATGGGTGTGGCATGCACAGTCAGCAACTGGGACACTTCACTGGGTATCTCCATCTCCCTTGGCTTAGGGTTCATCTGCACCATCAGGTGCTGAGCTGCACCTTCTCCCCAGCAGCTAAATGGAGATATTCCTAAGAATGTCACAGTCGTAAGAATTAGACACGTGGGAATTCAGTGCATTTTCCACCTACCTTTACATTCAAAAATTGAATTAATATGCATTTAAACAGGCATTGTTTTCTGTCTGGTGTGAGGAACTGGGGAGTAGATTCATGTTTTAGTCAGGTTCTAATTTGGTGGAGAATTAAAGTCTCATAAATAAGGCACAGTATTTATTCAGCATGTTGTTGAAGATATCCATCCTTAGCTCAAATACAATCCTTTTCTTTCTTACAAGCAACACAGTGAAATGTAAACCATTTTGTATGCCACGAGCACACAAAACTCATGGCCCAAGTGCTCAGCTGGTGCAAACTGGCACAGATGAGTGGCTGGCAATGCAAAAGCATCCTCTGATGCTGCATGAAGAGGTGTCAGAGCTGACCTTGCTTTGCTCTCACGTCTCCCTAACACTGCTCCCAACCCGTGCAGTCACACTGCATCTCCCTACAGCTTCTCCATTCCACCTGGAAGCCTTTGCCAGCCTGTGGGTTGCGGGGAAGGGGCTCCCAGGGCGAGTCCCCTGCTGCTCTGCATGGCTGAAAACTTGCTGTGCCACCGCCTGTGCTCGTGGGCAAACACGGATGGATGCCAAGAGGGAAAACGTGCTGGAGAGCATTTCCCAGGTGGGAGATTACCAAGCCACCTAAAAGGCCTTAGGCAGGAGCAGCCAGCTCAGGACCTGTAGTAAAACATCCTTTATCCATCCCCATGGCTTGAATGTCCCTTCTTGCCCCTGTGAGTTTTCTGGCTGCGCTGAGACCCCCAGAGGCGCTCCCAGCTCTCTGTGTGCTCCTGCTGCCGGATGTTGGGCTCGGCCCCAGCATCCCGGGCTCCAAATGGCCTTTCTCCAGCTCAGCTAATCTGTCACTGCTCAATCTGTCAGCTGGCAGATAATGGATGTGCTCCGGCTCCGGGTGGGCAGGGAGGGATGGCACAGGCCCAGGATTTGCAATGCATGTCTCAGGGAAGGGGGTAAAAGCTGCAAATGTGGCGCTTTTCCCCTCCCCATTTCCCGTGGCTCCCAGCCCATTTCAAAGGGAGAAGCCCACAGGAGGCTGGTGGTTTTGTAGAAGTTTTGCTGATGCTGAATTAATCCCAAATTTTCGCTGTTTCCATGCAAAGTTCCCTTGCCCTCTGAGCAACCCACATGGCGGACACCTGCCAGAAAGCCAGCTTTCCAGGAGTGTGCCTGCCCCTCTCCTGGCTGGATTGGGATGGCACTGGCCCCCAGCTCCCAGATCAGCTGCAGATGGGAGGATCTGCAGTGACAGGGTCCCCAGGTCAGACTGCTGGAGCGTTGTGAACCCACAAGCTGTGCTGGTGTGCACCCCAGAGCCCCCAGCTCCAGCCCATCTGCACAGCAGAGAGGAGCTGCAGGCTGGACCCTGCGTGGCAGGAGCCCAAGCTGGCACTGGTTCAGCTGGAGACCTTCCACCAGTGACAGCCCGTGCTAGGGCTGTGTTTCACAGCTTGTGAGTCCCTGTCAGTGCCTGGGTGACTCTGGACTCAACACAGCAACCAACACCCTGCTCAGGCCTCCAGCCTCTGGTTAAATAAAGCTCCTTATAATTAATCATCTCCAAAAGTCCTGCCCCTGCACACACAGGCCACTGTCCCCTCTCTGCAGAGCGAGCTGTGCATTTCAAAGGCATGGGTCAGACACCAGGCAGGACTTCCAGCAAAACATATGCCAAGTGATGCTGTGGCAGGTAATTACGGTGATCCCTGAGTCAGAGATCAGCCACGGCACTCACAAGGCAGTAAAGCTCTTTGTGTCTGTGGCAGGAGGAATCTGAACTCTTGCAAACCTGTCCAGTTACCTGAGGCATAGAATCACAGACTGGTCTGGACTGGAAGGGACCTTAAAAATCATCTCGTTCCAGCCCCTGCCATGGAGCAGGGACACCTTCCAGCACACCAGGTTGCTCAAACCTGGCCCTGCTCAGGTCCCATACCAAGATAAATGTGCTCAGCCAGCTCCTGGAAGACCCAGGAGCTTTGCTGGCTGTGCCCCAGAGCACTGCCCGGAGCACAGGACAGGGCAGCTGAAAGGTTTGGCACGGAGCTCCGGAGCCGAGTGCCGCAGCCTCAGTGCAAGCACCAGGGAGATGGGCCCTGCCTTGGCCGGCACGGCACCTGCACAGAGCTGCGACAGCTCCTGTGGCACCAGCTGAGTTACTCTGCCAGCTGCTCACCTGCCACTGGGAAAACAGCAAACACTTGGGAGGAGGCTGCAGTGCTGTGGTGGCCTTGAGAACACGCTCAGGCACCCCACCAAAGCAGCAGGTGTGTTCCTACCTGCTGCCCTTGGGAAGCCAGAGAGGCAGAATCCCCCTGCGTGCTCCTGGGGACACACAAAGCAAACAATCCTTTACCACCCACGCTGCTCTCACGTCTTTGCTCGGTACTTGGGGCCTGACATTACCTTCCTGAGACTGGCAGAAATAGGGAATTGCTCCATGGCAGCCTGGTTAAAACTGGCCTGAGGACCTCCTATCTTCTGTGGTGGCCCCAAAAGCTGTCATCCTTTGTGTTTGGATTGGAGGCCAGGGGGCTCAGCTGATCTTCACCTGCAGATTTAGTGGCGATTTTAACACTGTAATTACAGGTCTTCCTGTCCTTGACACTGAGCTTCCCCAAGCACCCGTTCTCTCTCCAGTTCCAGCCCTTTGGAGCAGGTTGTGGATCTTCTGCAGGATTGTTTCCTCACAGTGGCTTTAGGGAAAACTGACCCGTCGCCTTCACGAGGTGCTGCTCCCTCGTGGGACACTCAGCAGGATCCCTCCCCTCCAGCTGCCCAGAAGTCAAGCACATAACAGAAACCAACTGTCTGGTCTTTTCCTATGATCACTGGAGAAAGGCTGGCACTTCCCAAATTATTGCCATTCTCCAGTGGGAGTCAGGAAAGGAAGGGTTCAGTTACCACCTCAGTAGGGCTACCAAGAGCCCTGAGAACATGAAATGTGCTTGATTTGCATGAAAAACTCGATCTTACCCCTGGGGTGAGTTAGTAAAGCTCCTCTAAACCATGCCAACAGCACATTTGGATTGATCAATAGCCCTGGCTCAGCTATCCTTGCTAGGCAGTACGGCTCATCTACAGCAATTACCTAAAAGCCTGGGAAGGGGAGGAGATGGAGCAATTTAGCAAGGGGACAGGGCCTTTGCATTGATTAAAAAATGCAATGGGAGCTTTGCAATAGTTTCAAAGTTGCCCCTGAGGTACCCGATGAGGCAGAGGCCGGAGACACAGCGCTGCGGGGCTCTGCCTCTGCTCGGCAGCCCAGCAAACCCGGGCACCAGGGCACAGCTCTGAGGGGCAGCCAGGGATGTCCCCACAGCCCGGTTACAAAAACAGCATCCCAATCCAAACGAGAGAGATGTGCCAGAGATTAGAGCACCCGGATAGAAGGAGGGGCAGGGCCCGCACGTCTAAATCGATGGAACAATCAGTCGAAAGCTAAAGCAATTTCGAGATTAGGGCTCCTTTATGGAAAGCAGTGATCTCTTTGTGAAGAAAAGCCATCGCAGCCTTTTGCTGTAATCTTACCGCTGCTCAGATAGGTTCCCTGTGTCTGTGCCTGACCCACTTCCTTCAGCTCCTGCGCTTGTTTCCTTCAAGTGCAGTTTTAGCTCCACATAAACACCTTGTTTAAATTGCTTTAATCTCCAAGTGCTCTTTCTATTGATTTGAAACAGTTAAGCTGTCAATCAGCCCTTTCTCTTCACACTCCGGAAGGGGAGGAAGATTAAAATAACAAACAAACAAGAGGTGGATGGGCAGGGAAGTTAGTTTGAATTTCGAAGGGGGCTGCCAGCTTTATGGAGTCTGGAAGCAGGTGGAAACGAGGTCCTTCCAGGTGGAAGTGAAGTTTTTGGCAGGTGCTGAACTCTGCAGAAAGGCCCTGTCCAGAGGGGAGGGCAGCGTGTGATACCCTGCACTGCCCTGTTCTTGCAGCCTGTGCAGTCACTCACACAGCTGTGGAAGTCTCTTCCAGCTGAATGTTATGCAAATATTTCCAGGAGACAACCTCAGTCTTAATGAAGTTTACAGTCAGCACTAATAAGACACACACAGACACAGAAGATAACACAGGTAAACAGATGCACAGAGACAAAAAGTACTTTTCCCAAGGGCAGTGCGTGAATCCAAAGAGTCTCCTGATAGGATCTAGCACCTCACCAAAAAAAAAAAGTAATAAATAAACTCAATGAACACATTCAATAAACACATTCAGAGTGACTTTTCTGTGGGGTACTGAGGGAAGGAATGGACCTGCACTCTCACGTGGCATCTGGAAGGCCGGGTGCCAGCAGCTCTGTCCCCGAGGTCTGTGCAGAAGTGCCACTGGGGAAGGACATTTGAGCCGGAGCACTGCAGCTGCGGATGCTCTTGCAGGCAGTGATGCATCCCCTGGCGCTTTCCTGGCTTGGAGAGCACACCAGGCCATCTGCACTCGGGACCGTCCTGATGGCAGGCTCGAGGCAGCGAGCTATTATTTCATCATTACAGCAAGGATAATGACGGGGCAGGGAGGCTGATTGCTGCTGGAGGGGTCAGCGGTCAAGGAACCGAGAAGGAGAATAAAGATGAGGAATGGCACGCATGCCTTTGAGAGAAGCATGTGGCCGGCTCAGCCTTGCTCCAGTCAGAGTATTGATTACTAAAATTAAGCTGAGGGTCTCTAGTTAGAGTCTTCAAAGTGGAAATGCACTCAAGTCCAGTAGAGTGCTAGTCACACACTGAAAATCCATCAATTAATCACATTATGCAAAGCCAGTATTCGACACAGCAACACTCGGATTGCTCTGCTGTCATGGGCTGAAGAGAAGCCCCTCTGGTGACCTACTTGTTCCTGCCCCTTCCCACAAAAGGTTTCTTTACAGCCCCATGGGTGTGAAAAGGACTCACCCTGCACTCTGCCCTGATGAGAGGGAAAATTTCCCAGGGCTCTTCCCCTTGTACCCAGTGCAGAGGGATTTCCAGGGAAATACATTCGTCTGCTAAAATCCTCTGGATGCTGAGGCCTGGGAGGGACAGGAGACTGGGGAAATGACAACCCCAGAGGGGCTGGAGGGACATGGGGGGGTGAGAAGTGGGGCTTTCAGCCGTGCTCTGAGTTATCCAAGGCAGAGCTGCCAGTCCCGCAGCTGGAGCACTCAGGGATTCCTGGCGAGGGCTCACAGAACAAAGAGGCCTGAAATCGATTGGGTCATTCATTTGAATGTTTAAAATAATAATAATAACTCTCTCTGAATGGCTTTCTTTCCCCTCAAGCAATTTAAGCAGCTGCTCAATTTCCATTTGGCCTCGAGATCCTTTTATTGATAGGCTGTAAAAATTTGCATGTGGTGGAAGGGCTGCTGGGGAGTTTGGGAGGGAGGGTCACACCTTTGGAACTACAGGGGCTGTGGGGTTTTCACTTTCTTCTGCTGACTTTTGAAAGCAGGAGCAGGAATAAAAGTTGGAGCAAAGGGGTCACAGAGGAGCCAGCACAGATCAAAAGAGAAAAGATCACTGTCTGCACAAAATGAAACAGCTGTCCTACAGTACAGTCTCCTCTGCTACATTTCACCAGTCCACTCTCAAAAAATTCCAGTGTTAGACACAGGAAAAGGTGAAAGTCCTAGGGAGAAAATACTCAGTGATTGAAAGAATAAATGGAATAATGAGTTTAAATACAGGGTAGATTTAAGGTTAGATGGACAGCTGGCCTTTCACTTCTGCCTATACAGCCCCTTCCTTTTAAAACTAGTATTCTATATTTTCCTAATATAGTAATATTTTAATATTTTACTAATATTCTTTGGTGAATTGGGAGAAGAAGAGGAAGGAAGGCATCAGAAGGACTCATGTGATTTTTTTTTTGCCCGATAGGCAAGGCTGGGGTATGAGGTGAAAGTTACTTTGGCATGGGGGAGCTTCAGAATATCCTGACAGCTCAGAGAAAACCTTCTGGAGGCTGGTAAAATACAACTTATACAGGGAACAGTGTAATATGGAAAAGGAAAAGTATACGTCAGCACTCGCTTTCTGATGATAGAACAAAGTGTCATTCCAGGAAAACAAGTGAATTTGAAAGAGGGAAAAGAGAGAGGCTATAAAACAAGTAGCTTTTCTTTTTTTTTTTTCTTTTAATAAAAGAAACAGAGACTGGGTTGATTTCATGATTTGAGAGGGCTTCAATCCTATGAATAAAGATGTCTTTCCCCAGTTCTTCACAGCTGGCTGGCAGCCACTGGACACAGCAGCGAGGGCCGGAGCACGGAACGGAGCAGCCGGGACCAACTGGTGGGTGAGGATTATGGACAGGCAGAGGCTTGGGGAGAGGTGTCACCTAAAATAGGACAGTACAGCACAGCAGCAGGGTCACAGCACAAAGACTTAATCTGTGGGCTTGTTCTCCTCTGTAGGGGTGGGCTGATGTGACACCCACGCACTGAGCAACAGCTGGCAACATCTGCCACAGCTCCTCCTCTTCTCCAGCTTTCAAACACTTGCTGTCCTCATCAGTTCTTCTGATTTCCCCTCCCCTTGCACTTCCTGACTGCTGCAGTTTGCTTTTTTTTAATGAAGTCCCTTACAGGGGCTTCAAAGGGGAGGTGCACAGAAGTCAGGAAGAGGAGGGAGTGGTGCCTTTCTGTCTTTCAGGTTAGAATTGCAAACACACACACACGCATACGCACTGGCAAAGCAAGGCAAAGAGGGCAATCGATAGCCCTGGTCAAAACTCATTTTCAAATCTGAATGAAGTTTGTGATTAGTAGAGCTCCGCAGACACCACAGTTTCAGTCTTGATCCGACTCTTGAATGTCAACCTTGCAGAATCACAGAAAACTGGGGGTGAACAGGACTTCCAGATGCCACCTAATGCATCCTTTGTCAAACAGCCCCATTTACAGGAGATTCTCCAGCAGGGAGAAATGCCAGGTCCTTTTTATGGTTTGATGTTGTTTGGACTAGAAAAGTGCAATGGGCAGAACCTGCTTTCTTTACTGAGTTTACCTCACCCCTGATACCCAGCATGTCCCAGGATCTCCCAGATGAACAGGGAAGATCCCAAACTCAGACTTTCCTCATCAGCAGCTCTGCCAGTAGGCCTCAACATCTTCCCCCCTTGGTTCAGAATGGATGGGGAGAGTTGGGAGGGATGATCATGCATGTAGGAGAGGGAAATTCAGGCTATTCTAATCTCCTCTACAAAATTTGTGATTTTTTTTATTTTAACTTGTGTTTCATCAAATGACCACAGGCAGATAAGTGGTGGGGCAGGAGGGTGGAGGACCAGGCAGGGGTAGGTGGGGATGTGAGAATGTGAGAGAGGAAATGAGGAAAATAAGCTTTGGCCACCTGAGCTTGTTTCTGAAGCTGGACATAACTGGTGATTAGCAAAATCCGGCAGAAACCGCAATTACCTCCTGCCTGGCTGGGATGTAAATGTCAGAGTCCTGCGGCTGGGAGAGGACCACGAATGTCTGCAGCACAGCCAGGGGGGCGGGGAGCCTCCAAATGAGCCTGACATTTGCTTAACCTGAAGCAAAGGCCAGGGAAGGGTCCCATCCCAGCGTCTGAGAGGGCTGCAGATGAAGAGCAAGACCTCGCTTAAACACAGGTTTCTGTCGTGGGCTGTGGAGCTGTGACAGAGGGTGAGCTGTGGGAGTTTGCACTGGGAGGGGGTGCCAAGAGGGTGGGTGGAGGAGCAGATGTGTTCACACTCCCTTTTGGCAAAGGGAATAATAACATTTGCCTCCTTTAAAGGGAAGGCTGATGAATAGTTAGTAATCCTGGCCTGGGCTGCTTTCCATAGGCTCTGTCTTCTCTGGGGGCTTTTCGTACAGGAGGATTTGAGAAGCAGGACCTCCAAGCTAAATAAAGAAAAGCTACACAGCAGGCATGGTTCCTTTCTTGCAAAACTCAACATTCAAAGAAATGTTTTTGTCTTCTTCGCGGCAAAAACAAGATCTCAAAATTTTACGGGCTGAACCGAGAGGGGAAGCACAAAGAACAGGTTCCCTCAGATGAGTCCATGTATTTGTTATCAGCAGAGTCATCTAAGACAAAGATAAATTCAGTTTCAGGTCTGCCTTCATCTGCTTCAGAGCAAGGCTGGTGTCAATCACACCTCAGTCACTCTGGGTGACAGTCCTGTGTCCCATCTCATCTCAGTTCTGTATCCTTGTCCTGCTCCAGTGATGAATTCATCTAAGCTGGTTCATTCCCCATTTAGAAAGAACTCATGTCCACCCACAAGCATTTTCCAATTAAAATCCATTCCAGGCAAATGAAGTCATAATAAAGGAGTTGTGATGCTGTGTCAGACCAAAGGTTCCTTGGCCTCTACCTCACAGAGCAAAGCTTCAAAGAGGGTCTAAGATCAGGATAAATAAGAAATGACCCTTTAGGTCAAGCAGTTTCCAAGTTCATTTCTAACTACAGGTGGCTTGTGCCACTGGAAGGACACTTGAGTTTGAGGCACCTCAATCCTTCGAGTCTGCTGGAACTTTCCTTGGAACAACACACAGTCATCACATCACTTTTGCTGCACACAAGTGAGTGCATGGCTTTGAAAAAGCTGCTTATTACAGTTCAGTGGAGGAGGATAGACCATTTTTATCACAGATCAGTTTGTAAGGTTCATTATTGATTTTAATGTACCTGTGCCAAGAGGCAACGACAGGCACAGTTTTTTAAAGAGAAGGAAGGAAGATTAAATATACTCAATCCTTGTCACCTTAGCAAACATTTATCCATCCGGTTGTGTGTGATGAGAAGTCTCTATTCCAAAGGAGGAATTAAATTTTAATAGGACAGAAACATGTTTCTGGGGCTGTCATGGCCCAGGATTGGAGCAGACTCTGGCACTGAAGGGAAACACCAGAGACTGCTGACAGAAGGCAACCAGAAGGTGATAACTTACGCCTGAATGGCTGATAGTGGGGAAGTAGGTGACACAGGACAGGACTGATGTGGAGTGTCCTAGCCAGGGATGGGAGGGAAGTTCTGCTCTGAAAGGAGGCAGAGAACCCTCAGCATTGCTGTAGCTTGTTGCTGTTCTTCCTTGGAACGCAGCACGAAGATCAGGAACTGACACGCTCAAATTCAGGAATCCAACTCTATTCAAAATCTCGCATCTTTTATAACACATGGACTCAAGTATCATATTATTGATTAAGAATATTAACACCCTCTTAAAACTACTGGTCAGTCAAGAATAACAACTGAAGTCCAACCTCTTTATGGAAATGCAGAGCTGCACAGATGTTTACATTCCTGTGTTCTACAGATCTCAAACAATACCGCAGAACCGTGAGAGAAACTTTCTCTCTGTCCCAAACTTCAGTTAATGTACTTGAGTTTTTCTGCTCAGGCCTTTAACAGTATCCACAGTAGCTCACAGATGTGATGCCAAAGTTAGGATGAAAACCAGCAAACCCCAGTAGAGACCAGAAAGCTCCTCACTGGGACGCAGCCACTGCCACAGGGTCCCCAGCTCCAGCGCTCAGCCTGCAGGACTGTGTTCACAATTCAGCTTCCCCTCCTGTGCAGGTGGGCTCTGCTCCAGCTGGGGAATGTGCAATCCCTCCGGGCAGTGCCAGCCTGGCTCTGTGCTAATGAGAGGGTTAATGTCCTTCAGCAGGGACAGGTTAATGAGAGGGTTAATGTCCTGCACAGGGGGTGAAGCTTTTGCTCGGCTCTTCAGGTCACAGCGCGGGTCTCCAGGGTCAGAGTGCAGCGCGTGGCAGAACCAGCTCTAATGAACTGGGCCAGTAGAGGCTGGGAAATGGTTTGGGCAACTCCTGTGCTACGCCGGGTACCACGGAGTGGGCACGGCAGAGCTCTCCCACCAAGGTCCCCTCCACACTCCACTGGTGACCTCGCTTTACCTCCTGCCCTTTAGTGGCCTTTGGAGCTTCTTACTTCCAGTCATTACCAGCCACCGGCTGGATTTAATGAGGCCAGAGTTCACCGGATGAAATAAATGCAGGTTCCTGAACCCTCTAAACCAAAGCTAATGAAAAATATATGCTCCCTCACTCCTGCTCTCATTTTCACATCCTGCAAATTATCTGTGCTAATGCACGCAAGGCGCGGCTCCTCCACAGCTTCAGATGCTGAACTTTGAGTCTTTGTCACATCAGCCGGCACCAAGTAATTCCGTACAGAAGTCTGACATTTCCAGTTGAAAAAAATAAATTGATTAAAATTCAACAGGCATGTAGTGTTCAGTTTTTAAAGGTCGGCAAATCTAAGGAACTATCAACTGTAAAATAATTCAGCATTTAGAGGGGAGGGGCAGCCGGGGGGAGTCCTGGGAAGAGGGAAGGAGTGAGGAATGTTAGGATCATTTACTGCGTGCATGTCACTGTCAAGAACATAATTACAGGCAATTTAATTATTGTATAATGGAAAGGGTCCATCTTCCTGAGCAGCACAGCCAGATCCTCCTTTGCCTCCCTGGGCTCTGTGAAGTGCAGACGTGGGGAGGGGTCTGATGTGACCGGGTGTTCCTGTGGAGGAGTGCCTGCACACATTCCATTGGGGAATGGACGCTGGGTGAGGCTCAGCTGATGGAGACTTCCAGTTGTCCTTCTGTGTAGAATCACAGAACCATTCGGGTCAGAAGATCACCCAGCCCAACCCCCCTGCCAAGGCAGGGTCACCTGGAGCAGGTGACGCAGGAATGAGTTCAGGTGAGTTTGGAATGTCTCCAGAGCAGGAGACTCCACAATCTCCCTGGGCAGCTGTTCCAGAGCTCTGTCACCCTTCATGGAAGGAAATTCTTCCTCAGGTTGAGGTGGAACTTCTGGTATTATAGTTAATATCCATTATTCCTTGTCCTATCACTGGGCACCACTGAAAAAAAAGGTAAAAGGATCAGGCTATTTGGAGCAGTAACTCCATCCCTGGAACTGTCCAAGACCAGGTTGGATGGGGCTTGAAACAACCTGGGATAGTGGAAGGTGTCCCTTCCCAGGGAGTGGGGTGGAATGAGATGATCTTTCAGGTCCCTTGCAACCCCAAACCATCCTGTGATTACAGAATTACTAATTACTAAGAAAGCTGGAGGCAGAAGTCTTCAGCCTGAGCCTCCTTTGGCAGGTTGCAAGTTCTAATTAGGATACGCTCCCTTCCCTGAATTGCACTGTACATGTATAAATCATGTGATCTAATGCATGGCTTCTTCTCTTCTCCCTTGTCCCACGTTCTTGTTAAACTCTTTCTTCTTCAAACGCTTTAAGTGCATGAAGTTGAGACCAGTTCCTTCCAGCCTGGAACATGTTTGAGTTCACCGCTCTGTAAACTCAAGAAATATATCCCATGGGAAACATCTCCTAGAGCTTAGAGGCACAGAGAGCAGAGGAGGGCCTGGAGAGAGGGATATTCTCTGTCTTTATCACTCAAGACCCCTGAATATCAGGGTACAGTCAGTATGCTTGTGATTTATTATTCCTTGTAATATCAAATTCTCCCCTCATGCTGGTGTCAGGCCATTGATTTTCCTGCGGACAGGAACACTGTGACTGAAGGGAAGAACACAGCCCGCGAAGTTACTGTTGGATTGTGGTGTCCAGGCCAAAGACCAGCAGAAGGACTCAGATCCAGGGAGCAAAAAACCCACATGAAAGGAGAACAAGATGACTCCTGCTGCAAGGGGGCTGTAGGAAGCTTCTCCAGGGGAAACTGTGACTCAGCAGCAGGCCAAACCAACCTTCAGAAGTAGAAAGAAGGGGAAAAGGAAGAGAAAGAAGGGCCAGCAGGCACATTGCTGTTGCTCTGTCTATCACCCAAATGCTGCTGCAGTCAGTGCAAAGGAGAGGCAGAGGAAAGGGAACATGGTGTTGTCTTCATTTAAAATGCTCCCAGCATAATCTTGGCTAACATGGCTCCATCCCTGGGCCTGTATCTTGCCTTGTTTGAACAGGAATCCACTCCAGTGCATCACTGCAAGCTCCTTCTAAGTTTTTGACCTCTCTTATACCACTGGAAAAGTCTCCCTGCCCCTTACCCTGGCTAGTGAGCCCTTTTTACAGTGGGACACCCATAGCCCCACCCTATCCCGACCCATTATATCAGCCTGTGCAGGGATTCAGCTCTTCCATCGCCACATACACAACCTGGATCCCCCCTTCTCCGGGACCACAAGCACACAGCCCAAGTCTCCAACGCGCTGGCTGCTTGCTCTGGGTGGATCGAGCACGCCACAGGCACCAGCACACCCCCAGGCTGCAGGGGCATCTCCCCAAGTGGTCAAACTCTGCAGATCCTACCCCTTTGGGCTGAAACCTGTGCCAGGGAAAGAGCAGGAACCCCTGTGGAGCTTGCACAGCTGGGCTCTGGGGCAGGTGGGGCATCCCAGCTGCCCAGCGAGCAGGGCCTGCTGATGGCAACGCGAGGGCTCACTCATGAATCAACGTCAGCCGGGCTCTGCACTGCCTCCCTTCCCCTCCCACTGGTACCCAGCAGCCAAAAAGCACCATGTTGATTATTCAAGAGTGGGCTCTTAACAGCTCTAATCAGCTGATAATCCAATAACACACTCAGCTGAGCTGCACTCTCAGCTCCCAGGTCCCTGCTGCTGAGAGAACATTCACAGCTGCCTCGCGTTGATAAAAACTGCCCGGCTGGCAGGAGGGGAGCACAGCAAGGGAATCACCCTCCCTGCTTCCTCCTGCTCCTCAGCCGGGCCACAGGCAGGCACACCCTTCCTCCCAGCCCCCCTCTGCTCCCAAATTTTGGCACAGCTGGCTGCTGGTGCGGTCCTGCCCTGGCCACACGCGCAGCTCCTGGGATCCTCTTGAGCTACACCCCCGGCAAAACTGCTTTAAATGTAATAAATAAAAGGGGAAGCATCAAATCCATCATTTTGAAGGCATTTGAAATGCAAGATGCCAGGGACCAGCCAGCACAGCCTCAGGCCCTTTCAGTTCTCCAACACTTCAGCACGAACTGTGAGTGTTCAGCCTGGGTGGCCTGGAGCCAGCACAGGGAGAGACATTAAATGCAGAAATATCTCTTCGTCCCCATCACCCCAGCTTTCCATCCCAACCCCATCCTGAGGCAGGCAGAAAACCGTTCACACCTGCTTCTCACTGCTTTCACAGCTTGATTTCTCAGATAGTCTGGTTGAGCCTCCTGGTAAAGTCCTCTCTCCTTGTCTCACCTTCCATTTTGCATAACTCCTCTTGTTCACCCAGGGCTTTGTCCGCTGATGGGGCCATACTCAGCCCCTCCTGCCCCACACAGCAGCTACCTGACCACATCTCATTAATCAATTCCCCTCATTAGCCGCGTAACTACAGATGACTGCTTAATTCCTCCAGGTGGATGACAGGGCTGCACTAGAAAAAGGTGTGGAAAGCCAGTTCTGTGCCTAAGTACAGATATTCCATTAAGAAATGAAACCAATTTCCCCAAGCACTGAAATGAGCTGTTGCATCTGTGTGTGTATGTGTGCAGGAGTTTGTGCATTCAGAGTGTATCACCCTTTATTTCCCGAAACACTTCAGCTGGCAGATCTACTACTCAGACAAAAGGGTGTGAAGAAATCTGTATCCCCTCTGTAACCCTTTCTTGGGCACCAGAAGAATGAAAGTAAAATGGAATGAGCCAGAGCAGGGTGTTTGTTCCTCACCGACTCTCCCAGCTCACTAATGCCTCCAGATGGTAATTTTTCCATGGATGCCCCTCTGGAGCAGGAAAGGGCATGGTTTGGAGTTAGATTAAGATGTTCAGGTCTAATGGGAAATAAACTGGGGTGTTTGGTGAAGGAGGAGAGCAGGAGCAGGCCTGCTCCATGGTCGGGGGACAGTGGGTACCACACACCCACAGTCCCATGGGGTTCGTGCTGCTGTTTTCTCTCCCTGCTCAAACTCCACGGTGGCACGCGCTGGCCTGCTTTTCTTCCCCTTCCTCCTCCTCCTGGGATGCTGCTGGTTGCCACAGCAAGCTCACACCCAGCAGGAGCAGCACCAGCTGCCCATCCTCACCACAGCCTCCTGCAGGGAGGGCTCCCAGTGGAGGCAACACCCACCCCACACAGACCATCGTGTACCTGTCCCACGACACCGCTGCCACCTCTCCCCAAAGGCAGCTTGCTCCCCTCCACCCCTTCTCCTGGCTGTCCCTGTCTTCTCCCCTTTTCTGCAGACCCCAATTAATCCTGGGTGTGATTTCCCTGGACCTGCATCAGGAATGAACAGCACCCTCCTGTTCTGGTGGTTCTCTTTCCCATCTCCAACCTTCCCTCACTCCCTGCCAAAGTCTTTCCTATGACAAATCCCAACCTGCAGTTCCTTCTCTCCCAGTATTTTTGCTCCATGCCCTCTTTGTAGTCTGTCTCCTCCGTGCCAAGCTGCCAGTCCTGGGTGGCCTTGTCAAACAGTTGGACTTGATGATCTTAATAATCTTTTCCAATGATCCTTAATGATCCTGTTGTCCACAAAAATCAGATTTTTTACCCAGTGTGCAACAAACCGATATTCCATGATTCTGTAGTGTCAGCAGTGTTCAGGGTCACGGGATGGGACATGCACATCCTGATGCAACCAGAATTCAGGGACCAAAAGAAAAACCCATTAAAATCCAGAGCCCAAAACTCCTTCTTGCCTCACAGCACATGCAGCAAAGTTAGTTCAGTGCTTCCCCTTGTGCTGCTTATTTTGGATATAGAGCAGCTCTGAATAGCTTCGATGGAGCTTCTCTGCTCTGCTGTGTGTGTAATCCCCTCTCTTAAAACAGCCCTGATTATATGCTTAGGGAAGAGGCTGGAAAAGCCCAAGGGACACCAAGATTCTCTACAGAAGAATCCAGGAAGAGCTGGGGCTTTGGAACTGAAAACAAAGAGAAGAAGTTTCACTGCCTCACTTTGCAAAAATCCTCACAGCAATAATGATGTGTTTGGGGAGCTGGGGCCGCTGCAGACATGTCTGGGAGGGGAACAGGAGGGGTGGGAAGGAGGGGAGCTGGTACAGCACATCTCCAGGGGAGCACTGTCCTTGTGGAGGCTCCTCAGGGCTGCGAAACACAGGTGGCAGCCCCGCAGTGTCACCTCTGCACGAGTGAGCTCAGGCCAGATGTGACCACCCCACCTGTGGTCTCCAGGTCCTGGCTGTTCACTCCTCCCCAGTCCTTTCCAATTCCGCATTAACTGGGCCAGTGCACAGCAATTTAGCATGGTCCCACTGGGCCGTGGAAGGTCCACGTAGGTCTTGACCAGCCTCATTTCACACTCCAGGCACAGGGATGTGATGGACTGCCTCCTCTCTCACCTTTCAGATCCTTCTGGGTACATAAGGACTTGAGGGAGTGGAAAAGACCCAGCTGTTCATCAAGACCAGCCCCTGCCCAGGTGCTTTTCTGTACCAGAGCCTTCGAGTCCTTTTTCTGAGGAGTTTTTAGGCAGTGTGAGGGGTGAGCGTGAGGAGAGGGTGCATGGGCAGCACAGGAGCTCCATCCATGACCTGATGGGCTGGAGGGAACCATGCAACAGGGCACTGAAACATGCCCAGGCCTTCCTCAGGCCCTTCTCCACATTTGGCCCTCGATCTCTTGGGTACTTTCACTCCCCAGCCTTGACGAGGAGGTGCCCAATTAGCAGGAACAGCTTTCCAGTGGAAAGCACTGGGCTGAGACTCCCAGCTCGTTTCACAAATCGCTGGCCCTGCAAAGCCATCAGTGGGTAATGGCCCTGAGCACTCCGGAGGGAGCCTGGAACCCTGAGCCAGAGGCTGTGTGGTCTGTTATGGTCCCCTGCAGCCCCAGCCCATCCCAAATACCACCCTCTGTGCCAGGGGCATTCCTGCTGGGAAGCACTGACGGTGCACAGTGGTTTTTCCCGAGGCTTTGCATCCCCCTCACACAGGATTTTCCAGTGTGCTGAGGAATAAAACCCATCTCTTCCTGGGGGACATTTCAACTGAGTGCTCTTTGGGGTGTACTTGATTTGAGCCTGATGGTCAGGTGTTCCCCAGTCCTTGGCAGGCAGCAGGGCCTCTCCTGAGGAGAGTTTGTGCTGAGAACAGTAAAAGATGTGCAGGAAGCTCCGCGGGGTCACTGTGCTCCCCAGAGCTGGGGCTGGGAAGGGCAGTGCAGGGCAGGAAGCACAGAAGAAGGGAACACCTGCAGTTAGAGAGCCGGCAGCAGTGGGGAGGTTTTGGGATAGTACCCAGTATTTGGTACCTGGCTCAGTGGGAGCCTGCAGCCCTGTGACAGCAGTGTCCCTGCTGCCACTCCAGTGCTGGCTGCAGCCAGGAGCCCTGCAGGGACCCCCTGGATGTCACCTGGCGGGATGGAGCCCATGGCTGGCCTGGGGTTTGGCACGACCTGGCCCTCTGGCACCGCTGTTCCACCACAGTGCATGCAGGGCTCCCAAACAGAGCTCAGCGTCGCCTCCCCTCCCTGCTCTGCCCCCTCCTTCCTGTCATTCGGTGACATAATGGAATCAAATTAAAGCCCCATTTACCAGTTTTATTGCCTATTATTTATAATACTCCAGCTCCAAAGTGCTGTTTTATAGAGTGCTTAAGCTGCCATTGCTGGATAGAGTTTGCCATAAATGTCTCCACATGCACAGAACATAATGTCCTTGTGTCGTGCAGGAAAAGGGAAGAGATTATTCTCAATTATTTCATATAGTCTGTTTTATTGTCTTATTGTAATAAACTGTCATACCCTACAACACTTTAAAATCAATAGTTTGCATTAAAAGTAATGAAAAGTAGTTATTAATCCCGCTTAGTGCTTCCGCTCTTCCGCTCACCGCGAGGCCCTGGAACAGGAGCGGGCGATAATTATTCATTTCCGATCGATAGCAACATTTCCCAGCGCTCCTCTGTGTATCTCTGCTCTTGCAGCCGTGCAAGATAATAACACTGGAGGGCAGGGGTGGAGGCTGGGGATTGGCTGTGCCTCAGTTTCCCCCATCCCCCGTGGCTGCAAGACAGGAGGGTTTTGTTTGAGAAACAAGCCTGGCTTTAAATCAGACCAGGGGGATTATTTAGTTTTGTTTTGTTTCCCTGAGAGCTGACAGATTTATGGCACACAAGGGATGTTTTCAAACACAAATCAGATCTGTTGGCTCATGACAGGTTTTTGCTCATCCCTGGACTAACTCAGTTAGCATCAGGCTCTTCTCACTGACCAAGCTGTGCATCCCAGACATTGGAGCAGCTGTGACTGAGCCATTGCTGAGCATTTCACCCAGCAGTGCCATCCCACAGGCCCCAGTTTGGAGGGATGTGCCCCAAAACGGAGTCCAGTGGCACTGGGTGCGTGGTGGTGTCAATTCATTTCCTGCCTGCCCTCTCAGCATGATACCAAAGGCCTGGTAGAGATTTAGGAGGATCCTGGAGCCCTCATCCATATGGAAACAGGAAATGCCAGCCTGAAGTACACCCAGCTTCTCACCAGGACTGAGAAGCATCCAAAGATCACCACCAGCTGTTTCCAAACCTGGCCTTCAGGTGTCTCCAGCACTTGGTAATCCCCAATATCTTGGATTTATGCAGAGCTCTGAGGCATAGAATTTATCTTCTTCAGGAACAATCCACCAAGCCACATCCCCTATCCATGTTCCCTTCTCCCGTTGCTCTGGGACACACAGCAGCCAGGGAGGGCAGAGTTAGGCAGACACACATGATTTTGCTGATACTTGTGGGCAAAACATGATGATTTTTTAGAAAAAAATTGAGCTAGATTCAGGTTTATTTGGGATCCTGCAGTGAGTCATGCAAATCTCATAATAGCTGGGCCAGATGAACCAAATTTGACCTTATTCACATCACTCTCTTTGTGATGACCCCCCCATAGTGAGTGGGACATGGGAGTCGCTCCATGGATTGTTGGTGTTGCCAAAAGGTGACATGTGCAAATTGCTACTTTGGAAAAGCAAAGTGGCCTTTTCCCAAGGACACGCTTTTGGGGTCACAGCTCACTGCAGATGTGGTAGAATGCAGCAAAATACAAATTATTTGCATTTTCTAAAACCTGAATTCTGTAAAACCGAGGTGATGATCACCTTCCCCCAGGGCAGTGTCCTGCTCCAGGCTGGGGCTGTGCTGGTACACATGGCACAGATGGGAACAGCTGCTGAATTTCAGCTGGGGAAGGATGGAGAGAGCAAACAAAGGATGAAGAAGCACATTAAGCATCGGGGCCATTCCTTTATATTCAGCGGTTTTTAATCATATTTCAAAATAATAATATTTTTAACATTTTCCTTTCAGTGGGAAGGGCCAGCAGGTTGTTTGGATTGACTCTGTCTCAGATTCAATACAGCTGTAATGAAAAGAGTGCAGTAGCACATTAATTGTCATGATAAACATCAAAATCAGCCCTCCACCTGCACACACGCAGCTCTGTGGAAGGATTGTTATATCAATATCAGAGCAGCATTTCTTCGCTGCTGCCGCCTGTGATAGCCAAGAAACAGAACAAAATACTAGCAAAGCCCAGGAAGAGTTATCAGTGCCTGATCAGATCTCAAGAGATTTTATTTTTATTTTTTAATAAAGTCTATCTTCCCTCGTGTTTGTCAGAAGCACTTGGCTTTAAATGTTGCATGAGCAGAAGCAGGAACTGCGTGTCTGCGTTCACTCAGGGAAGAAGATACAAGCAGGCACTTCTACTCCTTCCACACAAGCATCTCAAAGCAGTTAAAAACATCTTCACCCCAGCTGAAAGTCTCCATTTTTGCAGGACCCAAGCCTGCAAACCTGGAGAGCCACAGGTAGCAGGAGCATGAGTTGGAGCAGGCTCCTGGAGCTCAGCAGAGCTGACTCTGACCCGTGCACAAGGGAGAGGCTGAGGGAGGAATAACATTAAACCACCCAAGAATGACTTCCCAGAAAGGTAACACACCCTCCGTGCGCACTGCTTCTCATTAGCTGTCAAGTACAGAGAGAGAGGTGTCTAATTTAGGGGTCTTTTTCATCTCATGATGCCATTGTAAGTGTTCCTAATTTCTGTATGTCTCTGGCAGAGCCAGGAATAAACCTCCCAAGCCAATAACCCTTTCTTACTCTGCAGGCTCCTCCACAAGGGCACTGGGGAACAGCCAGGCACAACGGGGAGCTCCACAAATGCTGTTTTCACTTTGTTCTTTAGTGGTTGACCCAGTCATTCCTCAGCTCTCACTGCTTTTCTCACTTCTGCACTGGAATCTCATTTTCCCAGTGTCCATGGCTGACACCACGTCTCTGCCTCCCAAATCCCTTTCCTTATCCCTGGATAAAGCACCTTGACACCATACAAGCAACATTTATGGAGGCTAAGGGGGCTCTGGTGTCCAGGGACAGGATCTGGGAGAGGATGGAGAAGGGAGTCTGACCTCCCATGCAGGAGCTTTCCTGGCATGCCCTGACCCAGGAGTGTTGGAAGGGAGGGGAGGGAGGGATGGCAGTCCCTGTCCTGGCAGCTTGGGGAGGTGAGGGGGAAGGATGGGTCTCTTTTCCTCTCTAGGTGATAGGGCTTTAATCTGGCTTTGACATTATCTGAAATTAAAATCAAACCTGACACACGGACAGTGGCAGAAATGAATTACACCTCTCCTGTGGGTAGATAATCCCCTTCTAATTCCCCCACTTTATTCAGATGGGAGATGGTTTAAGGAAGAAGCAGGTAAAAAATAGTTTCCCTCTCCCCCTTTGCAGCTTGTCCCGAGCCTCTCCGTGGCACATCTGTCAGCTGCCAAAACCACACCAGCACATCAGATCACCCAGCAAACTTCTCCCCCCGTGAGCAGCATCCTCGTCTCTCAAAACTGAGACACCAAAGCAGAGCAACTGAGAGGTCAGCCTGGGAGAGGGGAATCCTCAGTGCAAAAGGGAACAAAACCACAAAAACCTGAATGCTGGAACAAAGAACTGCAGAAGGAGGACACAAATGTCAACACACAACAGCTCTATGTCCTCTTACCTGCCTTTCCCCACCCCTCAGCTGTGGCTCTTTCTTGCACAGCAGCATCTCATAATTTTTTCAGTTTCTGAATTACTGTGGCTGTGCTGGCGGGGTGTTTCTCTCTCTCTCATCCCTCCCTTCCTCATAATTTCTGAACCTGAATGCCAGTGTCAACCAATTTAAGAGGAGCTAATGCAGAGCTATCACATTCCTACAGGTTGCATAAGAAATAGGTGGCAGAGTGGAGGAAGGAGATAGGAGCTTTATCAGACGTTGGAGAGGCCACAATCAACTGCAGCACAGGGAACTGGGATGTTCTCTCCTGCTGCCCATGCAGTGAATTTCTCACACTCCCCTTCTCACGACACGCCTTGGGTGGGGATGCTGTTACCCTTTGGCCCCTCACTGGATCCAGAAGGACACCAGGGCATGGGAATGAGCAGAGATGAGAATGATGAGCTGTTTGCTCGATTAAACTGATCTCAGAGCAGCCCTGAGTGAAAGCAGAAGAAAGTCAGAGCTTTTAGTGGCTATACAACACCTCTGCCTTCCTGAGACAGCCTGTGATCAGCAAAGAGCCCTTGAGCCCCTCCACCACAAGTGACCACTTTGGCAGAGAAGATCTGATTAAAGACAGTGAGACACCTTCGCTGTCCCCAAATGCCAGTTCATGGTGAACACATCGACTCAGTTTGGCTCGATAGGTGCAGAGTAATTTTTAATGTGGTTCTCTGTGTGTCTGATGAAAGATTCTGCACGGGAAGAAATTACGTACAGAGCCCTCCTTCCCAGCTGGATCCCCTCCTCCATCCACACTTTCCTCTTCCCCAGGTCTAATGCAATCCCTGCCCTTGAGCGAGTGTGGGTAAAATCAGCGAGGAATCTGCAGCACAATTCAATTTCAGAGCCATTCCAGCCAATAATAGCTCTAAACAAAATGTAATATGTAATTCACATCCTAATATTACCTTAATTACATTTTTTTGGAACGGTCTTTTCTCTCTTGGTCCCTCCACCCTCCAGCCCCAATAAGCATATCTAAAACTAGAGAAAGAAAGCCATCCATCTCTTAAAGCATCACACGGGATGGGAGGGAAATTGCAGGAAGAAGAGATTAGAATTGCAGGGAATTTTGCTCTTTTTGTGGAGCAGAGTTCTCATCGTCACCTTCATGTGCTGGGTAATTGATTTTCCATGGAACTCTTACAGACTTTTCTTTTTTTTTCCCCCCCAATTTATGTTTTGAATTTTAAATTAATTTCACACCAGTCAGCTGGACCTGCACATTGAAGTCTCCTGTGTCATCCTCAGAATAAGCATGGAAAAGCGACAGCAGGGCTGATTCTTAATCCACCTGTCCAACAGCTCTTCCTGAATCCCAAAGGAGAAGCTGTGTGAACACTGGAGATTGTTGATCCTCAGGGATTTGGTCCTGGAAATGGTAAGGCCATACTGCCCTACACAGCTCTTTGATGTGTTCTTCTCATGGAAACAAGGATCCTAAAGCCAAAGGAATGACCTGGTTTGACCTCTGGTGTAAGAAACCATAGGACTTTCCTGCAATTTCCCTGGAGTATAANGGGGGGGGGGGGGGGGAAATCCAGTCTTGATGGATGAGGATGGAAAAATCAAGGACTAGAGAGTGTGAAGTCTTCTGCACCACAGGAAGGAGCCGTACTTTGCAGCAGATATCTCACATAGCTGTGTCATGGCTGCTCCCTCAGCAGCTCCTGGGCAGAGAGCGCAGGCTCCGGGATGAAATCCAGAGGCAAACCTGCAGCTCTGCATGGAGCACCGATGGATGGCACTGCGAGTCTCCAGCACCTGAGAGAAAAGATGCAGCTCCCTTAGCAAAACCTGCCTCGGGTTCAGCAGCAGCTCCGTGTGACCCTGGCAGCACAGCCAGGGGGGAAGGATTACAAGTGCACCTTCTGTTGGAACAGCTGATCCACCGTGGAGGCAGGAAAACAGCTCCTCACACCTGTTGAGGGAGTGCTGCAAGGAGCAGGCTCTGACAGCAGCTGCTGCACACGGGCTGTTTTCCTAACACGGACACAAGGCATAATCTTGAGTGAGATTCCCAGCAAGAGGCTAACTGGGAGCCTACAGCAAGCAAAGCTCACAGCTGTGACTTACCAAGGAAGAGCTGAGCCAAGAGCAAGAAGCCATTGGAAGGTAATAGTGTGAAAACACTAATGGCCTACAGCCAGATTTGAATTAACAGTCCAAGTCCAGAGAAGCCTATCAACGTTTCTTTATTTTCCCCTTGGTTTCTTATAGGGCTGCAGTGCTGTCAGAAATCTGGGAGACAAAGATGGCTCATCCTGTCAGGGATGCTGCCCCAGCACTGCAGTGCATTAGCCTCTGCTCAGAAGATCCTCTGCTCACTGGTCTTCCAGGCTGGGAAGGGAATGAAGAGAGGCACTGAATGGTGGACCTGGAAATTAAAGATCATTAGGGTATCCCATATGAATTTACAGGCAACTTTAAAGTGTGTCCCTTTTTCTTCCCAGCCCCTACACACCTTCCAGCCAAGCTTTACCCTCTGTTCTTAGACCCAGTGCCTTCTCCTCCTGCTTTCCACAGTGGTACCCTAATCCATGTAGCAGCAGGGCAGGCAGGATGGGAGACCCCCAGGCTGAGAACCCTGATGCTCTGGCTGTAGGAGCAAAGAACAGTCAGCACACCCTGTCCTTTCCCACTCCCTGGCACCACCAGCCTGTCCCATGTGCTTCCCACAGCTGCTCTCAGCATCCCTGTTGCAGCCTCTCACAGATGCCAGATAAATGCCAGGTGCTTTCTAGCTCAGCCCCCTCTGGATGTGACCCTCCAAGGCCACATCCTGGCCCGATTCCCTTCCACAGATGGTTTCTCTCCTCCCCTGCCTCCCCTCCCCACAATAAATAAGCAGTGTCTCTGCGATTCCGCGCTCTGGTGTGACCAGCAGCACTGGGGTGAAACCACTCAGCACAGATGGCAAATTATCCTGCCCAGCTGCTCCTGTGTGACGCAGACCTTCTCTGGTTTCATCGCTCTTCAGCCCGGGGCTCCTGTTCCTCCATGCTGCCAGTGGCCTGGATGGAACTGGATTCCAGTCCTGCTGGATCCCAGTAACTCCCAGTGATCTTGGTGGGGGCTGCATTCAGGCCGAAAGGCCAGATCCCACCACAAGCTCTCTTTGGCAGGAGGAAAGGGAGTTTCCATCCTCTAGCCTATGTTTTCATCTCTTTTCAGAAGTTCTTCAACTTCTTTCTCGGATGCATGGCGTTCATGGAGGTTGTCAGGGTGGACTACAGCCTTGTAAATACATGTGTGACATCTTATATCTCGTCTTTGAAAAATCTTTTCTTTTCCCCATCAAAACAAGTCAGTAAAACACAGAAAGCATCTTCCAGAGATGCCCTCAGGGGCCCCTTATTCTGCCTACTCTGAACATTTCATCTCCAGCTGACGCTTTGCCTGCCCTTCTCTGTTCTCCATCTACAGTCAGTCGTTCTTCAGCTGTGGTCCCAGCAGAGCAGCACTTTCTGAGAAGATACAACACAGCCTCAAGTGGTTTTAGTTATAGTTAAAACAGTCCTCCTCTTTCCACCCCAGCAATGATCCTCTTGTCACCGTTCTACTTGGACAAGGTGACAGGGTCTCAAGATGAAGGGCTGGTGAGAGGACAGATTCTGTGCCTCATGAAAGGCTGAGAGAATTGGGATTGTTCAGCCGGGACAAAAGAAGCTTTGGAGTGACCTAATTGTGGTCCTTTAGGACCTGAAGGGAGCCTGCAAGAAGCATGGAGAGAGACTATTTACAAAGGTCTGGAGTGACAGGACAAGGAGGCTTAAAACTGACAGAGGGCAGATTTAGATTGAATATTAGAAAAAAAATCTTCCCTGTGAGGGTGGGGAGGCCCTGGCACAGGGTGCCCAGAGAAGCTGTGGCTGCCCCTGGATCCCTGCAAGTGCTCAGGGCCAAGCTGAATGGGGCTTGGAGCACCCTGGATTAGTGGGAGGTGTCCCTGCCCATATCAGTGGCGTCAGAATGAGATTATATTTAAGATCCCTTCCGATCCAAACTATTCTATGAATCTTTGATTCCATGAAGGATTTTTTTCTGCTGCCTCTGCTAAGCAAGAAAGCCCAGCAGTTCAAAATCCCCCAGGAAGGAAAACTGCCAGTACAGGTGCAGAGGGGTAAACTCAGGTAGACCAAAAGTGGGATCTATTCACCCCTGCAGAGCAGCTGGCCCTGGGAGCTGCCACAGAGGAGCACCCTGAAGCTGTCTGCATCCACGAAATGATACTCTCTGGCTCTGCTCTCTGTTCACTGGTTCCTCACAGAATGTATCATCCACACTCAGCTCTTACTTTTCTTTCTTTTCCCAGTGCTGGTTGCGTTCCAGTGCCCAGGTCCGTGCTGGCTCCTCGTGAACCCTCACGTAACCTCTGCAGCACAGAGTGCTGATGGCTCCCTGGCGTGTGCTTGTGCCAAGCATGAGCCAGGCTGCCCTTTGCTCACATTTGCAGCCTCCCAGATGGAGGGAGTCAACTTTCAACGATGCCCTTGAAAGCTGGCTTCAAATAAGTTTGCAAGACACAACGTGTGTGCCATTCCTCCAGAGGAACTCTGCCTCCCACCCTCGTATGGTGTGGGTCAAAGTTCCAGTCTACATTTGCTCAGATAAAAGCAAATCTTGGGAAAACAATCAAGAAATGCCATTCATTATTGAGTAGGAACTGGGGAATAGGTGGAAATTACTGCCAAAATGCCTTGAAAGCCCTCCTGTTTTCTGAACATTTGTCTTTGGTTTCTTGCGGATTTGAAAGGTCGCTAGGAGCTAATGAACCTCAGATAGCAAAGCTGTCTCTTGTTTGTTTGTCATTTTGAGTTTTTCTGGTTGATTAAGATCCATGCTGGCAGTAACGTATAAAATAGCAAATTCCTGTGAGTACAGCGAGGTCACGTTTCCTACCCTCAAAAACTGCTGAACTTACCAGGAAAAGCAGTAATTCCCAAGGACTAACAAGCCAGCTCTCAGCACAGGAAGCTTCTCAGTGGTTCTATTGCCCATGTTTATTTTATATTCCTGGTTCCGTAGGTGTTCAACGGCATCCCCCAACACAGTGGTGTGACGTGATCTGCACCCCAAGACAGGCTCCCTCTAGAGATACCACAGAATCCCAGAATGGTTTGTGCTGGAAGGGACCTTAAAGATCAGCTGGTTCCAACCCCTCCAGAGAGCTCAGAGATCCATCTGGCCTTGAACACTTCCAGGAACGGAATATCCACAATTTCTCTGGGCAACCTGTGCTGTATCTTTGAGAACGGTCAAAGGTATCTTCTTTCTCCTCCTGGGAACCTGATCTGGGGTGAGTTTGAGGACTTACTTTTGTCTGCTCACTTGCTTGGAGTGGCAACAAGAGAATTCTGAATGCATGGATGACCTCCACGGCAGAGGTCAGCGAGTCCTGCACATCTGAACCCCTCAGCCCTTTCACATCGGTGCTGCCCAGCTCCCTGGTGCATGCACTGTGGCCACTGCATCCATGAATCCATAGACCTGTTGGAAGTGACAGCCACACCAAGCTGGCAAAGATGGAAAATGATCCAAAAATGCCCATGGCTATCCATCAACAGGCTCTGCAAAAAAAGTCCTGCCTGGAGAGCCAGGCTGTGTACAGGACATGCTGGGCTGCACAGACTTTGAGGATGAACACAAAATGTGCCCCAGAAGAAGTTCTGAGTTCTGTGTTCTGGGAACACAGAGGCTGGATGACTCTGGATTTGTCAGATTCATTCTACTTTGCATTCGTGTATGTATGTATGTATGTTAATGCCCCCAGTCACCACCATGACTGATGACTCATGTTAGTCCCAGCCCACTGGAGAGCCCTTGAAGGCTGATTCTCCTGCTTTTATCAGTAGAATCATGTCTCTCCTCTTGCAGCTGCAGCTCTGGACCCAAGTGACTAAGATAAAAATGGAAAAAAAGAAATTCAAATTTCATTACCTGCTCCTGCTTCTGGCCTACTCAGAGCTAAAGGGCAGAAACCTCACTGTGCTCCTTCCTTTCCCCTCCGTGTTTGGGAGAGCTGGGCACAGCCCTGAGCAACACCCAGTGTTTCTGCTGAGACCCTGGAGGAGCTGAAGGAGCCTCAACATTTCCTGAACATCAGACCCCTCCCAAGAGTTGTTGACTGAAGTGGAACTTGCTGTTTCCACTCATACCACAAGTGAAATTACGCCAGGGAAGGAAATCTGTCTTGATGGAAGTTTTTCTGTGTTTTTTTACTCGAAATGCACCAGTTTTTGTAGGCACTTCAGGGCACCCTTCAGAATTGTGGGTATTCATTGCTTTGTCTTTGTCAGAGCCAGTGCCTACTGCAGAGCTAAAAGAAGCCTAAAGCAAGTGAAAAGTGACTTTGCACGCTCAACCCAAAATGTATTAAGAGTTCAGGCCTGTTTCCACCAAACAACTGAGCTCCAGAGCTTGATATGGCCCACATTTCAGAACCATTCCTGTTCCCTGCCACAAGGCCCTGTGCTCATTTCCCTGTGCACCTGCAGAGGTGATGTGCCCACTGATTTCCGTGCA
Organism: Picathartes gymnocephalus; assembly: GCA_013390045.1. NCBI lineage: Eukaryota > Metazoa > Chordata > Aves > Passeriformes > Picathartidae > Picathartes > Picathartes gymnocephalus. The sequence continues at coordinate 759,537 of WEKY01045003.1, read as the reverse complement.
CCCACAGAGTTACAGAGCTCACCAGGGAAACACAGGGAAGGCTTGGCCAGAGCACAGCCCAAATCTGGGCCCGGCACACCAGGGCCAGCTCGGCTGTATCTACACAAAACTGCAAAGGTTAACGGGCAGGGATGTGGAGCTTGAAGAGAAATATCGTGAGTCCCTGAGTCCCCTGTTAACATCAGCGTGGGAAGCCACCACCATTGTGGGACTCCTGTCATCTTCCCAGAGAGCATCCACCAGCCTGAGGCTGTGTTTGTTCTCCAGCCCAGGCATGGCAGAGGCTGGTGAGGAGCCAAACATTGCTCACACAAAATCTGGAGCTTCTTATGAACTCCTTGCCCAGCCCACCACCCAACTGTGAGCACGATGGGAAGCAAATCCATTTCCACCTACTCCATCCACGACGGCCTCAACGCTCCTGCCTTTCCCTGCTGAGGGCAGAGCTCTGCTGAGTGGTGTCACCTCACCCGTCCACTGAAACGCATCCCCACTCCCACAGGGAAGGGGCAGCAGGTGTTTAATCACACGTGGCAGCACAGGCCAGGCAGGGAAGGTGCATTCCACACCACAGTGAAGCTGCGGGATGGATTTGGGTGGACGGAATGCAATTACCCAAATCATAATTTATTCAAGACGTAAATCTTTTGAAACAGTAAGAGCATCTAGCACATATGAAACGTTATACATGTTCAAAGCACAAATGTTAATGTTTATGCCAAAAATATTTGAACTTGAGCTTAATTAATAACAAGCAGGGAAATTGCATTGTTGAGAGGTGTTTATCCAGTTTCAATTCACAGATGCTAATTTTTTTTTTTTAACAGGGAGATTTTGCTCAGACTTCTCCCTATCTTCTGCAGATCCCAGCTTTCCTCCCAAGCTGAGTCAAGAAATAATAATAAAAACAGACCTCATCCTGTAAAGAAAGACTGCTGAGTCTCAGAAATAGCAAGGAAAATGAGAAGAATACGTGATTCTATAAGTGAACCACTTTTTAAAACTGATATACACAAATTAGTCACATATATAGCCAGACATACATTTTTAATATACATGTAAATGTATTCATATGCATAAAAAGCTACTCAAAACTCACACTTTGGATATGAACCTTTGGTCCAGCTAAGCTCAGATAACAGTACCTAGCTCATGGTGTTCTTTCCTGTTTCCCAAGGTGTGGGATCCAAAAAGGAACAGCTTTCATCACCCCATAACTTAAAAAAAAAAACCCAAACAAACAGGGAGAGGTTATAATATATAAGGGTTGGTTAGCTTCTTCTGCCTCCTGCTGCCACCTCTACTTCCAGAAAAGCACTGGAGTCATTTGAGAAGCCCATGTGGGATCAAGCCTTATTTTTGTGGGGAGTGGAAGAGCCTCAACCCCCATCAGTGGGTTAGAACGGGCACGTTCCTTGAGCTTTAGCACTGCCATGCGCTGCTCCTCTACCAATTCACACCCTTCTCATGCAGAATTTGGTAAACAGAATTTGCCTGCCAAAAAACCTGCTCCACATCCAAAGGCACGTGAGCAGCCTGGTCTCCTGAGCCTGGCTGGAATGGGGCTGGACAGCCATGGCTCACTGGAGCAGCTGTGGGGGCTGGGGTGGCTTTGCAGGAGAACAGTAGGTTTTGTGTTGGAAAAAAAGAAAAGAAACCATGTCTCTGGGCAGCTCTTGGAGCCAGAATTCATTTCTCTCCCTCTGATCTCCTAAAGCATCAACAATGGCCAACGTTTGGAGCACTGGTGGCTCACTGGCAAACTCACCAGAGCTCCAGGGCCTCTCTCTCATTTGTGTATTTACATAAATTTCCATATGGCATGGAAAACCAATAAATAGAGGCAGTAATGTAATTTTGTAATTTTCCATGGATTTGGGGTTTTTCTCCTGCAAGCGGCCAAGCACTCACTGCCCAATTCAGCACAAGGGCCCGAGGTTTAAATTAAGGATGTGCTGAGGTGCCTGGGGCTGCAGGGCTGAGCCTCCTGCGGCAGCTCAGGATGACAGCACGAGCACAGGCGTTTTTTAACAGCTGGATACATCTTCTTAGAGATGCTACAGGGATAGGAACCTTGGAAACAGGCTGGGATGGAGAGGGAAACTGCTGGAGGAGTAGCCAGGACCATGGTCTTGTTGAAATGCAGTTCGTGCCTGGTGCTGGACGTGCTCAGCAAGGAACTGCAGCCTGGCCTTGCTCTGGCAGGGAGTGCTCCCCCCTCACACACACAGACACACAGACACACAGCACCATGCCAGGCTGCCTCCCTGGGTCGTCCTCTTCCCTCAGCACGTTCTTATTAATAGGGAAACTCAAAGGGAAGCCTGCAGTATCCCAAACCCACCTTCCAGACTGGGAAACACTTTGGTTCTCGCCTCCCCCAGCCCAGGATGCAGGAGAAGGAAAGGCAACGTGAGGCCTTCTGGGTGTAGGGAAGGAAGAGAGATGTAGTAAGTGTCCTGAAAATATTTTTTTTTTTAAATTATAATCCAGGAAAACAAATAAAATTTCCACCCTGCCAAGGCACCATCAAAACTTCAGCTTAAATACTTTTTCTGGGCACAATTAAACAGAGCAGACTGCTTGAACCTTCCCTGCAGCAGGGTCCCAGTGGGGTTAAGGCTTTCTGAACTCTTCCTGCCCAACTTTCTCCCCCTCTCCTGCTCAGAGCTGGAGGGGAGACTGACTCATTTGGTTAAAAATAAAAACACTGCTATCTAAACTTTAATGGCTTTGTTTCTCATTGCTGCAGGCAGTGGTTCATATGCATTCCAAACAGCACTTTGACTGCAAATGTAGCGTTTTGGAAGCTATTCCACCTGAAAAACAATATCTTCCATCTCTCTGCCTTGATCTGTTGGGGGCTGGGAGCACACCCATCCTGGCTCCAGGTTCAGGGAGCTGCTGGTGTGGAAAAGGGAAAAGCTGGCTCTGCTGCAAGGATGGTGCTGGAGAACGCGAGGGCTGGGATGGAGAGCGGGAGCGCTGATGAGGAGTGCTTCAACCTCTGCTGGGAGAGAAAGTGCTTGAAATGTTGGGGCTGGGGGTGATGCCAAACCCTGCCACAGCCAGGACTTACGAGAGGCCACAGCAGCTCTATCACTCTGGCTCCTGCAGACCTCCCACCCACAGATTTCATTGCCTAGAGGCTCCCCAGTGCACCCAGAGCAAAGTCGGAACGTTGCGCGCACCGATGTGCACGTCCAGTGGAAACTTCCTCACACAGGGCTTGATGGTAAAGGAGAGGGGACAGATGGAGCTGGAGGTGGCTCTGCTGCCCAGCACGCGCACGCCGTGCCAGCACCAGCTGCACGCTCTGGTGGCCGCTGTTGAAGCCTCTTCCATGACATAGAATCATAGAATCTGGACTGGTGTGGGTTGGAAGGGACCTCTAATGGCCATCTAGTCCAACCCCCTTCAACATCTTCAACTAGAGCAGCTTGGTCAGAGCCACATCCGACCTGGCCTTGAGTCTCCATGGCTGCTTCTGTGGCCAGGAGAGCTGTGACAGGCCGTGTGTGCCAGGCCGTGTGTGCCACCCCCTGCCCAGATGCACACACACCGCCCTTGGCTGCACAAATCCCACACGGAGCACAGCTTTCCCTGTGTTTATGGAAGGGAATGGCCACGATGAGGTCTGGGATAGGTGATTTGTCCAGCCACCATCCCTCCAGCCCTGTGCTTTGAGTAGCAGAGTGGCTTGGCTGCTGGCCCCACTTCTCATGTTGAGTTGCTCCATTTGTTCAGGTCTTTTTGTCCAACCTTTGAGTGACAGTTCCCTGCATCGCTCCTGCTCCCGTGGAAGTCAGGGATGAGCCTCTCACCTGGTCTTACATCTGGTTTCAAAGGGACAAAGGAATGCGAGCTGGGGGTGACAATGGGATGGCCAGATAACCTGTCCTCAGAGGGGGTGAGGTATTCATCTCATGCCTGTAAGGGCTTTGTAGGGTTGCCCTGGCAACTAACGCTCGGAGATGATGCAATCAAATTTGGGAACGATGTGATTAGAAATGACAGGCAAGGGGAAACAAAGGGAAGCAAAGTTGCTGTGGCAGCTGGGATGCAGCGCCCGGTGCGTAATGCACGGATCGGGCTGCGAGACATTATTCCGAGCAATTACACTAAAGATCATATTCTATTTGCCAGCTAATTACAGAATATCACTCAGTGCCTGCCGTCCAGCCTGTCCCTGCTCTCCTCGCTTTGGGAGGCCTGGGAATGGTGCTCTCATTAACCCGCCTGTGTTTGATCTGCTCTTACATTTCCAACTGGCACCTGCCCAGCACAAACTGCCATTTGCTTCTTCCGCCTCTTTGCATATTCCCTGTCCCACTTCACAGTCCCCTCTCATCCAGGGACGTGCTGCTCGCCCTTGGCAGCTGCCCATCCCTGTCTTTGGCCACGTCCAAGGAAGAAATGCTGATGAGCATCATAAAGGGAAGTGCTTTGCTTTGGGCTGCAAGTGCTCAGCCACCCTTAAGCCCCAGGTGGGACAGCCCCGGGAGGTCTGTGCACCATGGGAGGACTCATAACTCCAGAATATAAAGCTTAAATATAATTTAGAACAGTGGTGCTTGAGCACAGCTGCCCAGATGTACTGCCAGCTTCACAGCCCCACATGATTTGGTGCAGAATGTTTTGCTAAGCCACAAGCAGCCTCACTGCACAGCTGAGGGGACACCCTGGATCCTCCAGGGACACCCTGTTTGCTCTCACCCCCCTGCTTTGGAGCAGGTGGCAGGCCCAGGGTTGCAGGGTGTCCGTGAGCTCTGTCAGACACTTTGGGCTTGGTTTATTTACCTGCCATGGGGCTCTGCTGTGTGTTCCTGGAAATAATTGCCCTGAAAAGGAGAAAGAACCAAGTGGAAATATAGGGAATAGGGATTTGCACTGTAAATATTACCGGTGATTCATAATCCCTTTTTCTCAGAATTTCAGCTTTCTTAACTATTATCCCTCTCACAGGAAGCCCTGGTTGTTCTTTTGACAGTTTTATGTGACCCAGCAGGCACTTTTCACTCATTTTCCCTGAAAAAACAAGAGGCTCAACTCCCTGTGGCAGGGTACCTGGTGGTGTCATTAGCCCAGTGCCAAGGATGAGGAGGGGCAGTGGGAAGAGAGAAGAATCGCTGCTGCTCTGATGTGACACCTCTTTACAGCCATCCACGCTGTCCTCAGCCATCAGACATATCTGACAGCAACCAAGTGTCACCTCAAGGGTGCAGAAACCAAATGTTTTCAAAGAGGCTCTGAGAAGGACACAAACCTGATGCCATTTCTCTCCAAGGCCCTCCGGCCTTGTCTCTGCTGCCAGAAGAGACAGGGTGGTTTGAAATATGCATGACCTGACACGTTTCAAGATCCCTGTGGTGACAGGGTACCTTGGTGGATGGCCAAGATGAACCTTGATGCTGTCTCCTGGTAGCACACGTATTCAGGAGAGAGCAGGCAGTGCCTAAATGTGAGTCAGCCACTGGGTAACTATGATATGGTGCACTTCCCACCTCCAGTGCCCCCCAGTGTAGCTCCCTCTGGTCTCCGTATCCCAAAAAGATCTCCCCTTCCTCCTAAATAACTTCCCCCCAGGTGAGAGTTGAGGCCAGAGAAAGGGGAAGGAGGTTCTGATTCACCTTATTTCATATATTTTCAATCTCTAAAGCTAAAGCTCCACCTCCTATCACCCTGTGACCTTGTGCTGGCAGGGAGAATGGACAGACCTCAGCACAACCTGCCACGTTCCCTAAAACCTCCTTTCCTTCTGTCTTAATCCTGGTGATAACATCAACAGGTGTGAGAGGAGACAGCGAGGGTGGGGGCCAAGGTTTGGGCTTCAGCTCCCACCTCAGGGTCACTCTCTGGTCCCACCCCGACATCTCCCTTGTTATCCCCCAGGGTGACCAGCCCAGGAGATTGTAGCCAAGTCAGGGTTAGCCTCCTCTCCCAACTACCAAGCAGATGAAATGGCCTCGAGTTGCACCAGGGAAGGTTTAGATGGGATTTTAGGAAACATTTCTTCACTGCAAATATTGTCAAGCAGTGGCACAGGTTGCCTGGGGCAATGGTGGAGTCACCATCCTTTGGAGAGATTGAAAAGCTGTGTAGATGTGGCACTTGGGGACACAGTTAATGGTGGCTTTGGCAGTGCTGGGTTAATGGCTGGACTTGGTGATCTTCAGGGCTTTTCCAATCGAAATAATTCCATGTGCCATGGCTTCCACTTCCTTGCAGCACATCAGTGGGGAGCCACAGCACCTCTTCTTTCCTGCTCGTGCAAAGCAGCCCTTGAACACCAACCTTTTCTCCCCAGCCCTCTCCTGGGAGTGCCCATCCTGCATCCAAGAGAAAGCTGTTTGGAATGACTGGGGCTGGGATGCCCTGAGCCCTGCTGGGTGTCTGTGAGCACCCAGGGACTCCAAAATTGCAGGCAGATCAAAGCACCGTGGGGTGAGAGGGAGGGAGAGCAGTTGAGGAGGCAGCAAACCCAAATGGGGGAGCTGCTCTTGCCAGATGGGGCACAGGGAGCAGAACTTCATTGGAATCGCTCGCAGGCTTAGCAGCCAGGCAGAAAGAAATCATCACAAATCCATCTAATACAAACTAATGCTGGTCATTAGGAGGCAGAGCTGCCTGATCGGGAAAAAGACATTAGGAAAAAAGTTCCTGAGCAGATTTCTGAGCCAAAATAAATCATCTCTGAACAATTTATTCTTCATTTACTCTTGTTCTCCAACCTGGGGAAGGGAGAGTTGGTATTTCTAATTTTTTTTTCCTTTTTTCCCCACGGAGAAAAGGACCCCAGGATGATCTCATTGCTCATGTAATGAGCCAGGTTTTCAGCAATCATAGAATCAGAGAACTGTGGAATGGTTTGGGTTGAAAGGGACCTGAAAAGATCATCTGGTTCCAACCTCAATGCCATGGGCAGGGGCACCTTCCATCCCCGCTGGCCTGTTGGGAGGAGGACAGTGCTTGTGGCTGTCAGCAGGAGGCCTGGTCACGGAGCATCACTTAAAAGCAGAGCAGCCTTTCCCTCCACACCTAGCTCAGGGGTCATATCTGTAACTGGGGTGATGCAGTTCTGGACTGGAAAACAGAACAGTCCTCTCTGTGCCTGGCACTGGCCACAGCCCCCACCCCACACACATGACCGTGCTTTAACAGGAGACAAATGCTTTTGATGACTGTAAAAAATAAGGAAATCAATAATTCCCTCTCAGCTGCAGACACTGGATGAGTTCTCCCAACTTTCCTGTCCAAGGTACACTTTACTACCAAAAAGTGATCTCACAGAAATCACCCATCTTTCCCCAAAACAGCCCTTTCAATTATCCAAAGTGACTTCAGTGCCAAGGCTCTTCCCACCCAGCAAACACCAAGTGCAGCACACTCCAAACCCTGCCCTGCACCCCAGGACGCCTCTGGGGGCGGGGAAGGAGTTAATGTTTGCCTTGAACAAGCCCAATTGAAGCCAGGCTGGGCTCAGCTGGGGAGAATCGCTCTATCAGGAGAGGTTATGGGAAAAAGAAACTCTTAAAGGACTCTGGAGCAAAGCGTGGAGCTGGCGGGGAGTTGCGCTGTTCAGAGCCAGGAGCGGGCACGTGTTGGGAAAGCCTCTGTTCGTCCCTTGGAGGGGCAGATTGCAGTGCTCCCTGCTCCCCATTGAAGCTGAGGACTGGGGGTGCTGGCAGGTGGGGGCACTGTGCAGCCTGGCACGACGTTCGATGTTGTTCTGATGGGGAACTGCTGCAAACCCCCTTGTTCTTCACAAAACTATTTCCCAAAGCAAAGGCGGGTTTTGGTTTTTTTGGGGTTTTTTTGGGGTTTTTTTGGGGGTTTTTTGGGGTTTTTTTGGTTGTTTTTGGTTTTTTTTGGTTGTTTGGTTTTTGGTTTTTTTTTTTGATAAAATGTAAAGGTTTTCTTTTCAAAGACTTAATGAAATGCTTGTGTTTTGGGTCAATCCGAGGGTTCCGTTTCAAATCAACCAAATAAAGGAAACATCTGGGATCATGTAAATACTCTTTTATTTCTTAGACTTTTCTGGTGTGATATGCGTGAGCAGCAGCGCTGCTAAGCAGAGGACTTTTTCCTAATTTAGAAAACATTAAATGCTTAAATATACATTAAAAAACTTCTTGGAACTGAGAGAAAAAGTCACATTGAGTCAGCCTTTATCAGGAACTGTAATGACAGGACATAAGCAAATGGCTCCCCACTGACAGAGTGTAGATTTAGATCAGATATTGGGCAGGAATTCCTCCCTGTGAGGGTGGGCAGGCCCTGGCACAGGGTGCCCAGAGAAGCTGTGGCTGCCCCTGGATCCCTGGCAGTGCCCAAGGCCAGCTTGGACATTGGGGCTTGGAGCAGCCTGGGACAGTGGGAGGTGTCCCTGCCCATGGCAGGGGGGGGATGGGATGGGATGAGCTTTAAGATCCCTTCAAGCCCAAACCATTCTGGGGTTCTATGATAACATGGTCATCTCAGCATTTGAAGGCTGTCACCAGTGCTCAGCTTCAAACATCACCTTTTACGTGTAGGATCAGGCTCACAAGCCTAGGATTTTGGTTTAATTTCATGACTCTTGGTTCCTGACTGTTCTGCCACTGCTATTCACTCCCCCTCCTCCTTTTCCCTGACATGCCAAAAAAAAAAAAAAAAAAAAAAAAAGAAA